>OW796105.1:0-600000 GCA_941860345.1 Chrysodeixis includens | reverse complement strand
ATCGAATATACTATACGTATTTGATTCATAATTTACATTGTTGACTTGACTCAATTTATGAATGTTTCATTTTTGTAATTTATTAATTTTATGTCTAGCCATTCAAATGAAATTTAGAACGATTATTCATTTTGTTTACTTAAATAATAAATTGAGTTCGAATAAATTTAAATTTGTTTTATAGATATTAGGTGTATTTATTTAATGCGACCCGCGGCGTTCTACCATCGAGTAATTGAATACACAGTTTATTTCAGGACACTAAATATTTTCGTAATAAAACTACCGGCCTATCAGCGACCTCCATACCCTTTTTTATCCATTTTTTAAGCCGTTGGAGCACCAAGATAATAATACTAATATTCCACGACTTTCACACAACGCCACCTAGTTTCAAACTAAGCAGAGCTTTTATTATGAGTACTAGACCACTGATAAATATACTTAATATCTACTTCTAAATACATACATATTATAGATAAATTACACCCAGACACAGACCAAATTATCGTGCACATCACACAAACATTCGTCCTGGGTGGGATTCGAACTCACGACTTCTAGTATAGCAGTCAGGGCCACTAACCTCCAGACCAACAGGCTAGTCAATCACACAAACAAAATTTCCACTATAATAATATGTATGTAGTAAATATCATATTTACCCTCTGTATCCAACAAAATGTGACAAAATGTGGTATAAAGTTCTGTTGTAGTAATGTCTGGTACATTTTGGAGACAAAGCCATTACTTCATACACGGTCTCTTACCTCGTGATGTCAGCTGACGGTGCACTTGATGGATGACGCGGTATCCGTTTAATGTACTACACTTTATTTAGACCTTAGGTCTTAAATGCTTGGCACTGACTGTGGGTTATTGTTGGACAAGATACAGTTTCGTGTATTTATTTTAGGGATTTTTAATATGAATTGTTTTTCGATCGAATTAGAGCCATTCTGGTGGTGCTGGATATGAATGTGGATGGATATAGGGCAAAATATAGAGAAGAGACCAAAAAAAACGGTTGATGGATTGTGTTAAAGATGATAATATGGCTGCAAAGACTGTGACTTGCGAGATGACGTCAGATAGGAACGTGTGGAAGAAAAAGACATGCTGCGCCGATCACAAATCATAATTGGGATAAGGGCAGGGGAATGATGATGATAATAAGAGCCATTCAATATAATGTTTGTAAAATGCCTAAAAGAATCTTACATTGAATTAAACTTTTTGATTTTGTTTGCATTTTGAGGACTGCACCCTACTTTAAAGAAAGACTTGGAATAATCGATGTCTGCAACTAAATGTGGATCTTTTTTATGTAACAAAATTATAAGTATTATAAATGGAAGTTTTGATTAAACCTTTTTTTATTACTAAAATTGTTCATTTAAGAATAACCCGAAGACTATAAATTAATTATGCAAACGACATCATTAATTTAATTGATTTCTTAATTATGCTACCAGATATGTTTTTTATGTTATGTTTGTTAAATAGTTGACTTATCTTATTATGTATCTACAAAAAAGAATGTTGAGTTATGTCTTTGCCGTCTGGAAAAACAAAATGGTGGGAATTACAATCATAAGTATCATTTTGATTAAAACAAAACATTATATTTTAATAATATGGCACAAAATCATGAAGACAAGTTTTGTGAAACTAAAAAAATACGATTTTAATAATAAACTGACTTAAACTGTAATACATAATCCTAGTTACCTGTTTACATATTATAAACGGGAAATCTCGGTCTTATTGAACAGGAAATTTGTTTCGTATTAAACATTACATAAGATATTAAATTGATTATATTCTAGTCACGTGTTCACGACTCTTAAAGTTTATCAGTGCGAAAATTTCGTTTCAAGCACAATTCATTGCTGCCAATGACCAATCACTTATGACACTAAAACAAGGCGGCCACGCAATGTATAGAAACTAAATGAAAATTATCAAAATAACTAAATTTACTTTCATTTATAACAAGCAGCGAATTAATAAGAGATTTTAGCTCTAACCAACCAGTATGGAACGGTGGTCTGATCAAATATTCAAACGTCACGGTAAAATGTGCTAATGTGTTCAGAATGCCTGAGATGTACTCACCTAATCTACCTACTTATATCGACAATTTGAGTAGTTCTAAGTTATGAGCGATAATCCCATTAAACTTATTTCCATCATGATTTTTGCTTGCTTGTGTAGAGGTAAAATGAAGCATTTGTAGTTCAATGAAGATCGGTAAAAAAATTGTATTTACTCTTATAAAATAGGTAATACATTATTGCGACCTAACTGCACGGTTGCGGGTAGACGACTGCTGCGCCGCGCTAATACGCCTTACTTTTACAAACTAATACGTCAGCAGTGTATCCATGCAATACGACGCGTGGATTTGTCATTCTACTGATGCAAGCGAGAGTCTTCTTCGTAAAAAATTAATTGACTTGTGCTATTTTTCACCAATCTTGAAAGAAACTATGAAAAACAACCTCATTTTCAGGTTGCCCTGTCTAGATATTGACAGTATTTTTTTTTACAAAAAACAAAATTTAAAGTCAAAACAAACTTTAAACTAAACTAAACTGACATAAATCCTTCTTCCCGAAACGCTAAATCGCGACTTGATTTTACGACGTATTCAAATTGACGTTTCAGTATTCGGTCATTTCCTGCACAGATTGGTTGATTAAAAGCAGTCAACTTTAGAACAAATAACTGCAAATCAAGTTCGTGAGGGAATCAAACGCCCTTAGGGAGACTCCACTTAGCCATTGCAGTAAATGAGTCGCAGCGTTGGCGCGACTAATTAGGAATCATGTCCACAAACGTACTAGATCTATTATAGTAAGTCCATGCATATGTGGTACTGATTAAAGGGATATGATGTCAAAAATATACTTTTACTAATATTATTTGGTACTACAATATTGGGTTCTAAGGCAGGAACAATATGTATGATTACATATTTAAAACGCATAAGTTACTTGAGCGGAGATTTCGCATGTAAAAAGCTGTTCTCAAACCATGACGCATTTTTTTGTAGTTTTAAAACTGATCAGAATGGCTTTATAAATCATATTTTATGCAATTGTTTCGTTGCAAGTACTATACACATAGCATCAAGAAGTGCCATGTTAAGTATTCAGTAAACTATCAAAAAAACCAAAGTGTCAACTTGAAATTTTCCAAAATCACAATAGCAACACTTTTAATAGTCATTTGAATAGTGGGAATAGTGCAAGAGAGAGACCGTTACTAACTCACCGTGAAATATGAGGGACGTGCAAGATTATGATAAGGCTTTTACCCAGTAAATCATCGGATTTTCCGCCTGAGAATTGAGGCAAATTCAAGGAGGATTCAGTTTGAACGTATGAAGGTGCCGCCGAAACTCAAATTGTTACGTGATGTGAAAATGAATGTGTAAGTATTTAGATCTGTAGTATTGATAGGTATTTGATTTTGTTAATGTGGTTTTAATGTATTGTAACGTTGATTTTTTGTGGTCTATTGTCTGTTTTGTGATAAAGTATCGAGATCGATATTTTTCGCTTTCAACGATTCGTAAAAAATGAACTGTTCTGCAGACAACATAAAACGAATCAAAGGCTTAATGTAGTACCTAAGTAAATCTTGGCGAGAAAATTGTGAAAGAATAATGATTTGTCAAATTAAAATGAAAACTATGATTATACAAACAAGAAATGACAATAACCTACTTAAGAAAAATTCTAATGCTCTATTTACCAAATGATTTACAATACACCGTCTAATACTACGAAACTATGAATTCTTTTAGACGCCATTAAATCATAAAAACAAGAGAGAGCGTAAAGGCGATGACACACTGGCGTTGCGGCTACGTAGCGTCGTCGCAACGCAATATGCGCTTACCCTATCATGTGATTTAGATTTAAACTAGTGACGCAAGGGTGAAATACTAGTAAATTTTGTAAGTGCTTCCTCTGTCTATTAAAAAACAACAGCTTCAAAATTATATACTAAAATCTTCCTCGAGAACCATTCTATACTTTGATGAAAACAGCATGTACATTAGTGCAGTAGTTTTTGAGTTTATCGCGAACAAACAACAGACAGGCACAGCAAAGGATTTTGTTTTAATATCTAGTGATTTATAAGAATAGAACTTCATAATTTATTGGGACATCACCGCTCAGTCGACGCAAAACCCGTGTGAAATCACCCTAACCCTTTATTACTTGGTACGGAGACATCAAAGATCCGTCTTAGTTTTTGTCCCATAAATCTTGATTCGTCGCATCAATGTAAAGAAGGAATGAGGTCACGTATACCATTCTGAACGAAATTTTTTAACGTCATTTTAACGCTACTAATAGTACTTAACCAACCTTTTTATTACGATTTATTTTTGTTTTTCATGTGCTTGTTTAAGATGTTTCTCACGCGCTTTTGTTTTTTTTAATATGATTGGTTCTGCTCATGTGTTTGAAGGGGAATAATAATTATTATTATGGTTTGATTTTGTTTTGTTTTAGAACAACTAATTAGTTAGGCACTATTGAATGATGGCACTTCATTTTCAGCTCTATGCGTATAAATAAAATTAGAATGTCTGCTTGTAATATTGAAATAACTAAATTTTACTACTCGCATGTGAATATTAAATTCCGATTTCGTGTGGTGTCCGGATATAAAGAATAGCACCACCCCATATCCTCCACTGGGTGTCGTAAAAGGCGACTAATGGACCTTAAGACCCAGTGCACTGTACCAAGCACCTTGGGTCACCCGAATGGTGGCGGGTAAACAACCAACAATCGCATTCCCAAAGAAGGTTAGTGTCAGGCAGGCGGCCGACTATAAAACCATAGTGTTGCGCCGACCCCAAGTGAAATGGGATAAGGGCAGAAAGATGATGATGTGAATATTATATTATTATATGGTAGATACACCGAATACATATTTTTGTCTGTTTGTCTCCTTTCCGGCTTATCTCTGAAACGGCTGAACCGATTTTGACGGGGCTTTTATTGGCAGATTGCGAATGCAATAAAGGGTAACATTACTTATATACTACTTACTACTCATCACACAAACATTTGTCCTGGCTGGGGATCGAACCCACGACCGATGGTATGGCAGTCAAGGCCACTAACCACTAGACCAAGAGGCCAGTCAAACTATTAACCATAGCTTTCTTGTAGAAAGTTGTTGACTTTAAAATACAAAAGCTGTCATTACTTTGCTGAAACAAGTTGTATTTACAAATTTGTAATACCTAACTATCGCCGGTACATTCATCATTATGAACAAACCTCTTTTGTATCTAATAATAGTATTTATTTTCATGTCTGTGTTTCGCAATAACTTTTACTTAAAGAGACGACTGTGACACGTTATTTTCACATCACATTGTATGTCATGTTAGAAGAGAGTAAGTATTTTTAGCACATTTCTTAGAACACAAGATTCGTTATTAGATGATATTTGGTTAAAAGGTAAGGTTTCGTGCCATTAAATAGATCAGAAGGTCAGATGACCTTAAAAACGTCGTTGGGACAGACTGGATGCGGAAGGCGAAGGATCGGCACATACCTACTTATTGCGTAGAGTGGGAGAGGCCTTTGTCCAGCAGTGGACTGCAGTAGACTAATTGATTGATTGGTTGTAATAAGTTCACTGTACATTGAATAATAGTGGCCTATGAAATGAAACACACGTAGGAGTAATTACAATTTCATGTTTAGTACTTTTAAAATTGTAGTGTTATCTTCAAATGTTCCACAGTTAAAATCCAAGTAAAGTTTTAAAAATACCGCAATACAGTAGCAGAACTTCTAAACTATAAAGAAACAAACTAATCGTTCAATCGAATTCTAAACAATCAATGTCTGCTCTTTGTTTAAAAGTTGAAAAAGAAAGTTAGTAACAAAAACAAAGTGGACCTACAGAAGAAACCCACTCAAATTCTTAGGAGAGAGTCCCAAACCACGGGTTTGGTATCTTACTTTAGTATTTGATACAATTTATAAGATATAAGCGATTTTGTGCTTTATATGGCTATAAATAAGGTTTATTATTAATGTCATTAGAAGATAGTGAGTCTGTACCTGTGCTAAGAGTTTTGAGCGCACATCGATTGTGAAGAAATCAAAATTGCAATAATTAATTTACTGAGGTCGTTGACCTAGAGTTAAAAATAATCCATCACACTTTCGAGAGCAATGACTTGTCTAATCTATTACATAACTTTTTGTATATAAGCATAGGTACAGTCAGACATATTATCCTGTCTGTCTGTGGGTTATTCAGTCACCAAGAACAGTAATTTATATAACTTTCATAACAAGAACTTAATACTCAGTCAAAAACTTGTCAAGGTTTGGACATAACAAACTGAATTTGTATTATGATGAAAAGTTAACTACTCATAGTAACATAACTACCAGCCTTCTTGCAAATATTTTTTTCTCGCTTTTTCCTACACCTTATCCCAATAGCAAACAGTTGAAAGTTTGTAGCTATGTGCTCATTGTTCAGACAGGTAGCGGTCTAAGTTTTTCTGTCTTCACAGATACGTGAGCGTCGTCCCGTTCTCAATTTGTTAACTTGAAGATGTTGCCTATTAAGCATTCAACAAACACGTCACTAGTTTACAGTTCTGATGAGAAGAAACTGAAAATACTCTAGGGGTATATATAATAAGAGTTTTCTTTAGAGATGTCAGTTGAAAATTTTGTTTATGCTGCAAATTGTATGTGATGGGATGACTTTTGAATATATATTTTAAGATAGATGTATTTACTTACACAGCTGTACTTTTTATTTTGCAAAATTTAAATGTATTTGCACGTTTTAGTTTGATACATTCAATTACACTGAAAAAGTTAAAAAAAAAAACAGAACTTTGTCAAGACTCAAATCATCTATCAAAGTTGACAGTCAAGGATCACAGCATCTGGCACCAGTTCGGATTTGTACCAAGTGCCAAAAGTTCCTTGTAGCACTAAATTCTCTCATTTTCTATCACTTTTTATGAAAACCATCAAGTCATGTCTTTATAACCCAATTTTAGTCATTTCTTTAACATAGAAAACTAAATATTATACCAATACTTATTTCCTAGTACTACAATCTCCAATACCAACGACAAACAAAATACAAATTGCAAACAATTCTTCGAAAGAAACGTAATAAGGGATACGTGGAAACAAATTGATAGCTCTCATACAAAAGTGTCAACATCAAAGGCTCTAACAATGTCTAAGAAAACTATAATAGAAAGAAGCTCATTCAATACAGACATATCAATAACAGTTCAATATGAAGAAAACAGTACGATGAATTAACTTTTCCGAGATACTCGTTCTTTCCGAAATGAGTAAAGATAATGTTGGAGGTTTTTAAACGAACAATATGAAACCTTCATCGTTATAAAATCGGATATAAGGTAATTGTTTCCAAATTGAAAATTTTGCATTAGTTTTCACAGTTTGAAGTACATTTTAATGTAACCTATTTATACCGTGTTAATACTAAACGGTAGCTGTCTGTCTGACAGCAGGGTGTTCACGAGTCACAGGTCATTGGTAGGCAAATGTAATTCTCACTTAGTATGGTATCGGCAAATAGGTATAGATCCCTTTCTACACGAATCCAACTTACTTTTACGTTTTTTTCTCTAAGACAAAACTAAAATACAATCACAACTTAAAAATGAAACGAAACGAGATGAAACTCCGTAGTGTCGAGTGATACGGGTAAGTGGTCCAGTGAATTCATCCCCAGATTGTGTCATATTGTGTCATATTCCCCCATTGAACGAAGCCGCAAATAACAGGCAGGTCTTACGAACACGGAAAATTGGATTTTCTTTGAGACTCCGCTATAAAATTGAAACTGCTTCTTCGTTTTATGTGTTTAATTGTTTTGTTATAGTTCTAGTGTGTTATGTTATAATGCGAGTATCTTATTCCGTTATATCAAGTTTTTTTTGCTCTCTGTGGACGAAATTTAGCTGCAAAACTAAACTAATATTAACATAACCAATCCCTGAATAACAACTAAATTACTAAGGATAAAATACTGTCATTTAAATAACAGACAAAAATAAATTATTTTTTAGCTGCAACTACGGCGTACAATAAAAAGTAGGTACTCTATTCCAAAAAAGTTGTCACTTAAAATCTACCTCCCTCCACATTTAGAACCCCACAAAATAACATATTTTCATAAAAATAGCTTTTCTAAAACCAAATAGAAGTGAGCAAAATGAATTTTTAAATTTGTCCTTTTAAAGTTATCCTAAATGACATATTTATCGCGACAGCCAAGCTTCAGGAGAAGTGAAACTCAAAACCTTTGTGAAGGCACTAATATTATAAAATTTTATGTTCGTCTATCTTTGGCTTATGCAGTTAAATCTACAGTTTTTAATATTTTTATGGTTTTATTTAAGGTTTATGGTGCAAAAGTCGTTAAATTTCATTTCAAAAACTTGATTATTGAAGTAAGAATTTCGTTTTATCTCGTAAAGAAGACTGGCGCGGTTTGGCAGCTCAGAATGAGTCCAAATATGGACTATGCCTTCATTCTGGGCATCAATTGATCCCACATCTACATATTATGTATACATTTACAGGTCAATTACCTATAACAAAAAAAAAAACTTAAAAGTAATATCGAGTATAATAAAGGCAAGCTATCATATTCATGACCTAACAACAAAACCTTTTTAGGCCACCTTATTTTTAATTTACAAAAAAAAACGCCGCGTCACGTCCTCTTCCACAGGAGCGTTCGAATTTCAAATTTTAAACTTTGTTTTATCATTCCGTGGCAGAAATTCATAATTAATTTTGGGGATTTAATATTCGTTATTAAAATTTGCAAAGCCGTTAACATACCGCTTACATAACACCCGCTCTGTTTTAGGGCTAATTGTTGGCAGTCCATTGTTTCAAATAGGAATTTCTTTTCACATTTTTTATTAATTAAAGAATTAATTTGTCTGAATTTATTAAGGAATCATTTCTGCTTTGTGAGTCAAGCGTTTATCTCTACTTATATAATTTACAGTTGTTTCTTTTTTATTAAAACCTTCTTGATTTGAATCTCATGATACAGAATCGTAATAGAAGAGTACGACTGCTTTTGACATACGTCGGGCACTTTTAAAATATTAGCATTAGTACAGTCTTCTTTATAAATTAAAAAAATATAACAAAAAAGTAATTTTCTTTAACGACTAGTAAAGAAAAAAAATCTTCCACTTCAAACTCTACGAACTATAATCCAAAAAACGAAAACTTGCCTCATACAAACATCCAGTAGCTACTAACACCCATTCCACACAATTTACACACACGTGTGCGTTAAACTTAAAGTCCAATTACACTCTCATAAATTGTATTGAATCGTCGAAATTCTAAACAAATATTTTACAAGCACATGTTGCAGGGGATGCTCTACATAATTAAGTAATAAAGTCTGATTTAACTCTAGATTTTGGTCACATTAGAAATTAAACTTGAGTTAGTCGGGATATAGTGTTATGTATGGAGAGCAAGTTTCTAAGTTATATGATGCTTTGAGTTAGCTAGTAATGTTTGTTATGCCGTGTGAACTGAAATATGATATTGTAAAGACAATAATAATTCTTTTTGCGTAGTGTTTGCTCCTAGTGATACGATTAGATAGCTAAAATATGATATAATAATATGAAACTAAAGGAAGCGTAAACGATTTAGAATTTACGTACTAGTGTGTTTTTGATGAATGAATTTAAATAAATAAATATTCCTCAACATTTGATGATGAAATGGTTGTTTAAGGATGGAATCTGATTTATAAAACAAAGTAGAGTCTTTAGATGTCTACTTTCCTATCTTGAAGTTCAACTGTTGCAGTTATACCCAGGTGTCGAATCAACTGATCACTACTGTGATTGGTTGACCATAGAACTTACAACCAATCACTGAGCTTGACATGAGATTTGAATGACGGTTAACAAATTTTTGTGTTGATCAAAATTTGAGTAACCAGGGGTGTGACTTGAAATTTTAGAAGCAAGACAGCGCACTACACACATAGTGGCGTCTCACTTTCACAACTGTAGTAATCATACTAGCGGTTTCTTAGGACTAATTTGATTAAATGTAGGTTCACACAATCAGTATTAGTGCCTACAGTAATTTACGCAATTATTAGAAACATTAGACTCATATAGTAATTATAGGATGCAATAACGTGCTAGATAGGTCAGTAAGGTCTAATTACCATATCATATTAATCATAATAATATCATACATTTTAACTAAGTCTGAATCATAGTTATTTATACAATCTAATTGCTGACGTCTGAGAACTGTCTATTTGACCTACTCTGTTTATTAGTTTATAATTAAAGTCTTTAAAGCAATCACTTCCAAAGGTTCTTTAAAGTACTTTATTTTGTGGAATTTACGAGTTTTTTTAATAGTGCCTTATTTTTGTCGAACTTCTCCATAGTTCGAAGTTTACAAGGCTTACCTAATTTATACCTTTATGGAAACGGGCATAACCATATCGAAGGAGCAACAGTCCTGCTAGATAAATACTGAAAGCCTTGTCATGATGTAGACAATGCCCTCATAAGCCAATCCATGTCGTCGAAGACATGATAGTCTCCATAAAAAATGTATGAAAGAAATCAAACAGTATAACTAAACTCACATTAAACTTATGTATCCTTGATGGAGAATACGCCAAAGCTATCTTCATTTTATCCGTCAGTAGAACTTCACCAGCTGCCATCTGTACCTTCGTAGTATATTGCTTAAAACAATCAATATAAATATCCGCTGCATCTTCTTTCACGTGCCAAGTGATTTGCATCCATTTATTAATAAAATTATCACTTAGCATGAACTCCACTGGATGTGACGATGCAAAAAGGTTGCTATCAAGTGAGATTCTGGACTTATTAACTCCAACAGTCGTAATACATAGTTGCAGAATTGTTATATCCAATTGCTTAATAGAGAATAGACATGAGGAAGTCCCTTTATAAGATTTGAATATCGCGTTCACTATGAAAGGGTACGATAGTGTTTTGTCTATAAGTCCTGTTAACTCAGGGTCAGTTGAGGCCGGTTTTCCATTGAAAGAGAACGACTGAACCCTGTATTCACCGTAGTGGTCATCTACCATATCTGGTATATTATTGATTTCGTCACCAGCATCGTCGTATGTCGGATTCAGTAGTGGATATTCATCTGAAAATAAAATTAAATGGAATTATAGCAGAAGTCAAAATGAAAAAATCAAAAGGTTTTTATTTCTAGTAGGCCTTTTCGAGCACTTTCAAAACGTTACTCTTGGTGAACGGTTCTAAAATGTCATTCTTATGGAGAAGAATCGCCAAGAAACTCCAGTTGTTACAAGCAGTGGTACAATATTTATGTGCCTGTTTTTGGCAAATTTGGTTACGTTTCGCAATTCAGTCTAATGTCTGAATGATATATTATGCTACTGCTGTTGTTTAATTGGCAACCATATGAATCGATTTTCGTTTGTCATCATATACCTATCAAATGCAAAGTCGGGTTGGTTAACGTGTGGAAGAAAAGGACATACTGCGCCGACCCCAAATAACAATTGGAATAAGAGCAGGGGAATTATGAAAGTCGGGTAGGTTAATAGCTGTAGTCACATCTACAGATTAGCACTAAGAGCCTACCACCACTCTTTAAAGAAATATAATTACAGATGTGGAAGGGATCGCTCCGCGTCGGGGTGTGTTGTCAAACTTCCTCATCCTCAATTATATTACTTTCAAATGTAGCGTCCCGAACAGCTTATTATGATTGTAAGTAGCCCACGTCATTGCTAGCAATAGTATTCATTACTATAACAAAGGTACATTTGACCATAAACATCTTAGTTAACACGAATTTCTTATCTATAGCTATTTGTCAAAGTGGAAGCAAACAAATAGCTGAATTAGTAACACCCCATCCACTTGTTGTGCTTCGTTTAAACGGTCTGATAGGCTACTTGCCTGTTACGTAATTTTATATGAATGTAAACAATACCGACTTTATTTTCACATGAGACTCGATTGTATCAAAAGAAGTGACGTAAATATGATTTTTAACTTTTATTAGCCAATTAATTGTCAAGTATGCCTTAAATGGTAACTCAATTTAACAAGAAATCACATAGATTAATTTTATTGATAGTTTGGTACAAAAATATATTAAAGATATTATTTCATTGTTGATTGATACAAGACTTGCCTTTTCTAAATAGAAATCTAATATGTATGTGGGCGTTAAGTTAATATCAAAAGTCACAAGAATCGTAATTACAGTATTTGGGATTTAATATATGCGTGGGCAGTAATATGATGCTATTATCTGAAATGACTAATATAATAGACAATAGTCCTTTCAATGACAGATATTAAAAAGATGAAATGAATACGGTAAGTTCTTTTTAGTAAAAAAAAATGTACAAAGCAAAATAATATTTATCAGTAGTCACAAATATGGCTGTAAAGAGTGTTGCTTGCGACCTTTATTGTCTTAGGATGACGTCTGGTAAAAACGTGTGGAAGAAGAAAACATGCTGCGCCGACCCCAAAAAATAGTTGAGATAAGGGCAGGGGAATGATGATAGGTACAAATAAATACAAGTTTCAGAAATATTATGCAAATAATCAATTCAATATTTAGTTACAAGACATTTTTACAAATAATCAAACCAGCTACGTCACTGTTACGTCACTTTTATATTTCCAGTTACTGGAATACGTTTAAACGAAGCACAGAGACGCTCCCCTATATTAGTAGGCTGCTGTTCACACTTATCTTGATCGAGCACTAATGGTGACCGTCACGGTAGCTTTCTGGTGTCAATTCGAATAAAATATAGTTTCTTATGTAACTTAAAGTATTTAAGCCAAGAACAAAGCCTTAGAAATATAAATTATAAACGTGCTAACATGTTTTATACTTTAAACGGGTGGGTTTAGAGTTCAAATTAAATTGTATGTTTTAATAGAGTGTTGTTACATGAAAAAGTTTACTTGTCAGTCATTTGTTTTTTGTTCTTATGGCTTTACTACCTAATTAGTAGATTATGGTAAAATTATCGATGAAATTACTTACCTACAAATGCTTTTGTCGCTTTGAAGTGTAGAAACGAACCAAAAAATATATATCTGAAACAAACAAATAATACATATTATTATAAGCAATTGGGTCATACAATTCTCAGACTTGCTTTTTACTTGCGAAGAGAAAATAAAATATCTAAAACAAAACAATTTATTTTTGAGCGATATTGCTTTCAGTGATTCATCTTAGGCAAATTTAAATTAAAGATTGGCAAATATGGGTTACATATACACATACAAAAGTAAATGGTGTTATAAAATAAATAAGTTCTGTCATATTTGGCTATTTTGCGTGCAAACATTTACAAATTGTTGACGTTAAATGTTTGACATTCATTTATTTTATATTCTTAGACTATTCTATGATATTATACCTACATAATACCGCAGATATCTCACGTGGATATCCAAGCTACTTATTTTCTAAACTTAAAGCAATCAATCAGGCAGTTAACCCTAAACGCTCACATCCTAAGTTAACCTTCCACTGCGACAGTTGACACTCGAGCTCCTAATCCCGAAGGAATGAAAAATGGCGGACGAAAACTTCTGGAATTGGAATAGTTTGTGGTTTCAAAGCGATCGCTTGAGTACACTCGATGTCACTGCTATTAAACTGGAGTTTTCGTTGTTGATATTAAAGGGTTATTTTCACTTTAGTTTTGTTTGAATATTTTCTATTTATAGTAACAGTATTCGCGCTACGTGAGGTTGAGGTCGTCCGCGGCGAAGGTTGTGTGATGATCTTGTCAGATATGCACCACGTGGCAAGAAATCGCAAAAGACAAGGAGGTTTGAAAGGAGAAAAGGGAAGCCTTTGCCCAGCAGTGGGATCTTATCGCACCCCCAGAACCACAAAGGCGTAAGTGCAGATACGTCAATTTTTTTTTATTGCATATTTGAATAGTACAAGTAAAAATACATATAGTAAATTTTTTCCGTGAATTTTTGACGTAAAATTAGGATTTTATTAGAAAAAAAGTTTTTTTGACGTTCTAAAATTAAATTATTTTATTAATTAAAGAAGTCGATAAACCAGCATACGCACGTAAAATTATAAGAAAATAGACCTAATCGTACTTAAGCTGTTTTTTCATTTTATAATATTAATATTTAATAAACGTAATCCCTATTATGCTATTTCATACTTAATAAAATAATCAATAATCATGCTTACGCCTTTTTTCCGTTCATAAGATTAATTAGTTCGCAAACGTAGTCACGAACTCGTCTCACAAACAAATCGAAACTTGCAAATACTCATCCTTACAGCGCATGTGCGCGTGCCGAACATACCTTGTTACAATCATAACAGACCTTGTTACAATTATAAAACTAATAACATTGAATCATATTCATTCTAATAAATGTAACATAAAAATGACAACTTCTTACAATTAGTTAAAATCCTCGAAAAAGCTTTACAAACATGGCATTAACAAAAATCCTCAAAGTATTTATAATTTCAGTTATTAAACATTTAAAAGAGTAATTAATAATATTGTACTGAAACAAAAACATGAATTCTCATTTATATTAATCACTAGTTGCTGCCCGCGACTTTGTCTGCTTGGTATTCAAGGTGCTGTACAAAAAGTAAAGCTAAATAATGTTTAATGCCATCTCCCTAATCCAGTTCCGTTCCAAACTAATTTCTTAACTTCATAATCCTAACCTCTAGTCTTACAAACATATTTGACTGTTAGTTAATACTGCTAGTTTTTTACTGTGGCCACTATCTTGCACTGATTTGACAATTGGGATTGAAGGACTTGAAAACGGGCGATAGCAAAGAAGTGTGCCGGACTCTTACTGGCTAAACCGCCGGAGTACTTCTCAGTATCCTATTGTCCGGGGCCACGGGAACGCTTTCGCAATCTAGCGCAAGCACCGACAGGAGAGCTCTTTTTAAAGGGAGCTTCTTCGTTAACGTGGAGCCAACTTTCGCCAGCCCTTATTAAGAGGCGCGCGGAAGCACCGCGCAAACCGTCTTTGCCTTTACCCAGTACAGTAGACTGCCCTGAGACTGCTGCCGTAGGCTATTTATGGTGGTTGAAGGAGGGCAAATTAGGCCTTTCTTCAATCCCTTGCTCGTCAAACATGGATCAGGTGGTCAGATGAAGCTTGTCGTGCTCTTTCCACTTTTCCTTGAGCGTCATCACTTCTTCGCAGAACTTGGTGACGGCGCACCAACTAACCGCGGACACTTTGGCCACTCTAGGCGGTGTGACATCGTCTTTACGGAGATGTCGCATTCTCACTGGATGTGAGAGGGGTCTGTATACCCAAATTTTGTTTGCCTACCTATTTAGGTTCTCAGACGGTTGGATGCTTTCCGAACAGGCCACTGCAAGGTGGGCCGGTAGGCCGGGCGGCAGATGTTCCTGAGGTAGGACATAAGTAGTAGGTGGTATATGTCGATATGCCCAGATCTTGCAGCAAGCTCGAGTTGGAGTTTCAATAGTAGTCAGTGTACATCGGAGGAAGCTCTTTTGGCTTTTAAGTCTACCCGATTTAAGTCTCTCCTAACGACAGGTAGAGCAATGCTAACCAGGGGGAGAACTTATTGAGCGGGGTTGGTCTTAAACAGCCAAATATTATTCGACACGTTTGCACTGTGCGATGTGGTGGGGAGAACAGCCTGGCCTACCGGCCTACCTTGCAGTGGCCTGTTCGGAAAGCATCCAACCGTCTGAGAACCTAAATAGGTAGGCAAACAAAATTTGGGTATACAGACCCCTCTCACATCCAGTGAGAATGCGACATCTCCGTAAAGACGATGTCACACCGCCTAGAGTGACCAAAGTGTCCGCGGTTAGTTGGTGCGCCGTCACCAAGTTCTGCGAAAAAGTGATGCCGCTCAAGGAAAAGTGGAAAGAGCACGGCAGGCTTCATCTGACCACCTGATCCATGTTTGACGAGCAAGGGATTGAAGAAAGGCCTAATTTGCCCTCCTTCAACCACCATAAATAGCCTACGGCAGCAGTCTCAGGGCAGTCTACTGTACTGGGTAAAGGCAAAGACGGTTGGCGCGGTGCTTCCGTGCGCCTCTTAATAAGGGCTGGCGAAAGCTGGCTCCACATTAACGAAGAAGCTCCCTTTAAAAAGAGCTCTCCTGTCGGTGCTTGCGATAGATTGCGAAAGCGTTCCCGTGGCCCCGGACAATAGGATACTGAGAAGTACTCCGGCGGTTTAGCCAGTAAGAGTCCGGCACACTTCTTTGCTATCGCCCGTTTTCAAGTCCTTCAATCCCAATTGTCAAATCAGTACAAGATAGTGGCCACAGTAAAAAACTAGCAGTATTAACTAACAGTCAAATATGTTTGTAAGACTAGAGGTTAGGGTTATCATCTTCCTGCCCTTATCCCATTTCACTTAGGGTCGGCGCAACACGTCTTCTAGACTTGTTGCTTAAAGTTTTGGCTATGGTTTTATAGTCGGCCGCCTGCCTGACACTAACCCTCTTTGGGAATGCGATTGTTGGTTGTTTACCCGCCACCATTCGGGTGACCCAAGATGCTTGGTACAGTGCACAGGGTCTTAAGGTCTATTAGTCGCCTTTTACGACACCCAGTGGAGGATATGGGGTGACGCTATTCTTTATATCCGGACACCACACGGAATGTGGATTAGGATTATGAAGTTAAGAAATTAGTTTGGAACGGAACTGGATTAGGGAGCTGGCATTAAACATTATTTAGCTTTACTTTTTGTACAGCACCTTGAATACCACGCAGACTAAGTCGCGGGCAGCAACTAGTGATTAATATAAATGAGAATTCATGTTTTTGTTTCAGTACAATATTATTAATTACTCTTTTAAATGTTTAATAACTGAAATTATAAATACTTTAAGGATTTTTGTTAATGCCATGTTTGTAAAGCTTTTTCGAGGATTTTAACTAATTTTAAGAAGTTGTTATTTTTATGTTACATTTATTAGAATGAATATGATTCAATGTTATTAGTTTTATTATTGTAACAATGTGTAAAATTATAATAAAGTGCAATTTTCTAATCATCTGTTTTATTACACCAATGAAATGTATTTTACATAGGGGCTTAACATTGGTAACAATTATGATTTAACTGAAAATACTATTTAAAAAGTCGGCATTCAGGCTTACCATTAGATTTCATTTTTATTTTTTAACAAACAATGCTGTAAACACGTGTTACACTTTGATGTTGTAAAACATAATTAAGCAAAAAAGGACGTAAGTAGTGCTTATCCTCTGTATTTTAACATAGTATAGAACTTCATAAAAGACGTAACCATGAATAGTAAAAGTATATTCATTATTTAAAAAACGATAATTGGAGTAAATATATTTACATTTAAGGATTAGTCATAAATATATAAGGAAAACGTCTGTAAAACTTTAATTATCAATTCATTAATCACTGAGATAATTTGAGATATTTCTAATGTAATAAACAGAAAGCTTGATTTTTTCACTTTTTTTTGACATATAACAAAATATCATAGCATCAAAAATATAATAGATATACCTGGTTAAACAGTTTTTTTACTCTCCTGTAAAGTTAGTGTTTTCGACTTACGCCTTTGTTTCCCTGGGTGTGCGTTATTTAGGCTACTAAAAAAAACAGTAACATCAAAAATGCCGATACTTTTTAGAAATTTGATTTTCTGCAACCATGAAAATTATTTATGATTGCTGTAAGTGGAATATATTATTATCAGGTGCGCACTATTTATTAAAACGGATGCCGTATTTAGAATACCTCGTTACAAGGTCTCTAAGCAGTTATCTCTGTATTAATTAATACTCGCACAAATATTTTGTGCCTTGTTTCTATTAGGTACATAAAAACAGTAATAATTTGAGGATTTAATTGATTTGACAAACTATTTATCCTCGCAATTTCGGAACCAATACTACTGCATCATAAACTGATTTAGCTTTCTACACTGTATAATATTTAAATTTATCAACAAATAACAAACGCAACTGTCGACTATAAACTTCGCTATCCATAATACATAACAGGCTACTAAATGTTATATTACAAATGTTATATAACAGCTATAAATATACGTCAGAGGGCAGCTGACGTGGCCACATGGCTTGGTTGTCGTGTCATGCAAAGGGTTTTGGGCTTTAGACCAAGACAAATGTGTTTATTTCGGCTAAGTGCTAAACCTTAGTTGTTTGTTAACAAGACGGACAGTACTTAGAGAGGAGATAAATATGCGGCGTTCAAGTTTGACTGTAAAGTTTATTTCTAAGTTGGTGATGTCGTCCGTTTTATTCACAGAAATGGTACTTGTGTAGAATATAGTGTTTAAAACTTGTGACCTTTGCTATATGGACGTGGATGGCATGCTACAAGAAAAATGGTAACTTGGATTTGATTGAGAACTCTTTCAGAGAAAATATTTGGCATTTCGTGCAAAATTGTAGCTGATTTTTTTTTTGGTAGGACGTTTTTTCGTTTACGGACTTTAATTCTGCCAATAAAGTCTTTACTTTATTGGCAGAATTTATTTATGCGCAAAACCAGTATTTATCTAGGAGATGACCGGCATCGATCTGATAATTATAAGTTAACGCTATTACAATATCTAATTTTAGTCCATTATTGAATTTAGTTAAGTAAAATATTTGTTGTTGATTTATTCCAAACTAAATATAAACAGTATTTAGTTTCATAGAATTTTACAATTATATTTAAGCCAATAATTCATTTTGACAAAGTAAATTAAGAAACTCGTAATTCAATTTTAACGACAACTTTACCAAAATATTTATTTGAGCTGTCTAAAATATCTGAAGTCATCCATCAAAGTTGGCATTTTCAAGGAAACTTAATGTAATTTAATTGTTTACTTTAAAATGGTACTTTTGAAGGAACTGATGGTCTTTACAAACATAAATAAACTAAGGTAATTAACCTGGAGTCGTTAACGCCTTTGACGGTGTAATTATTTGGTTTTTGTTGATGAATTTCGCTTGTGGTAGTTACTTACTGAAGAATTCGAATTGGTGGAAAAGTTTTGTATTGATATACCTATATATAGTGTTTACACTCACGTTCGGGAAAATTAATCAATTTTAAAACCAAAAATAGGTTTGTCAAAAGTATTTTTACATTTAAATTTATTTTTTATCCAGCCAATTTATTTCGATGAAAAAAAACAATGAATTCTAACTAAAATTAATAGCTGGTCAAAAACAGTTTAATATAATATACATTCGTATTGTTAGGCATTGTATGGTAGGACTAAATTTTATTACCATTGAACAAAATACAAACCGTTGCCCGTATACAAAAAAAGAGTCGGATTAGAAAAAAAAACGTAGCTAAGACATTTCGAAGTTTTCTTTTTCAGGCCAACACACAGGGGTAACAAATCTCCTGTACTCGTATTTCTAGATTCAAGTCACAACTCCCTTTACCAAACCAAGAAACTTTAGGCTATGTATGAACCCAAGAAACTGCGGTAAATTTAAGCTGACGGTCTTAAGCGACGTGTAAACCTCGTCTCACAAATCCCTCATGTCTGCATACCTTTTGGTGACCCGAGCTAGGTATTGTCATATATCACGAAACTCCTTTCCCGACTTAGTCTAGCAAGTAAAATGTTAAGGACTTTATTTACTTTACAGCAACTCACAACTGTTTGCTCGTAGTATACATAGTAGTTTTTTACTGTAAAACACACAGTTACTTTCCTTTTCGAATTTCAATTCGTTAAAAAAAATAACGTTTAAATAACAATTCTTCTAATTGCTTAGGACATTCCATTTCAAATGACGTAATCAAAAAAAATAATCCAAAACATAACCTAAAAAATTTAAATGCCTCACACAAATATTTATAATTTTCTAGTTTTTTAGTACACAGTAGGTATTTAGTTTTCTGTGTCCACTGTACATTTTTGAACGAATTGAAATTCTAATAGGAAAGTAATTGTGTTTTTCAGTTGCGCTGATTGTATCGTTGATGTCGAATAATGAATATTTGGTCAGCCTATTTTGTTGATTAACAACAGCATTTAAAAAAACGCTTGCGTAACATTATAAATACCACAAAATTTCATTTCATTGAACAAAATATTTATACAAAATTCTTGTACAAGCCTCACAGGTTCCAAATTCCATCGCAAACGGATTTAAATAGATTTAACAGTACAAGCAAATCCTTATCAACCATCGCGATTAAGCCGAAACTCACATAAAGTTCCATTACGACCTCAAATACGTGATTACATGAATAAGACAGCACTAAAATCACTACCGTTCCTGACTCCCTTCCAATTAAGACGTATTACAAATGTCAAAATTACTAACACCGTCAACTGTCTTATCTAACCGAGTCGTTAGCGTTCAATTTACTTACGTAATATCATATTTTATGACACAGCCTAGAAAAAACCATTCAAGTTTTCTTGCCCTACTGAAAATTTTCTTGGAAAATGTTGTCACGAAATTTTAGTCTGTGACTCCCCTTGTCAGTCTGATCATAGAAGCATGTATCGGTACACGTGTGTATTATATTTTGTATAATACATGAAATTGCTTTCATGTTCAATTAAATTAGATATTCGTATGAGGTTTGATGAAGGCTGCGTTGGCGGGGCAGGTATTAATTAAGCTGTGTAAGTATTTGTATGGATGACGTCACGACGTAAGGTGTTCATTTTGTTTCGTGCTCTTCCATAATTAATACAACGTCGGTGTGAGTTTAAAATGGATTTTAGAAAATTTGAAGTTATCAAAGAGCTTTCCACACGTAGAACAGAGTTTTGTTTAATCACAGACAGCTGATAGCTGGCATTCTAGTCGTTGTTAGGAGTTGTACTCATCTACAAAATAAATAAAAAACAGCGTGCTGCAGGGAAGTTTGTTGCGCCGTTTTTTCTCCCATAGCAAGAGCACAGGAAGCGGCGATGGGTGGGGGGTGCTGTCTATTGTATTTTGACCTTTGAGAAGTGCTACTTAGTAGCCTATTTTGAATAAGCAATTTTTATTTTTTTTACGGCTATAACCGACATTAGTGCGGGTGAAGTCTCCGGCAACAGCTAGTGTTTTATAAATCTGATAGCTTCATCGATAGAAGTCTGCGGAAAGCTAGATAAATTACACGATTCTATGAATAGAAAAAGTGGTTCAACATTCTCTTTACCTCATTAAAACACCAGTCTTAACAAAAATACACAGAAAATCAACAGTTTCAACTTAAATAAACGAACGAGACAAAAAATATTACAGAGTTTCTCCACTTTATTTATCTTATGAAAACTTCAAATTTCAGACCGAAAAAGATCATTAGGCGCCTCAAAACAAAATAGAACAAACACAACGGGAATTAAATCAGACATTTTTATTTCATCTAGATTTTATCTCTATATAAATATTGACTAACTGTTGAATAAACATTCAACAGTCCAGGATTTTAAAGAATGTTTTGATTGCAATGAAAATAGTTGCTTTTAGAAAATATTGGGAAATAGGTCGAATTTATTCAGGTGTTGACTTAAAAAATCAGACAGAAATTTTTGAAAAATATTTATTTTCATCATTCGTAGTATCTTTTAAATATACAACGCTTACACAGAACCCAGACATCTATGAAAATAAAAAGCTTTTTTCAGAAAACCGATAAATACTTCTCCAATCTCCATCAGCTATACAAATTGATATGAAAGGAGCAAATATTTCATAGGAATAGAAAACTGCTTTTTTATAATATATGGCGGTGTTATATATAACCGGGTATTGTTAAAACATTCGTTTATGATAATATACAACATTGCACCACGCCATCTAGTGTCAAATTAAGTATACGAGAGTAACTTGTGTTGTGACAACTGATAAACATACCTATATATTTCACAATACATCATATGGACATATTATAGATTAATTACACCCAGACACAGAACAAATGATCGTGCTCATCACACAAAAAATTGTCCTGAGTGGGAATCGAACCCATGACCTCCAGTATAGCAGTCAGGGCCACTAACCACTAGACCAACAGGACCGTCATTTGAACGTTCAATATTTTTGATTAATAGGTATCATTTCTAAACATAATAATATAGAATTACTAGCTTCCGCCCGCGGCTTCGCCCGCGTGAAATTAGTTTTTGTCAATCCTGGTCCTTTATGTCTAAGAGACTCTTACAGGGGCCAGCCTCACGTTGTGTACAAAAATATTTTTAAATGACCTAATTTAAAACATTTTTGTACACAACGTTTGCTGTTTTGTTATCATTTGTTAAAATGTGGAGATTGTTTGGACTCGACACTCGCGAGCAGGCCACGTACAGTTGTCCATGCGAAAAACAGTTTTTCTCTAAATGGACACCTGCTACTTTAAGTGTTTGCCCTTGCGCTTTGTTAATGGTCATTGCGAAGGCTGGTTTGAGGGGAAACTGGATTCTTTTAAACTGAAACGGTAAATCTGTAGGGATCATGGGTATGCGTGGAATCAAAACTTCTTCATCTTTAGCTATACCTGTCATTATAATTGCTCCAATAATATTGCGTCCTAGCTGCGTAATTTGCAATCGAGTCCCGTTGCATAGTCTCGGCGCTTCGAGATTTCTCATTAATAAAACTGGAACCCCAACTTTCAGTCTCAGCTTATGAGACGGCACTCCTGACAGCTCTAAAGAGTTTAGAAACTCGGTAGGATAAGACGTCACCTGTTCACTGTCCATGACAATATCTACTGACAAATATTCGACAACATCGCCTTGCACATGTGACATCATTCTTTCATTGATCTTTCCCACGATTTCATTGGTCGGTGCTAATATTGCCCTTTCACACAGCCATTCTCTATTCCTCATGTTATATTCTAAACCGGGATAGACGTTGTTTTTAAGATCTTCCAAGTTTTGGACTGCATTACAAAATTCTTGATTTAATGTAATCATGCCGTTAGCGTCCGTAGTCATTCGACCTTCACCGATTTTCAATAGAGCAGCTGCATATTGCCCCGATTGCGTATCATTATGTAGTTGTACTCGCATGTTTTTAGTGAGACAAATTTTTTTTACATGCACCCATAATGTAGACGCTTTCAAACATGCATTTATCTCATCTGCTGGAGTGCCTCTAGTAATGACAGGTAGTGTCTGTCGAAAATCACCAGCAAGCAGCACTACCATCCCACCCATTAAACTCGGGTTACTTCTGATATCTTTCAGAGTCCGATTAAGCGCCTCGATCGCTTTTTTATGCGACATTGTGCACTCATCCCACACCAACAGCTTGCATTGCTGTAGCATTCGGCCACGATCGCTGTTTTTTGTGATGTTACACACTGGAATTTCCTCATGATGTAAATTTAATGGGAGTTTAAGTACTGAATGTGCCGTGCGGCCACCATCGAGCAGCGTCGCTGCAATTCCAGAGGAAGCTACAGCAACAGCTATTCCTTTGTCTTTGCGAATTTGGGCTAAAAGTAAATTTAATAAAAAAGTTTTTCCAGTGCCTCCTGGCGCATCTAAGAAAAACAATCCACCCTCACCATTATAGATTCTTTGCACAACAATATCAAAGATTAATTTTTGTTCCGTGTTTAATCGAGGAACTGACTCTGATATTTGTTGCTGTAAAAAAGAGACATTGTAGTCCAGTTCTCTTATTAAATCACCACTGACTTCTCCGATTCTTTGTGGCCGGTTCATTCCAAAATCTGATAATGTCTTCCCAGATATAGCCATCACTTGGTCTTCAATCTTAGTTAGCGCCTCGTTATATACTAAATCATTATATGTGATATTGGGATTATTTTGTTGTAGTCTGTGCAAAATATCGTCAGACATATCATTTTGGTACTTTTCCCATAATATCTGAGGATTTGAAAGACCACACGTCGCTATGAGAATGGCAAAAAGATCTCTCACCTTAGCTGCTGATCTACATTGTGCTGCCTCTTCTAATGTCGAGTCCCAATGATTGTCATTCTCTAACAATCCTCTAGTTTCACAGGCTTCTCGGAAGGTAACAAACGTTTGACCGTTGTAGTTCTTGAGATCATTGAACGAAGTTGGCCCACGCACGTGGTGTAGCAGTAGTCTCAAACAAAAGCATTCAATGTTGCTAACGTGGACAGTGTAGACCCGTCCTAATGCATCCCCAGATTTAACGCCAGGCCAATCTAGAACAGCAGATCCTTGAATTCGGCGTTTCCAACATTTTCTACCTGCATCCCACGTGTAATACCGAGGTACTTGAACGTACAAAAGTGTTTTTGCAAATTCATCTGATCTGCAAAGGTCAAAAAAGGCGGTCAAAGTGGTTTTTGGTGGTGTTGTCACTCGCTGGTGAAAATTATTTTCATTAAAATAAATTCGTTCACCATTCTCTAGATGCACACTGAGGTGCGTAACAGTAGGATGCCTTTCATGCAAAGGAAACCCTAACAGGCGCCATACAGCTTCGTTGCTGCTGACATAGCGACCAGACTGAAACGTTTGTACTTCGTCTACTGGGTTTGAGGACTCTGAGCTTCTGAAATTAAAAATAGCTTGATCGCTGCCTTTATTAATATATTTGCAGATGTATTTGATTGCACGTACGGAACCGCAAGCTTCTACATTTATATGGGCGTTAAAAGTTTTTAATAGGACAGGCGAATATGGTACTACCCAACTATTGTCGACAGAAACTTGACTACCATTTCGGAGTTTAACAGATGCCGTCCGGCCTCCGTCTTCTGGTGCTCTTCTACGATACATCGGGTAGCCGTTCTCATTATGGAGAGTCTCTTTCAGTAGGTTGCGAGGAAATTTTTTTGTACATTTACGGTCTTTCATGCACGGGCACTGAGGGTTTTCAGCCCCGCATGGACCATGGATCATGTTTTTCATAACAATATCATAAAGTGCCTTGTCATTGTTAGGATCTGGTATTTCAGCGCTTATAATTTTATCGATTTGGTCAGGTCGCAATTTATCTTTTAACCAAAGCAAAATGTGGGCATGTGGGAGTCCTCGCTTCTGCCACTCAATGGAATACATAAAGCATTGCACTTCTCCAAAAACCCTTCCTTTAGTAATTACAGTCATAAGCTTTTTAACTTTTAACCTAAACACTCTGGCAATGACATCGTGCCTATCGTTGGCGCTTTGACCTGGCATTAATTCGTCAACTATTTCAGACCAAGATGGATTGCAGGTGAAGGTTACAAATAAATCAGGTCGACCATACGTACGCACATAGGCAAATGCATCTTGAGTATACTCGTGTAAGTATCGGGGACTGTTCACAAACGAAGAGGGCAGAATCACCATTTTACCTATATTATTAGGGTTCACGTTGGCATCATTCGATACAGCATCTTGGAGATGAATATAATTTTCGGCTCTTAGTTTTGTTTGATTTAAAGATATGTATCGCAATCTTTCGCTTTCAACCTTCACGTACATATCAACATAAAACTGGTTAGCGAGCTGTTTGCATCGTTGTATTACGTTAAAATCGTCTTCGCGTATCATCATATGATAGGCATAAAAGTCCATGCTCGATACTTTTTTGTTGGGCAAGGGGAGCTTGGTTACTGGATTGACTTGTGGAATTTGAAAATGGTACCCCTCTTGCCCCTTGCTAAACATAAGCGGGTATTGTAATGCGTCATAAAACTTGTGTGTGTCCGGCACCCTGGTCAATGTATTGTCACGGGTTTGTAAAACAATATCACGCGATGCGAACTGTTCACCACACACCATGGCGGCGACTTCGTTTATTAAGGGTGCATTATAACGTCTTTCATGTTCCCCGCTTGGCGTACGATCTGGGTGTATTACTAATTTGTAATTTTCCCCTGGCATTCTTTCTAAGGCTGTTTTGAAGGTGTTAATGAGGTTATTATGTTCGTGCAACATTCTTTGAATTTTTAAAACAATGTCCCTCTCAACTCCTTCAATATTTTGACATCTGCGGTCAACCTCGCTGTTTTCGTCTCCCATAAAATAAATCTGTAGAAATTTTGGTTGATCATTGTTTGTGGGAAGCAAAGAACCAATCCTATGATAAACTTGCCCTTGTACCGTAAATGTGGGTGAGAATCCAGGCATGATGACCTCATTACCCACACCAAATGATGTCATCTGAAAGCAAGAATTGTACTTTCTTATTCTGTTTAAAAATCGCCGAGATTCATTGCTGTCATATAGAAGTAAGGATTTGAGTGGCTCCTCGGGGTCACCAAGCGTTGGTACTGATACTTTGCCTCCAGAACAGCACATACCTGGGGTCTCTTCCTTCCACTTGAGTGCATCACAGTGTCTGCATTTATTGGCCATTCTACCTATGAGGACTAATCGATGATTAAAGTAATCAATTAACGGATCATAATCAAAAGCAGCAACGGCAAATGCCTCCCACGTATTCATCGTAAACGTACGTCTCCTTTCTGCTTGCCGCTCGGAATTAATTAAACGTCGTCTACGTGTTTCTTCGGAGGTCTCTGCGGCTATGTACGAAGCTTGACGCTCAGCATCTAAGATTTGGCGAGCTTGGGTCTGCTGAGAGGTCTCAGCAGCTCTTTGAGCCGCGTGACGCTCGGCATCAATGACTTGGCGAGCTTGGGTCTGCTGAGGGGTCTCTGCAGCCCTTTGTGCAGCATGACGATCAGCGTCTAAATTATGACGGGTCTGCGTGTGCTCAAAAGTTTCAGCAGCCCTTTGAGCTGCGTGACGCTCGGCATCTAAAGTCCGACGGATCTGTGAATCCTCTTCTGATTCCAGTGATCTAGCAAGTTTAGCAGCCCGAGCTCTGCTAGAGCTATTAGCTAAATTGGACTTTCGTTTGCGAGGCATCGTAGAAAAACAAAAATGAAATGAATCGAACAAAACAGATGTACAGATTAAGATTTATTATATTAAAAAAAAACCTTTAATAAGCACCTACTCGGTAAAAATGATGCGCTCATCCCACGGCGATGTCAATTAAACACATCGTCCGTCACGTTTGAATGGAAAAAAAGTAACAACCAATGCATAAAAAAGTAGGAGGTTAGTAGCTTAGGTTAGTTTTACACCTACTACGACCTCTTAGATTAATTAAAAAAAGGAAATAAAAGCAAATCGGATTTTTTTAAAGTAACGGAAACTATCTTACCTACTTTTAACTATGAACTAAAAGAAATATCAAGTATGTACAAAATTAATTTACAGGACCTAATTAATAAAAAACACTTAAAAAGTTATACGAAACAAAAAAAATAATTTTACTGGATCGAAAAATGTAATTCTCTATAGCGCAAATTTCTCTAATCGCATGCGTCCGACAACGACGTCTGCCCTCACGTGTCTGCCCGTTCGGGTAGGCATAGTTAGATTCGTGCGCTCCCCCACCACACGACAGCGCCGCGCCGTTGCCTGCCGCAGATGCCGCCACACTTCGGCGAATGTGCGCGACGACGACCGACGGCAGCGGCGGCGATGCAGAGTATTCGTTAAAAGGAATTAAAACTTCAAAAACGAACTTTTTTGTAACTTGATACACCCAAAACTTCTAAATTACATGTTCCTAGGTTCAGTGATTAAGATTTCGTATACAAAAAGTTTGGCTTTGTAGTTCCAGTTCCGAATCCGTTCCGTTCGAATTTCGGGAATTCCGTTTGTAGAAAAATTCTGCACATCCTTTGAGACCTACGTACCAAGATTCATGGTCTTATCTTCAATTCAACCCCTATTTCACCCCCAAACTGGTAAAAATTTCAAAATGCTAGAACAAACGATTTTTTGTTTCTTATGACGTGATATTTGACGAACTTGCATACTAACTTTCAACCCTTATTTCACCCCTTAGCTGGTCGAAATTTCAAAAATGCTAGAACAAATGTTTAATGATTTCTTATCAAGTGCTTAAATATAAAGTTTCATGGTTTTATCTTTTAAAATTAAGAAATCCCATACAAACTTTCAACCTCTATTTCAACCCCTTCATCCCTTTTTTTCGAAATAAAAAGTAGCCTATGTTCTGTCTCAGGGTCTAAAGATTGTCTGTACCAAATTTCATCAAAATCGGTTGCGAGGTTTAAGCGGGAAAGCGTAACAGACAGACAGACAGAGTTACTTTCGCATTTATAATATTAGTTGGGATAATCGATGTTACTATCATTCATCCTTTCCTTATCGTTTATTTATAATTAGTGTCATAATTATTAAGTAGGGTAGGGCGGGGCTAAAAGGCCCGCGGGTAAAAAGGTCCACCATTAAAATCTCAAAACCTAGTGAAGTTACGTCTTTTCGAACGCTACCAGCGAAAAGAAGAGTCCACGCGGGGAGTAACGCGCCATCACTGACAGTTGAGCAACGTTGCCAGCCGGAGATACAGGACCTCACCTTTAAATTTCGACGAAAGTAATTTTTTCCGCTGTTGATTGTTTTGGTTTGGAGAACTACTACTTAGGCTATGATGCCTGAATGTAGTTTTTAAGTATAGGTCATTTAATTGTGTTTCAAGGTTTATTGTTATTTTTAAGTTCGATTTAATTATTATTTTTTTATAACCTATCTAAATACTTACACGTGTTTGGGGTAAAAAGGACCAGAGTGGACTTTTTTAAAGTAAGACTATAAGAAAAATTTTATTTTTATGTTATGTTTAAAAAGCCATATTTAGTTGTGTTATTCGAGTTTTAAGAATCACAAATTATTGACAAAAACTTATAATTCGTTTAAGACTGATTAAATTCCTGTGACAGATCCTAAACTATCAGAAATAGTTCATGCTTTTAATAATTATAAGAATATTTTTACTTTATGTTTTTCTAGATTAATATACGTTTGATTTGCATTGGATCCTATGTAGTTATTATTTTATAAAACCTTTTAAATAACCAAAACCTTTTTGCCTCTTTGCTGTCCCTTTTTACCCCTACTATGGGGCAAAAAGAACCAGACGACGAGGTCTACAAAAACAGTAAAAAAACATATTTCTACAATGATTAAATAACTGAAAATTTAGCCAATCATGCTTTGATAACAGTTGATTCGATACGTGTTTTTTGTTTTGATGTAGTGGCTTTGGTTTTCACAGCATAACTAATAATAGTCAAATTGGACCTTTGTGCCCCGCCCTACCCTACGGGAAACTTAGTCGCGAAGATTTTGATAAACAGGAAATAAAAGGTTAATTGCGATGACCTATTAGTATTTATGGATTATAATTCTGAATTCCCAGTAACCATTGAAAGATAACAATTATGATAACTTTGAAATTGATAGTATTTATTTCTACATTCGGGAAATCACCAAATGACCCCGCCCTCTGTGGGTGCAGTGGGAGAGAGTGTCAGACTTAAACTGACTAAAACCCACTGTGTTCCTCATGGAGCCCTTTGAGTGCCGGGGTCGCGGTAACTCTTACGGTCATCCCGCTTCTGCATTAATATCTTACCCGTATTTAGAAACGACACTTATCTAATTAATGTTTTTGAAGAGTGTGAAAACTATGAGTAGGTATATTGTACTAGCTGTTGCCCGCAACTTCTTCCTCGCTGATGCTGGTTATAGTAGCGAAAACATTAGGTACCCTCTCGGACGCTTTCGTTAAAAAGTAGCTTTTGTGTTATATCAAGATGTCATCTAACCCTATAACGAATTACGTAGAAAAAGCTCCAGCGGTTTGAGCGTGTTGAAGTAACAAACTTCCATACATCCATACTTACAAACTCGCATTTATAAATAAAGTAACATTGGGCAATAATGTCACGGAACAGAAGAAAAATCCTAATAAGGATCGAAATACAATTGAATCACGAATGACGTAAATTTTATTTTTAATAAACAGTTCCGAGGCTGTTTATCGCATACGTTTGCCCTTTTATAGTATAAGTCGTGATCTAAACCACATAGGTCAAGCTAAACGGGCACCTTTGATGTCCCATTCATTGCGACGTCGAGACAAAACAAATGAACGTAGAGCAATTAGAGATTTGATACTTGAAACGATAAGATTACCTTTGATCATAGTAATCTGATTAGATAAACATTTGAGTAGTTTCAGACAAAATATACGCCTTTCAGAAGTCATTAAACAAATATGAGAGTCAGTCCAAAAACGTAGTTTTTAATTGCTTTGGTGATATCACAAGTGAAAACTTACTTGGTATAATTATGATGAAAGATGTACAATTGACAAAGTACCATAGTCCTGTTTCTTGATTTATTTTGGATGCTAAAATATAGGCCATCTGGCAAAAGGTTGTTTTTAACTTAGAACTAAAATATAAATGATAGACATCAGGGCCACCTAAATTTAAGGTTGACTTGCATTAAATTGCTAAAAAAAATATTCTTACAACCTCAGGTTTTTTTTGTAAGTTTTTAAATCTTTACAGCCTTTCATTAAAATAGTAAAGCCTAAAACAAGCTGTACGCGACTATACTCGTTAAGGTAGTCACGTAAAGCTGCGTCGTCAGTATAAGCGGATAAATAAGCGACAACAAACAAAAATACGTTTTTCCCACAGTAAAAATGCCATGGGATTCAGTGACTTATTGTTATTTGCTTTAAGGATTAATATCCTTTGCAGCTCTAGATGAAAAGCTAGTCATGTTGAATATTGGTGCTTTAAATCGATGCATTTGTTCAAGATTGTTGCACGATGATGCAGCAACTGGTATTCTGATGGAGTTAGGATAAACGATGCTGTGAAAAGGGAAATTTATAAAAACTTATTGTTCAAAGAAAAAAAGTAAACATAAAAAAAAACTTGCTTAAACAAAACCTACTTATAACATATTCGTAACTGTCAACGGTTTTGAAATTAAATTAAAAAACTGATCTACGGATAGTTCAGGCATAATAACGTCACGCCTCTTTCAAGTCATGTCATGCCAATATAACGCTATTAATCGCTGTATATTAAATCAATATCTCAACCACTTTACCATAAAAAGCATCAACAGAAATAATTTCAAACATCTTGCGACAACGCTTCAGTAGTCGGTTAGCCAATTTGACGTCACAACGCCAGCGTCTATACCAAAACCGTGTTTTATTCTGGTTACGAGTGCCACCGCGGCCAGATCATTTGTAACTAGGTCACTTTTATTCGTGACCTAGAATAGTTTTCCGCTGTCAGCATTCGTATTAGAACCCAACGACTTTGTGCGACACGAATGAATGAATGGATTTTTATTTTTAGAAGGCATTTTCTGTTTATTTTAACTTGTCCTTTATGAATTTTGCGATAGGATTAACAGCTCGTCTACTGAGCTTTTTGTGTGATTTAAAGTTCGTTTAAAGATTAATTGGTTTTATACTTATTTGTTTTTCGTGGTTTTTCACTTATAGGTGGAATATCCGATGTCCAGACACGAAATCACGTGATTTTAGATTCGAACCCAGATAAGTGCTAAAAGTTGTATCAAAATTAATAAGAGATTTAATAATTTTACTCGCTCTCAAAATTAGTAAATTACCACTGTTTTTATTTTTGTAGTAACTTTTTTTTTAAATAACTTTCGGACAAAATTTTAATCGTTTCGTCGTGGGACTTTTGCAAGCATAATAATATTTTAGTCTCATAATGAAAAGACAACTGTAGATACTTGAAGATCACACAAACATTTTTTTTACGCGGGTATCAAACCCGCGTCGCATCGCATAGTAATCATTGGCGTACTGACTTCTACCACTTAGCCATTCGTATAATTATTTTAAGAGATATTTATAACGGTTTACTCGCCGCGTCAGCTCATGATTAAGGACTCCGGTTGGATCCGAAACTAGTCGGGCTATCCCGATAAATACGCGTGAGTAAACCGTTATAAATATCTCTTAAAATATGAATAATTCTCACGAAAGCTATTATAAAAATCCGTATAATTGCATCCAATAGAAACAAATTTACATATAACGGTTAACCAGTTTCACTAATCCAATTGCTCCTGGTAAATAAATTTAGTTTACATTAAGCTTTATAAGGGCAGTCACATAACGTGATGACTAAGGATCTCGTAATGGTGGAGTCAGGATTATGCACAACGGTAATTTGTATTCAAAATAAATGTTGCATGAACATAAAGCATGAAGGTTTATTGTTACTACTTTTCCGCTTATTATAAACTTTTAAAATAAGTCTATTAATGTTGTAGAAACGAGATGTCGCTATGCGCAGTGTAACGTTGTCTCGCTTACACAAAGGCACTAGTTTCGTTTTGAGATCTCATGGTACAGGGTAACGTTGGATTAAAAAATAAGTTGGTAATCTATGTGCTTGTTTTAACACGTTTGTGTAGAGTACTTTAAATATGCTTTCACTTTTTTGTATGGTTGGGTTATGGTAATAAAGTAATTTCTTTAAATAGACATCTTTTATTACGGGTACTTCTTTTTAGGAATGTGTCTTATAGAAAATATGGTTTATTTTGACTGGCTTGTGGGTCTAGTGGTTAGTGGCCCTGACTGCTATACCAGAGGTTGTGTGTGGGGTGGGTTCGATTCCCACCCAGGACAAATGTTTGTGTAATGAGCACGATCATTTGTTCTGTGTCTGGGTGTCAAATTTACCTATAGTGTGTATGGCTTTAGAAACATATAAGTATAAAATAATAGATAAGTATGTTTATTAGTTGTTTAGTTCTCCTAAATCAAGTTACTTTCGTTTGCTTAATTTTAGACTAGATGGCGTTGTATGATTGTAAAAAATATTTATTTTTTATTAAAGTACTGCAGTCACTATCTCTGATAATAAAAAATAATCTACGGTAATATTTCATATTTATTTAAAGTCTTTAGTTTTAAATGAAGCATAATCATAAAACATAAATTTTCTTTTCTCACAGTAAAATTTTACTATACCTTTATTGCATCACAAAAACTTCAAGCATATGATGTGTTTGGCAAATAAAACTTAAATATGGTCACGTAAGTTCGCTTTGTTTTATAGCCTAGTTATATTTAATGGCAAGTTTATATAAATAATATTATATTTTATGACTCAACTGCACTTTTTGTCGCAGAAGGCAATTGTTTGTTTTACAACTCTACCTTAACTCCTTATAAAGATATAAAAAGGTTAGTGTTTAAGACTGTTAGTTTATTTTGATGTCGTAAATGTATTTCTAACTGCCTCAGTCTAATACTACTCGTAATAGAAAAGGTAGAAGAGAAGCGTACGAAATAAAAGAAAAATAAACATTTGATATACAAACTTCTATATCCCAAACAGGGTTACCACTATCTGAAAAAAAAGACAAAACAATGGAAGCAAGACTTGCTGTCGTGACTTGCTTCAAGAAGTGGTGATATTCCCCCTAGCCCTTTATAGCTAAACCTTTGATCGACTGAGATTTTATTGAAATTTAAAGTAGAAGAAACGTAAATGATCGAGACAGCGATCCCTGAGTTTGTTTCGACATTTCTCAGAGTAGTCAGATATGAAATGTCGACTCCAGCGAGCTTAAAATACTATATTAGTCATGTAAAAATGACTGAATTATCCTACTTACGAAATGAATTTCATTTCATGAATTTCAACATTTGCTACATTTCCTTTTTCTCTATTAGATACGCTAATGCTTTCGATAACCGACCTCCTTATGCAGCTACAGCGCAACTTACATAACTTATTAACATAATATCTGAAACTTACACATCCCATCAATTTCTGTATTACCAGTCTAACACTAAAAGCAATTATGAATAGCGAGTTCCCGTCTCCTTCACTTTATATATCTTTAGGGTGATGTCATGCTACATGAGAGCTGCGATGGCGTTGCGTCGTTGTAGCGCAGTTATCCGAAACTCATTTATAATAGGTGGGTCTAGACCAGACGATCCCATGAACCACAATCAAGGATCAAGGAGTGGATCGTAGACCCAGCGAGGTACCTTCGAGGTTGGCAAAGAATGAGAGTTACCGCGACCCTGGCACTCAAAGGGCTCCAGGAGGAACAGTGGATTTTAGTCAGCAAAATTCTGACACTCCCTCTTGCTTCACCATTTCCCAGAAAAAAAGTCTGGCAAAGAAACATGCAGCTCACGGATCAGGCACATCTGAAAGCGCGTGATTCAATGCGTGTGCGTAGATCGCGTGCAGCACTTCCACGTAGCTCGCATCCTTGGATCCTTCTACGTGGGTGATTAGAGCACAATAGATCATCCGGGGTGGACCCAGCTATTAATTAATATACTGTTTCAACAAACATAGAGGAGTTACGTTAAAGATGCTGTCCGTCATTTTTACGTCTTTAGTTTTATATGCAGAAAAAGCGACGTCGCTAAGTCGTCGCAATGCCAACGCAACGCCCAGACAAAGCCCGTGTGTTACCACTCTTAGTCTAGATACCTTTAGTATTTAAACTCGTGTTGGTTTAGTAAGCGTTCAAAGCAGATTCTCTGAAGGATTATGTAATTACGTGACTTAGTGCTAGTGTTATATAGTTAGGGTACGTGCGAAGTAGTTAAGATTTTGAGCTTAGCTTGTCTTTATAAGACCCAAAAAAGGAGTGTAATGACTTTAGTGTTTGTGTTTGTCGATGTATGCCGATGTATGCCATCATTAGAATCCCTAGGTTACTAAACTGGCTCATTTTATTGATTTTGCAAAACAAAATAAAGCTTCGGTTTTTAATGGTAGTAGTAGTAATGTAAATACTACAGTTACTTTTAAATTGACGTCATTAAAAAATCGTTTGAATACAAAAATAGACACTATCTTCAATTTAATAGATACTCTTCAATGATACGTTGTAGAGTACCTATTAAATTGAAGAAAGCTAGTACTCTACAAACTAGTCATTCCAGAGACCGAGTAGAAACAAGTATTATCAATGACCCATAATCATATCAACAAGTAATAATAACTTCACACCTTGAAGACATTTCCCATATATAGTCTTAGCCTTAAGAAATGCATCTTTCCAGAACCGGTACATATATCGCTAAACAAGCTACAAATTAATTACTACAAACTTCAAGGAATAATTTTCAACGCGACGATCAATCTTAACATCAAAATTCACAATAATCTACGATCCTACGATCCTTAACTTCAACACGTCGCCTCGTGGAATGCAAATTAGATTCTATCGCAACCGCTTTTTAGCATAAATTGCAATGGCACTTGATTGGCACTTACAACCTTTTATTATTGTGAATTGACTATCTTGGGCGTAATCAGGTCTGTAATGACAGCCTCTGTCGGCGACACTTACCGAATGGAAATTAAGTGCGTTTCATAAATGGTCACGATGGTAATATACAGTTAGTGGCTCCATCCTTTAAGGAACTTAAACTTTAAGATGTTGAAAATAAAGTTTTAAATTCCTTGACGCTGTTTTAAATGAGTTACAGTGTCGGCTGAAGTTTTTTTTTCTTTGTAATAATTATGGGTATTTTGTTCAATAATTTATTTGTGAATTTTAACCTCTTTTGTCATTTAAACGGTGTTATTAATTCAAGTGCTTACTTATCTTAAAATTCTCATGTTTTAAATAATATTTTTGTATGTGTACGGTAAATAATTAAACAAATAGTGTCTACAATGAAAATGTCATTACTTGTAGAAGTTTCCTAGAACTTTAAGCAAATACAATATTTTCTGGGAATAGCAATAAATGGTAGGATTTAGATTAAAATCTACAGTCTCCTAGCTGGGCAAAGGCTTTAGATAAGTCCTTCCATGATTCTATATCTCATACTACCTCGAACCAGTCCAAGAAATATGTAGTAGAAGGATGATTTGTCGCAATGTCATCCCATCGTCTTCTTAGATAATCTTAGAAAAAAACACCTGTAATATAGGGGCTCTGAGAACTTCCATTTACCACTAATTGCCTATAGGTATAAGTAAAACGGGAGCCAGAACGTGCATCATTAAAACTAATAACCTTATACTACGTAGACTACAACAAAATGACTAATATAATACTACAAGCCTTTTACGGTAAGCTTTTAAATTTATATATCTCGTATATAATCATGTTATTGATTGACAGCGGGTGAAATAAGGTTGCTACTTAAAAAGGAGAAGGAAAATTACATATTACGTTAAAAATTTATGACTACAGACATTTTTATATGCCTCTTATTTTATATTTATATTCTTTATTAATAAAAAATTTAAAGAAGCTGAGTAAGACTTAAACTGGTTTTGATGTAATGTTGAACAAATTTAGAACATTTTTAGACATATTTTTTAATATACAGAAATAAATGGCGCACATTGAGAGAGGCTTACATACAGCAGTAAATCTACTGTATCGCAATAGGTTTATTGATTGATTTGATTGACTTTGTAGTAATATATAACTTTGCAAAGTCAAGTTGTTGGTTGCAAAACTGCAATCGTCGTTTATCTGTATACGAATATTATCATCGAACTAAACACTATCAATTAAAACAATAGTCACACGACCGGAGAGAGATCAGGCGCAGGAGACCCACATTTTTACGTGCCTTCCCAAACACGGAAGCTGTGATATTTATTTTTAAAACGCAAACAACATTCAAAAAGTCAGAGCGCGCCGTACGGATCGAATTCGAGACCATTGATTTGGCAGTCTTGCAGACTGACGACTAAGCTATGACAGCTTCAAAATCGAGAGAAGAATTTATTCATAAACTGTACAATATATTTAAAGATTCACACTTCACAGTACAAAAATACACAAAAATACCTGTCCCTATGCAAAAAGCGTGAGCAATAGTAAGTGGGTATCCTGATTATGCACATTTATAATGAACAAGTTAAAAGCTTGTAAGCTGCAGACTTTACTTGTTGTCCAAACAGATATTGTCTTTTTATTTTGTTTGGTAAACGTGCACTTGGAGAAGCATGTTTTAAGCAGCAAAACATTGGTATGGATTATATTTTTTTAGTCTGTAATCGTGAATTTGGATTACGTAAGTTTTTTTAAGGTTTACTAGTATACAAATGAAAATTTCACATGGAACAGTCGAGTTATCCAATAAAGATGCAGTCCACTGTTCTCTTGTACTAAACGAATTATGAAATATAAAATAATAATAAACCAGTCTATATACGTCGCACAGCTCAGCATATGTATGTTCCCATGTAAGGAAGATTTGAGCATCGATCCCCATGCTAGCTTGATGCGAATTGGTGATTAGAGATACCAATATTTAGAATCCAGGTATTCTCACGATGTTTATCTTCACCGTTTGTCAGTAGTGTCTTAGAATAACTAAGTAAGTACCTATAACTTTGAAAAAGTGTTATTTATACTTGCCTGCGCTGGGGATTAAACCTGCACCTCCTGCATACAAATCCATACATAAAACCATAAGACCACAACGATCTTTTGAAACTTAAAGTTGTAAAATTGACAATTCATATTTCCTTTGTTTACTAGACCTTGTTTCTCTACTCTATAATTTTTTATTTCAAGCTAACACAGCCCTAGTCATGAGTAACCTGTATGGTATTAGTGCAAAAATGCAACGAGTTGACAGATATTTTTATAATTGCCCCAGTCGGCGCCTTTGCTTATCATTGATGAATGGATTACCTGCTTCCTTATGTGCGATTGCGTTATCCTGCTAGACGTACTATAAAATGCTTTTGTAATGTAGATAATGTTTATTACTGCTTGTAGACATTTAATATGGATTTCCTTTGTTTAAATAATGGCTGTTTTGTAAAAGTATTTTTTAATTGAACTAATTTTGTTTTAACACACTCTGAAAATAAAAAGATGCCGCAAATGTGATGTGCTACCTTTGACCTGGTTTGATTTTGTTCTTATGTCTTTTTTCTATTCGATACTTTTTATATTTATTTATTCAGATTACATACAATTGTCATTACATATATTTTATCTACGTTTAGAGCCCTTTACTCTTCGTCTTTTCAACGAAGATATTAATAACTGATGTTTATTTTTACTGTCATAATACCATCTAATTCTTAAAAGAAAATTCCTTAGACATGTTTACCGCCAGTTCAAAAGGTCGTAATTTGCAGTAAGTCATTATACAGCTATTTATGACCCAGCCATATACATCCTACGCTCATGAGAAAATAAATAATTAACCCACAGATCACACACCTACGTCTATATTTGTCATACTTTCTCATTTCTCAATCAATATTTTACGATAGAAATGCCTATAAATTGGCATTTTAACCTCTACTACAAGAAAATCAACGGGAAACTAGTTATCAATATATAATTTATCTTATTCATCAAATTAGTTTGTATCGTTATTCATTCGTTTACAAATTATAGATAAACCGTTTTAGTAAACAGTTATTGATTGATTGATTTGGTTTAGTGAATAATAACGTGAGCCGATAGAAGCTGGGAAAAACTTGATGTGTAAAGCAATGGACTGGGCAATAAGACGCGCTTTAGAAGAGGCCTATGCCCGGCTGTGGGCCATAACAGGCTGATAGGCTCAACAGGCCTGTTGGTCTAGTAGTTAGTGGCCCGGACTGCACCGGAGGTCGTTCGCTTAATCCCCACCCATAACAAATGTTTGTGTGGTGAACTCGTCTAAATAGTACCTGTGCTTAATTTTTCTCAAAAGAACTAATTACCTCTTTTGGTAGGACATTTATATGTAGTGCGTGGGTGCGTTATAGCCTCAAAGTAACTGTTTAAATTCAAGATTAGAGAAAGATAAGACCTAATTAAAAACAAAAGCATATCCGGCAATCAAGCGACGAATGAAAGCTTAGCAAATTGTATTCCTTTGTAGAAACGTGATAGTGTAATAGAATCTATGAAATTATCTAATCATAGCTATGTCACTTACCAGTACCTATGTACTTTATGATGTCATTATTTGCTGTAGCACGATGGGATTCTTAACTTAAAACTAAAAAAAAAAAATAGATTAAAAAAATATCTTAGCCCTAGGTAATCATCATTGTCTTTCTAAACCCTTTTCATCTCACAACTAGGTATCGTAATATTATTTTACATGCAATTCCTTTTAGTTCTATGTAGAACCTATCTAGATTCGTTATTCACAAATGGAAAAACAAATAAAACAGTAGATTTTCCCGAAAGTTCCAACCTCACCAAAACGAACTTTTAATAAAATAACCGATTGATCTAAAAACCCATTATTTAAAACTAGAATGCAGCAAATACCTTTCAGCGGTATTGCGGAATCGGAACCTCGACCGTTTCCATATATAACACCGACAACCGTATTACGTATCTAGCAAAAGCAAAGCGATAGCAACGCAATAGCAATCGACTGCAAAAATTTCACTATGTATTATCCATTACATGAGATGTTGCAATAAGTGGTACTAAAGTTCTGATTGTCATTTGAACAGATACAATTGCTAATATTTTGTTCTCGTGTGGTTTTGCAAGATACGTAATAATGCAGAGAACTTCTTTATACGAACGAAATGCACTTTAAACTACAAGGATATCGGAAAAACATTAGTCTTGGATGAAAGGAGAGATATGACAATGAGAAACGGAATCCTTTTAAAGCTATCTCGATACGGATTCTTTATTGAATTATTTGCATGCAACAAGTTATTATTAGACGGTTTGTAAAACATGACACCACTTTGTATTTGCTTTTATCGTGATAAGTAAAAATATTTATTTCATTACTTCAATTTTTTATGCTTCGCAAAGAGAGTATAGGTTTTTTGGATATTATCTATATATGTTTTCAACCCTAGTTTGATGACTGAGTCTCTTTCAAGTTGCAGTAAGACATAAAAGACTAAAAATTTAATTAGGTATGAGTATTTTGTGATAACTAATTGACCACTCTTAAGAGAAAAGCTAGCGTAAGAAAAAAGTGGCCTTTGCTCAGAAATAGGAAGTTTAAAGCTCTCTAAGCCGATTATTATAGAGTACATACCTACTTAAGTAAACACTTTTTCGAACAGTTAATATTCAGCACACTATCAAAATCATAATTACAAATAGTCTGTATAACACCTTGATCAACCTAAAGCAATTATACAAAACGAACACATACCGTTTAGTACGAGGCAGTTACCGAGTTAACTAGCAACGAGCATAGACTAATGTAATTTTGATGTTGTAAGGATTCTGTTCAACAATTTCCTGGTAGTAATAATTAACGATCATAACATCGTATATTTCAACTAATATATCAAAGCAACACCAGCCCCCGTACCACGAACTCTCAATATAAAACTCTCGTTGTTAAGAAGCGAGACGCCGTTCTACAAAATGTAGAGCGCTGTTTTGCTTCTATAACGACATCAATTTTACTTTAAAGTTTCATAGTACAGGTGCAGGTCTTTAATAACCGTTTGAGCAAGAGATTTATTTCGTGTGCTAAACGAGATATAATGACACCACTACGAATAACATTACAGTACGCTTGTTAGTGCCAAAACCATAATCATTTGCTGCAAAGCAGTTTGAAAATCGTTACTGAACGTGTAATTAAGTAATTATTATCGGGGTACAGGGATAAAAGTGTTGCTAGTTACGATAATTTGTATTGCGGAGTGCGTGAGGGTAATACCAGTAAATGTTTTTCGTTTTTCGTATTGAATACAATTTAAAAATCTTTGACATGATGCAACGAGGTTATACTTATCAATGCTTCATTTTTACTTCATTCTGATGGAGTATTAAAAGATTTTATGGTTACATGAGAAAAAAATTGCCAAAATCTGCATGTCTGTGTCGTTCCTGGTAAATAAAAAGTAGTTTCATTTTGAATTGCATCTTTGTAAAAAAAAGTGATTAGGCTGATTTAAAATAAATAAATTATTAAAGTATTTTTAGGTGATTTATTAATACGAAATTATTGAAGAAAATTATACATTTCTGAGAACAAAATCAGTAAACAGTATTCTGATATTAAAGTCCAATTTAACATACACATATTGCCAATAATTATCACTTTAATACAATCAGCAAAGTTCTATCTTAAGCCAACAAGCCTACACGCACAGATTTCAGTTCATTTAGATTTGCCCAAAAAGGGAATTCAGGACATGATAGTGCGAAATTGCGAATGTACTCCGTGATAGTGCGAACTTACGAAGGAACCTTATTATTATTATTCCAAAAAGATGTAGAGTATCGAATTCGCTACCGAATACGATTGACTTAGTGTTATTATATTTGTGTTAGGGTTGTGTATCGATATACGGATAATTGTTAGTAATAACAGTATGAGAATAATTGAGTATTTTTGTGTAGGGTTATTTAATTATTCGGTTACGGTCTACGGGAGTTGAATGATGAAATGGTTAGCAAAAATGTTGCCAGAAATTTGACGAGAAAAAAAAACTGAATTGAATGCTTGTTTCTTCAAGTTAAATGATTGTCCGAGAAAATTGGAATGACTGTCGTTTTGCGTATGACGACATTGTGCAATCGCAAAACTTGATTTTTTATTATAAATTATTCTGTTTCATTTTTTGTTTTTACTATGTGTAACATTATTACAATGACTTCTACAAACTTCATTGAAGAAACAAAAACACTGGCTTATCTAATTTGTTCATTATCAATGTTTAAAAATGCCTTATACTTATCCCACATACAATAAAAATAAACAGGAATATCCCCAAAACTCACAACCCTACACATAAATATTGAACACACTCCTCTAGATACACAGTAAGAAATAATTACATTAATATTTCAAAGGCAATGTTCACACGAATGCACAATCTTGGGCACCGCACGCATTAACACGACTGCGTATCGCAATTATCGCATCTGACTTCACTTGCGTTAACAAGGTTGACGTTTGTACCGCGATTTTAGTCGCACGACGTTTCGTCGAACTGTTTTTAATTGCCGTTGGCGCGATAATTTACATTTTACTATCTTTGATGTCTAGAATGCGTAGATGGTTTGAATAAAGTGTAAGTTAAAATCAAAAGGTTTTTTATTTCGAATATACTATAGACTCTCTCAGGTACTTTTAAAACATTACTGACTCTAGATGCGTGGTTCTAAAATGTTTTTCTCGAAAAGAGATGCTATGGAAAAGAACCGTCAAGAAATTCCATAAAATGTACGAAAGCTTATTCATATACTTTTTAAATAAACACAGAAAAACTGAAATAGGAATGAATAGAATATGGGAAAGATAATTAAAAGGAAGGAGAGACATGACATGGAAGAAAAACAAATTATGCACCGAATCAATGCTACTAAGTACAAAGTTAGCGTATGGCGATCTTTTATCCCGAATGCCTTGACGTATCGAATGTCTCAATTTAACCAGACAGACTGGTCACACGAAAACTACTCGTATTTTATTATAAGCATACACTACAAAACACACACTTCTAAAGTTAGCCAGACATTTTCTGCCAATTAGTTGGACCCAACTAAGTTAGCCGACACAATTACTAAGTTGTCTTTAGTTGATCAAATTAGTAAGAAATACTGCATGTACAGATAGTTCATTATGCTATAGTTTAACATTAAAATATAAATAGTTTAACATTATCTCAAATTAAATCTAGAGGCGAACGTGGGTTTGTGACACCTGCATTTACTTATCTCGATCGATTGGAATTCTATAGAGGTTTAATTAGACTAGCAAGTTAGCAACAAAACTTTGTTTTAGAAATTATTTATGACTTAATTGACATTTTGTACTGACAATTTTGTGTATTAGAATCAAATCTCGATTAAAAAAAAATGAAATATTATTTGCGGACGGAAGAACATAAATGCCATGGCTGAATCAAAACTTTTTTAAGGCTCAGTCAACAAATAATGTTACTTTTCCTAAAAGGTATCGTTAAACCAATCTATCTTTGCGTGCGGTGCCATCTATATGTACCTAAGTCTTGTTAAAATATACAAAGTACACGTCCTTGTGTATTTTAATCTACCTTTAGGTTAGGTACCTAAGTCAGTACTAATAAAGTACTACAAGGATCTTTGGACACATGCCCGCATCGGAACTAATGCCGTCTTAGATGAAAAATGATCACTTTTGACAGACAGTTGAGTTGATTCTTGTTACGAATATGCAAAGCAACGCCCTCATGTGAATGTCATCCACGTGCTAAAAGATCCTTGTCGTTGTATGTATATAGCATTCATTTGTTTGTAACCGTCACCGCTCTCACAAACTTCAACTTTCATAATGAACACACTTAGCGCCATGCGCATGATGCGTATGATGTTTATGTATGTTATAGATATTTTAGTTTATAAAGCACAAGTACTCGTTGAAATACCTTTAATAAATAAAATTATGGGTCTGATAGATTAAAGTATTATTGTTACTAAGCAGTATCGATATAACTTACATCCTACTAATATTATAAACGCGACAATTTCTATGTATGGATGGATGTTTGTTACTCTTTCACTCCCAAACAGAAAAGCAATTTTGATAAAATTGAGTATAAGTTATTTATCACTCCAGATTTCCATATTGGCTACTTTTTTAACCGACTGCGCAAGAGAGGGGTAATATTTTTGCGTCTATAGTCGACATTTGCGCGGGTAAAGTCGTGGAGGCGAAGTCATACGTAACAGATATTATTGATATATTATGTAATTTACATGCCAATGTCTGCATCTTAATGCTTGGTATTCAATATAGTTATTACAGTTATTTATAATCATTTATTTCTGCCAACGCATCGCACATATTGCTAAGACAAAGACAATTAATATGGAAAACAAGGTCTTCCTGTGTTTATGTTTATTTCTAGGTGTTTTGTATCTGTTTGATTGCATTAGACATATAATAGTTCTAACAATAAGATTTTTCCTTTGAGTTGAAGCTTCAAAATTACGTCATTTATTCCTCGCACAAACTAAGTTAAGGTCATAATGATTAGACTTTTTATCAGATCATCATTTAAGTTTATAATGCAGACTTACTATAGACGTTCTGATTTAATCTCTAAGTTACCACAGTAAGGCTCATAATCGTTTAAAGGAATATGCTTTTTTACTAAACTTTAAGTCCATATTTGACAGGCGTCCTAATCAGAATTTGAATGCAGGCTTAATCTTAATAGTTACTTTAGAATCCAGGTAACTGTTTCTTTGACTGACTTGTTTTTTGTTATGTTAACAATTTATCATTTTTAAAACCTATGGTCATTTAATTGCTGCTTGATACGCTTTAATGCTGGTTGATACGTCGTGGGTGGCATTGCGATTCTTATTACAGATTTTGATGAACAATTTTCAATCTTTTTCTGTGTGGAAACAAGCAGCAGTGCAGCCCAGCTGTGGACCATTCACAGGCTGGCAAAGGTCTTACCTAAGAGTTTGATATTTCGCCATGTATTAATACAATATCATAAATAATTCAGGAAAACTAGACAGAAACTCGCTTATAAATACATTTTATTAACAAATTTTATTTTTTAAATATGTATTTTTGTTCAAAATAAAAATAAAGAATAAAAAATGCTAATGAAAAAAGTCCGATGCAACTTGTCTGAAAAAAACGATACGATTCATAAATCTTTCAAAAGCATAATTATAACAAGACTCCACATTCTTGAGGAAAATCATATTCGCTGTTCGTATAAAACAATTACTTTGCGGTCATAAATTAAAATTAAGATGCGTTTGTTGCTCGAATAGTTTCCAGTCGCGTTTTGTTGGCAAGACACATTCATTGTCGGCTAATTTCAAGGAGTGTTTATTTTCGGTTAACTAAATAACTATGCGCACTTATCACAAGGGACTATGACGTCATTGAGTGGCGTTAAAAGATTTGCACTAAGAACAGAAAGGGTACTTGAAATTAAAAGGAATATTGTTGTTTATGTTATGTGAGTTTTGTTTTTATAAACAGTAATGATAGATTTGCTAATGGTGCTGATGATGTTTTTGTTCGTACTTTGTTACAAGCACTTAGGGCACATTTCTGTCTTAAAGCAATATTATTCAAGATAAATAAATATTCCACGACTTAATACAACGTCATCTAATCTCAAAGGGAGCAGAGCTTATAGGTACTATGAGTACTAGACAACTGATAAACTTATATACTTTTAAATGCATACATACTATAGATAAATTACACCTAGACACAGGACAAATTACCATGCTCATCACACAAACATTTGACTTAGATGGGGATCAAAAACACGACCTCTAGTATAACAGTCAGGGCCACTAACCACTAGACCAGCAGGCCGGTTTTATAGCTTTAGACGAATGTATATTTTGCCTATAATTGGCAGTATTAAGAACTTTCCTACCAAGAAAGTAATAATGACATAGGTTGAATGAGTGCATAGATCACCACACAGACGTGCACGATGTTGATTTGGCCTCCAAAGGTCAACATTTAAGAAATCCATTTTGTAATGTAAATGTATATGTAAACATCGCAACGAATGAATTTAATTTCTAAGTGCGCTTTTTTCCTTTAAAATTTGCCAAAAAAAGTTATACCACAATATATCTGGCTTTTATTCGATTGCGATAAAAAAAAACATAATTTACCTACATCACTAAACATAGCAACAACACAAACTACAACATTATGCTCCACATTAATCATACATCACATTATCAACGCATTGTTTATCAGCCGCGGGATGTATATTACATTAGATGTCATAAGGGCGCCACAGTTCCGCTGTCATTGTCTATTAATCTAATAAATATGCAATTATTGTAAATAATGTACTGTAACTACAACAGTATTATCTAAACGGTACTTTGGTTATGGTTTGTGAAGAACTAGGGTTGTACACTGTAAAGTATAGAACTAATTCAGTCCAATGTTTTATCATGACCAATGACATTGCGATGCTACGTAGTAGTGATTTCTGAGGGTCAAGGCCTATAGAACCCCATGATTCTGGCTTAGGTAGGAGATGGGTCCTTTTTTTTCTGTTTCTTAGTGGAAATTCTGATAGACCATAATCATCAATCCTTTTGATGTTGATTGATGATTATGGTTATTGATGAGGAAATTGTGGCGGAGTTTTACCAGCTAAAACTACTGAAGCATCTTTATCTGCCGATGGGGTTCGCATTCACCGCGCCCCTAATAGTTGAAGGAGCTCGTGGTGTTTTTAGTCTTTCGAAGTCCGACATATGCCCCAAGTCCCCAAGTCAAAATCACTAAGCCCCTTGGAATGTTATTCCGAGACAAAACTCACATTGAAAATTAAAATTCTGTATTCGTCGTCCGTTCTAATGTGAGGTAATTGTTTTTGGCAGTTGAGTCGTATAAAATGTGGTATTCAACTCAGATAAGATGGATGGGTTTTATAAGGAACGATATGAATGAAAAAGGAGTAAATGATAGTGAGACGTCTGATAGGGGAGAATGGAAGAAAAAACGTATTGCGCCAGCCCAAAAAATATGGGATAAGGGCAGGAAGATAACGATGATGAACTCAGATAAGATGAGTGAGTGATGATATTACAAACCTAAATTGAAAAATTACAAGTCTAAATATGTTTATTAGTTGTGACTGAAAGGCTGCTTATCTGTCACATAATAGTTACTATTACACTTATTATTTCCATTTATTCCGTGAGAATTATTCAACGATTTGATAACATTGCAGTAGTTATTTATGATAAGTGATCCGTCTGCAAATAATACTAGCCGTTAAAATGTCAATGCCGTTGTTTATCTCCATTTTATTGGTATTCCCAGGAAAAAAATATAATTTCATTCACACCTATTTTTATCTTAGTGTAAGCATAGACCGAGTGAATGCATTGCTTGTGAATTTTGTGCGTGCGTCAATGTCCACACGCTCCCCTCAACGACAAAACTGGTTTGTCATCAATCAAAACAAAAGGTTTTTAATTTTGATTCAAATTTGGTTAGGCTCTTGATTCAATTCCGAAAAGTTACTATGTAACCAAACCAACTCACGAGCGGTTCACAAGTGCCCAATCTTTTTAATGTGTATTTATCTTTCATAATAATCAATTTTACAATTTCACATATTATGTATTTAAGTTTAAATTTGGCGTAACTCATTGGGATATGAACGTTGTCCCTTATAATATTGTTTTCATGATTTAAAAATCATATGGTCGATAAATTCATTATTTCAGTGTTTCTTATACTTAATGCATAAACTAAATTAAAATAAAAGTATAACTTCACTGATAAATGTCATACAGATCCACTTCTTTTCCATGTAAATCTGTAAAACATGCTGTCATAATCATATTTGACCTGATGAACTATTGACTTAGTTATGTTTTAATAATTACCTATTGTGTGATAAGATAATAACAACATTGTGAACGCATGTTATACAACAACACTTCTTAATATTTTTACTAATTGAAGTACGGAGATAATGTGGCGCTAAGCAACAAACATACATGCCTGATTTCTTGTAGTTTTTATTCATTAATTTTATTATTGTTTCTTTTTTTAATGGACCGTTTATTAGGAAATTTGATATTATCAATCAATTGACAGGCCTGTTGGTCTAGTGGTCCGTGGCCCTGACTGCTATATCAGAGGTTGTGGGTTCGATTCCTACCCAGGACAAATGTTTATGTGATGAACGCGATCATTTGTACTGTCTGGATGTAGTTTATCTATCAAATGTATGTATTTAGGAGTTTTTAAGTACGTTTATCAGTTGTCTAGTACTCATAATACAAGCTTTACTTAGTTTAAGGCTGGATAGCGTTGTGTAAAAAGTCGTAAAATATTACTGTTAATGTTTTTTTCTAGTTTAGCAAAATCGAATGCAATCAAAAACTGTTTGCATAAAAAACCTTGTGCAATTGGACAAGGCTGTAAGTCTTAAAAAAAAATGTCTTTCATAGCAAAAACAAAGCATTTTCTTAAGGGCCATAGATTTGTCTGGAATAGATCTAAATCAATCATAATGCCGCCCGAATATACGGCATTATCTTTTTGCAAGCTAGATAACTGAGTCAGATCCTCTTAAGAGATTACTTGAGAAATCCCAAGTACGTAGGAATAAGACAAAATAATAAACAATAGTGCTTCGGTTATTCCCAGTATTACCTAAATACAGTTTGTATACAGTATTGCACAATTTTATTTATTAATTAATAACAGAATTGTCCAACGTCCGGGATTTACCAAGACGTTACATACAAAATGTACTGTTGCATTTCCTTGCTATGTCTCAATTCTTAGTGGATATTTTCTAATACATCTAATCTTTCTAATTTATCTCAAGCAACAAACAATAAATTTTAACACATTTGTTTACAAAATAGGGCTACCATCACCAAATAAAGCTTTACCATTGTTGCAGCGGTCAGAGCGAGACGGCGCACTACACAGCGTATAGTAACGACTCTATTTTAAATCACAACAGTTATATTTTTGGAGATAGTGGTACGTGGTAGAAGTAAAAGAAGTTTGATACTCAGCTGTGATTCTAAAACCTTTTTAATACAATTATTTAACATAGAAATTGAGATCAACCTTGTTTTTCTGAGTCATTAGTCATTACGTTCCAATAAATATTTATCGACCCCCATGATTAATGATTATGATAGTGCAATGACATTTCCTAATGCATTAAATTAGTTTTGCTGTATATTACGGCCGTGCTACACTGATTTCGAGTAGCGAGGTTTTAACCTAGCTAATCAAAAAGTAAGTTATTTTTGTTTAATAAGGAAGCTGGCTCCTATTCTACATTAATTATTTGAAGGTACACCAACAGCATATAAATCACACATTATATTTAAATATCGTATTCTAAAGTAAAGTATTAACATACATGCCATTGATAGGTATACACAGCATTTAAAATATTATAGCAATAACTTAATAAGTAAATAAAAAAAATGAACATAAAACAAACAAAAACGTTATTTCTTAAAAAGATAATGTAACGGAAATAGTGTTCAGTTTTAGGAAGTTACCTGACTTCGGTTTTTTAACGGATTCATGCAGTTAGTCATGCAGTCACTTTTACACTAGCCGCAATGGCTGAGAGTTATAAGAAAGTATAAATTTTTCACCAAAACTGGTTCAGATAATCTCACAATTTGCCATGCAAACACTAACGAAAAACTACAAACCTCGTTCTAGACTTTATCATAATGAACAAATAAATAGAAAAGACTCGAGCTGTGACCGCCTATCACATCTTCGCTTACTGTATGTCTTCAACCTTAAGTTGTTTATTCGTTTGAACTTGTTTGACATGAGTTTGGAACATTGGTTCGTGATCTGGTCAGCCATGGCCCAATATTTGTGTTTGGACCCAAAGGGCCACTTTCATCTTAAGCGTTGGTTACAAATATTTGTTATTGGGATAGTTTGCATAAATTACGAGTACGTATTGCTCTTTGTATGTTGGTTGGTTTTGCGCTTCATTGAACAAATAGCTTTCTGTTTTCGCACAAACAATTATTATTGGATTTTACTTTTCTTAATGCATGAATTATGTTCCATTTCTAATTAGAAATTGAACTAGTGTCGTCACTTAATCTTTTGTTTTAAAATAAAAACGCCTTTTCTGTTTGTTGTGGTAAGTTATTTTTAATGTCTTTATTACTTCATAAATATTAAAATTTTGCCAAACCATTCAGTACTTAAACACGTAGGTCATAAAGTTGAATATCGATAAAATTAGCTTTTGATTGGCGATTATTCTGTGATGATCTTTAATTGGGAATAACTGATATAGTTTAATCAAAGGTAGACACGATTACTCGTCTACATTATAATTATAAAATCAAACCGTGCATGTACTAAGGGATCTTAAAGGTACCTGTTACTTTTGTAGAAGAGAGATGCCGAGACGCGAACTGTATAGCACTTTCTCTATCCCACAACAACTTAAATATCTTAAGAGCTGAGTAAATTGTGATATCAGGTTATAAATCAAATATTATTGAGTCTAGACAAAACTTATCAAATAATAATCGATAATCGTATTCCTATTATCTTTGTTCTAATCGAACAAATATTACAAGTCTCGTGATTTTGCAACTATCGATATTTGACTGTAGCTAAATATTGATCTCACATTGGTTTGATGAGAAACGTAAATATTGCTTTTGTAGCTGATTATCTAATTTGATTGTTTTATATTACGCCATAGTCTATTTTAAACAAGGGTGATCAGAATCTTTCCGTAAAATCATTGATTTTTTGATGTTCGGTAAATATTCCAATAAGTTACCTTACGGACTGGAGATAATCACATTTGGAAACATTATAATACCCAATAGACATAGTTATCATAAAACAGGAGTGGCTAATCCTTGGTAGGCCCCATCACATTTTAGATTAAAGTTCTCAACAAGGCTTTAGCATGTTGGACCTATGTCCCCGTGTAAGTCTTTAAAAAGGACCGGGTTTCTTCCCTTACTTTCTAGCAGTTCTCACGGGATACGTGAATCAAAAGCTAAAAGTCAATAACTGTGCCACTTCTGTGCAAAATTTAACTGTAGGTATATAAAAATGTTATCACCTACAAAATGTAATTTTATTGCCCTTGACGTTTATAAGTATTACGTTCATATTGTAAACACAATGTTTAACAAAATCTTGGCAATGTATCGTCGAGTTCTTTGAAACACTAATTTCGAAGTAAATTATTATGTGCTGTTTAGTGAATGTGTCTAAATATCTCCCACGTGTAAAGCGTTTGGAAAATAGGCGTGAAATAACTGGTAATTAATTTAGTTACTACGGTACCGGAAAATAAGCCTACTTTTATTAAAATTTTCACTTTTTTCTTTCAACTTTAGACGAAACAGTTTTTTGGATAGGGAAAAGAAAATTTGGATGAAAACCAGTTTTTTGGGAATTGACTGAAAGCAAAACCAAAATGATCAATGATCTCGATGGAGTCGACATTCTCGAACAGTCTACTACTTTCTACCCAAAAACAGTCAAAATACAATCAGCAGAAACAGTAAAAAAAAACATTTTGTATACAACGTTGATAAAAGCGAGAGGCATTAAATGAAACCACATATTCTGTATATCATTATAAGGCTACACAACAAAAATCAAATCAATGTAAGCAATAGTTTAGTCACAGGATATTTTTTTAGTTTTTTTTTTAGTTTGAACATGCTGTATCTTCCTGATTAGGTGACTAAGTTTTATAGGCATAGTTATCTAGTTGGCTCCAGTTGGGTCCGAAACTAGTCGGGCTATCCCGATAAATACGCGTGAGTAAACCGTTATAACGTTTTAAGTATGAATCATCCTCACGAAAGTTATTATAAAAACATTGCTTACATTGATTTGATTTTTGTTGTGTAGCCTTATAATGATATACAGAATATGTGGTTTCATTTAATGCCTCTCGCTTTTATCAACGTTGTATAAACCCAATATAACTTCAACATTGAAAGGACTTTCGAAGAAAGATGTTTATTACCATGCAAAGAAGCGGTCATCAATTTAATAGACATTTGACGAATGTTATTTGTAGTGTATCATCTGAAAATTAGCACAGGCCAAATATATTACTCATCCTAATACTAGTATTTCCCCATCTATAATTAGCTAGCCCAATACAGGGTCGACGATCTACATATAAATCTCAATGTGCCGATTTTGTATATTTATTTTATTGTAGACGTCTGCTAAATGTCTCGAATTTCGCTTAAGAATATAAAAAACTTTATTGGTTCCGCTCCAAATGTTTTTAATAGGTGAGGATGTTAATAAATCGTTCTGTCTAAATAAATCGTATGAAGAAAAATCTAGGTTTTTCCATTCATTTATTTCTAGCTTTCATTATCCCTCCCACGACGGGATTTTTGGGACATTGGGATTTTCAGAGCAAAGTCAAAAAATAAAAACTTTTGGAAATGTCTCAGACATTGTTTATTTTTTGGCACTCTCAGTGGCTTTTTCATTTCGAGTTGAATAACTCCTGTTTCAACGCCATATATACAGAAAAATGGATTTTCTTAGAGAAAAACTTTAAAATGTACAGCTATCTAAACCGAGATAAAACATATACCTAGTCCAGTCGAAATAATAATAAAGACAACACTCAGATTAATACACTGCCCAAAACATCCGTTATCCGTCTTTAAGAGGCTATTCTTAAAGAAATATAAACTGACATTTTTGATACCACTACAAAACCGGGGTATCTCGACACGACGCGTAGTGTGAGGATGTTTCTCTCTGGAGCCCTGACCACTGACAGCTTGGACCCTGTTTTCGATGCCAGTTTGACACTAGTTTTACATATAAAAATAACTATAATTATTGTTTAAAGATTAATAAAGAAAGTAATAATGTCATTGCATTTAATTGTTTCATTACAAAATAAACTAGTTGTTCCAAAACCCACATTTCTTAGACAACTAAAGCTAACAGTTATTTATTAGTCTTGTTGGCACTGAACATGTTAGTTGAAACGGACAGATGACATTTGGAATACTATCAACCGATGTTGCACTGCATTACAATGTTTCGGCAAATTGGAAATCACTTTGAAGAATTTAGTATTCATTTTGTCAATACTGTGTAATTTAAACTAACTGCTTACGTAAAACATTTCACAGACAAAGCATTATGGGTAGTATACCTATTGCCTGAATATTTGAAGTCAACTATAGATGTTATTCATAAATAAACACGGAGAAAATTATTTTATGGAAAACTCTGAAGAAATGTTATCCAAATCTAAAATCGGCAAAATGCAACGAGCACCTAATTATGGTACTCAATGTTCTTTAAACTGGTTTATATATAGGCTTTTGGTTTTAATAATGACTAAGTATTATTCATAACTAGCTGTTACCCGCGACTTCTCTCGCGCGAATGACGGATACAGCTGCAAAAATATCCCGCTCCTCTGGCATGGTCGGTTACAAATACGGTATGTGTTAATCCAGAGTGACAGTAACTCCTCACCAAATTTAATTTTCATCATAATTGATCCAGCCAGTGACAAACATTTATCCATCCATCCATACTCACAATTTCACGTTTGCAATATTAGTAGGTAGGATTTTCTCTTAAGATATTTAATCTTACTAAGTACGGGCCCAATATAAAACCCTTGAAGAACACCAAAAATCTCAAACAGACAAAAACCTTTTCGATACTTTTAGAAATTCCATAGAACTATACATCACACAGCTTTAAACGATATTGATAGCTCTCGACAAAATAATAGTATTCTAATACATACAAAACAACTTCATAACTATTTATTTATTCAAAACAGAACATTACGTTTTATTAAATAAAATTCAACACGATTATGTAAGTTTTAACGCCACTTTTGGTGTCACCATCCAATTTATCGTTTCATAAAAATTTAATAAAATAATCAAATTTTCGGAATTATAAAACTTATATTGGCGGTTGACAAAAATGATCGGAATAGGCGACGTATCGAGTGTTACATTGGAATGGCGCCAACTCTTCAATAAATGCAAAAAAATAATATATTTATATCACGTACACGTAAATACACGTACTAACGTAGGTGTTTCATTCTAATAAATGCTATTCGCTAAGATCTTGAGTAATTTTCTAAGCATTCGTGATTCAATGATTCGTTTTATTGAAGAAATCTTGGCGCCAATTCTGAAATGTTACTATTAAAAAAGACACGTAAAAAAATAAAAGAAGATTATAGAATTAAAAGGTCAACTGTGTGGGTGGTATCTATTTATTACTCTAACATTAATGATCCATTTAGATACTACGATTGCATTACTATAATACTATAACGTTTTTTGAAATCAAGTATAAGGACAAACCGACTTAGAAACAAATACATAATTTGCGAAGCTCAACTAGTCAGATGCCAATATGATGCTGTTTTTCATCATTTAGCCGTATTATGATAAAGTAACAACAAAATTTGTTTGAAAAAATCCTTTAGTATCGTTTTTGTCCGGTACATCGTCAGTATAGGTAAGTGAGATTCCTTTTGTAAACAAACCGAAGCCAACTTGTACATTCCTTGTATCCCAAGTTTTATTTAAAAGACCAATCAGCCGTCCTAATCTCGAACGATATCAAGATCCAGATTTAGATCGAATAAGACCAACGGTACCGTAATACTTGCCTGTTTCGATCGACGCAGCGTTCGATGCTACCTGTATTATACCTCTGCGAATTCATTCAAAGCATTCTATAAGGTTTACTTTGTTCCAAATCCAATTTTCGAAATAGGCCTTTCAGAGGAAGGTATAAATGTTAAAATTATTCGCGAAAGTGAGAATTCTGAATTGAGACTAAAATTCTAAGTAAATGAAATAAGGCGGCAACGGTAATATGGACATGGTCAGAATATGTATTATCGTATTATTTTGAATACTATGCCTGACTTGGCATTCGCTGTTGAAAGCTAAGGTGAGAAATACTAGAATATATTAAACCTTTGCGCATTTAAACGTATCAGTACAGAAAATAGTATGAATCACTATTTCTGTGTCATCAGATAAACGAAGGTCAATATGAAGTAAATGCAAGAATGTTAAACGATACTAAAATATTTATTGAAGTATTTAAACATATAACGTACTTATACCGATATACATCTACACTTAATTGTTTTGAAAACTAACACAACACAAGCCAAATATAAATTGTCTGGTAACATGAAAATCAGTCATAAAAAACGCAAATCCATAGTTACGTCATACGTACATTAAAAATAAAAATTCTGACGTAAAACACAAAAACAAAAGTACGTTTTCTGTCACACATACAAAAAGCAATTTATAAAAGAACATTATACATGCTCTTAAATTCAAAAGCCGTGTGAATGAAAAGAAACATGAAGACTTTGACAGGATAATTTGCAAGTAAGCCCACTAACAAGCTAAGAGTTATTTATAACAAGAAACCCTGCACCCCGGTTTGATTGATGACGCACTGAATGCAGGAGCAGTTGGCTTTGAGTCAAGTAAGGTGTTGTTCCATTTCAAGCTGTTTGACATAAATCTCATCGTTGAATGCCTTTGTACAATTAAAAGTAAAACCACATAATTTATGAAAAAGTTTTGAAAGTTAATTATATTATGATACAAAGGATACTACTTAAGTAGTTTTAAATTATGTTTCTATGCAGTTTTTTAAATACTGTTATAGGAAATCTATAGGAATCCTATAGGAAATCTGAACATCAAAACATTTCTAAAAACAACCGATCTTCAAAATTGAAAGAAATCTTTTAGCATGATGTTGATGGATCTATAGAAGTAAAGCTGTGATTTCAATACCATCAGCTACTAGCTCGTTAGTCAGCTAACCCAATAAACAAATCTTCAACAAACTTCAAACCATTTCCAAAGAATTTATAGCTTTGTGTACACTTAGTTGCTCTATCAGAGCACGCTCAGCCTTATACGGTCAGATCTCTAAATGGTACAATTTATGGTACTTTTAACCATTATCTATAACACAGTGTTTCATTCAATTAACTTCATTCGCTGAATCAATTTCTGTCTAAATAAATGGTTCGACTGTAGGATATTGAATAGAACTACTTGATCTCAATGTAGGAATGTTAATTTTTAAATGACTTCTGTCGTTTTCTAGTTAAAGCTGGACTTTGAGTTATTGTTATCAGTACATGAAATCAGATGAAATCAATAGGAAGAATCATTATGGTAGGCATGGCAATAAAATATGGTTTGGCTTTGTAGACAAAACACATGATTCAAATATTCATAATAAAGACGGTTAAATTTTAAATCTAACAATCATATTTTTTTTGGATGTCTCCATAAGAAGAGACATACTGGTCGAGATCATAGTAAACGGTAAAGAAATAGTACCACTATTCACAGTTGAAGATATATGAGCGGATAAATAGAAATGAAATTCAAGTAATAAGCAACCTAAAATCGAAGACCGTAAGAGTGAATTCGCATTTTTGCGAAGTAAGTTTAGCACTGGGCTATTAGAATGCTATGTAACTGCTTACATACAATGTTGGGCTTGTATTTCAACTGATAATTTTACTACGGCATCGGAACCAGAATAAATGCTAAAGCTTCATTGAATATTTTAACCTCAATCAATAAATTTATGGGTAGTTTATATTTACCTGGTTTATAAATACTTTTTTATCTCAAATGTTTTTAACTAAATTTAAAAAATAGTATCTTAAAAATTATTCATATCCCAATCTTCGTTTAATTTGGGATTACTTTTATGGGCATGATTTAAAAAAAAAACCCGTTTTATAACAACATTAAACACTCAACGGAAACTTTTCAAACAGACTTTTAGATAAACATAATGCCAAAAAAAAAATACTTAATCTTTTGAAGACGTTCGACAACTTAACATTTAAATGGCATTTAATATAAAAGCTTACTCAAAGCGTGCGTGCATGTTGCTTTCTGATTAAATATACGGCTGCGACCGATTCCAAAGTAATGCAGATAACCTGTTCTGCACTTTTATCAGATTCAGTTTATTTTTATTTGATATTAAGTAGTCAAATCCTGTTATCGATTGAATATTTATTTGCAGCCTCTGTATTATCAACTTCGGCACCTTATAAGAGATTCACGATTTGGGTAATGTTATAAACAATATTTAAAAGATTACATTATTTTAGACATACATTTCCTCATTTGCATTATTAATGGTTAGATGTCTGACCTGCACTGTAAACTAGACACTGTGGAAGTGAGGGGGGACACTGCACTATAAGTAGTGGCTTCTCGCTTTCACATGACAACATTCCTGACCAAAATTTTCGACAATTCTTGGATTAAATTCATTTTATTTGCAGACTGCAGCATTTTCTTCTTTTTGATTCGGTTCTTTTACAACCCCCCGTCGTGCTGTGCACGTAAATTCTTCCCCAAAGTGTTCATATCGAAAGCCATTATTCAAGGGACACTTTCATTTGTCTACTTCTCAGAAACTCCGAGATATATTACGAACAGTTCTGGTTCAAACGGTTAGGAAGAGCTACTAAGGTGTTCGAACCCGAAATCTAGAAAAGCGAATACTGACAATGACCTCTTACGAGAACACACAAACGCAGCAAATGCACACAAAAATGGATCTTAAGCACAATATTATAAGGGTGGTGATAGAAAAGTGTAGAGTAAAATAAATGTTGGTACAGCACTCGACATAGTACAAGATTGATAGACTAGCCCGTGAATGAACTGAGCAAATATTACACTGCTGATATTTAGCGAGAGATAAATTCGATAGTAGCGTTTGCTCAACATGTTGAAATGTGAGCCTCGGATTATAATAACATACGTATCTATTTCTCACAGCTTCCTCATATTCCCGATAAGACATGATTCACATAATACTGTGATACAACACTACAAATGCGTCTTGATTATAATTATTATTAAATCCATGCTGTTGGTAGGTAGTTCCTATCTGAGAATAGGATGCGGCATGCAATCCGTGATAAGCTCTTGGATATCCGCTTTAACTGCAATAAGCGAATGATTTTCATAGTAAAATAGGCCCATTTGAATTCCTACAAAACTGCCCATTCATATCGTAACGTATTTTTTTCAATAATTTGAAGTTACGACCTAGGAATTGAAATTCGACCGCAGACGTCATCTAAGTCATTTTCAATTATAACCTTTTTAATTTTTTTGACTAAAATGATAAATTATCTTTAAAATTTAATAAATGAGGCGCCATATAAGAAAATTGATCGATTTATTTTTAGGAAACGGAAGATTTCTTACACTTTTACAATCTAAGCAAATCTTTATAAAATTCTTATCGGTTAAATGCATCTTTAATCTGTTACTCATCAGACGCGTCATACATTTTTATTTTAATAAACGACTCCCGCACTTAGTAATTTAATCCTTGTGTCACGGGGGGTGGCACAGACATTCAATTCACACGCACAAAGACACTCAGACTCAGAACAAGCATCAGTGGGTCGCACAAATACTTGTCCTACGCGTGTGTCGAACCCGGGACACATCGCGCACAGTGGTAATTATTGGTTTAGTGAACTATACCACTTTGGTATCCGTGCAGTCTAATATAAATATGATCATGATCAATTTCTTTCTTTTTAGAATATTTACTAGAGATATTACATCATGTGACTTTCTATCTGTTCTTAAAACTAGTAATCTCTATTACAAATCTAACACTATTTTACATCGTCATTTGATAATACTATTTTGTTGGAGACATTGATTTTTTTATCACTTGTAAAGTGATTAATCAGAATTTGGTGACTATTATCTGGTACAAAGTTAAGGGTCATTGAACTTAGAATACAATGACTGATAATGATAACGCTACCTTGCGTTTAGTTCATTATTTTCATTGATAATTTTTTAATACTGTTTTTGAATGAGTAATACTGTTTTTTTGTAGACAGACACTTTTATATTTATGTTCTTTTTATATTTTTTTAATTACAGGTTGATCATATATCAATTAACACTATAGTGCATAGAGTACAATTACTTTCTTTAAGAATCCCAGTCTAAACACGACTATGAAATTTGTGCTAACCATGTAAAGTTGACAACAACTGATCGAAAATAACGGGAAAACTAACAAAAGCTGATTATTTGTTTGGAATAAACAGTTTTTTTCGGAATCGACTATAGTTTTCTTTGAGATAGTTAGCAGTTTCCATGAACAAAACTCGTATTTCATACATGACTTTGGTTTATAAACACGTTGTATATTCTTTGAAATTATAAAAAGTAAATGATGCAACTCAAACAGTTTTGAGGTAATAAGTTGTCAAAGTTCAGTAAACGAGAAAACTGTAAATAAAATCAACGATTTATTTAAAAAGCATGGCCGCTAGCCAATACTGGTTTGTAAAGTAAGAACCATCGGTTTCTCTGCATACACGATGTTAGCTTAACCTATGTTCCGCCAATCGTCCGTATTATTGTAATTTATTTCTCCATTGTTTTCATTTTACTTTCGATGTAAACGAAGATGCAGTTTCGTATTTTGGTACGAAATAAGTATTATTGCTTGAAGATGTTCATTTTAATTTATTTTTGTAATATAGGATAGATAATAGGGGATATGGTAACCGGTTGTCATGGTATGGACATGTCATGCGAAGGAAAGAAAATCACGTTGTTAGGAAGGTGATGGACATGAATGTGGATGAATAAAGGGTAAGGGGACGACCAAAGGAACGATGGATGGATTGTGTGAAAGATAACATGGCTGCAAAGAGTGTTACTTGCGAGATGACGTCAGGTAGGAACGTGTGGAAGAAAAAGACATGCTGCGCCGACCCCAAATATTAATAGAGATAAGGGCAGGAGAATGACAGATGATGTGGGAAATGTGGGAATGGTGAGCTAGATAATCTAATTACTAAGAAAAAATATGAAATAATAACGCAGACTTATTCACTTAGATAATAACCCTATAAATATCTTAATACTACTGGCCACTTCTCGTCATGTCATTATATTAAATCTTGCCACTTTAGTAAGGGCGTGTCTGATTGCAAAGTAAAAAAAACAGCCAATACCAACCAGCAATGTTAATTAAATTTGGATTTTAGGTGTTTCCAAATAAACATATCTTAAAACACTAATCCGCAGTGAGCTAGCGTAGTGATCAATGCTCAAACCTTCCCTATATGGAAAGAGACTTGTTACCAGTATTAGATCATTTATTTATAGGCTGGTATTATTTTAGCCTACTCTAAGCTCCAATCGTTAGTTTCAGTACATTTCAAGGTAACTCCTGTGGCAAGGTATTAAACAAACCACAGGGACTGTTAACATTGCCGGTTGGACCCGAATTCTTGGAAAACGATCTAGCCTTGCTAAAGTCTAGCTTAACTAAGAATTTGATTTCAAATACGTATTTAAATTCATGTAACATTCCGTTCCCGATATGTGGAAACTGCCAAACTGGTAATATTTGGATCGTTTAATATATTAATTTGTTAATTTTTAACGATATAGAAGATGTATGGAAATTCCTTTATTTTGTAATCTTGTGTGGTTTTGACTATTCACTTTCATGCGTTTAAAAGTGTTGATCAGTGTTTCATAAACGTCACTCCTTTCACTAAGCAATGAAAAGTGGTGCCAAAATTGTCCAAACATTCCAATTCCTTATTAATGTCACAAATTGTTAGTTCACCGACTATCGCTGGCTAATCAAATACACGTAACCCCGAAGTAGGTCAAACTGCAGCAATGTAAAAACTGTTTATTTACCATCAGATTAGCCGTGATTAGCAAGTATTGAGGTAATTGCACTGAAGTAACCTGATTATCGCAGACTTTTTAAACTATCTGCGTCAGTAGATAAGGTTTATCTTTAGTTTTGGAAGATTGGTAAATGAAATCGATATTCTAAACAAAGGTGTTACAATCCATTTAACAATATTTGTTTCTATTTTGGTTGAATGAGGTTAAATGATAAGATTATTTTTGTTCTATTTAAAGATTAGTTATTCCTTTAGTTATGCTACTCTGTTCAGATCCATTTATTGATTTTTGTCCACTTAGATTTAATGATCCTCGTGCCTAGATTGAGGTTTATCTAAACTATCCTCCATAGAAAATGTGGATGAAATAATTAATCCTACCATAAATTGTTATGCATTGCCACGCACTGATCAAATGCGGGAGACGTTACATGATAGTTCAGGTTTAGTCAATAAGAGGTTCATACTACCAACTTCCTCCCCCGAGGAGGTGGGTGTCCATGCGGATACCCCAGCCTTGACAAAAAAAGTCTCCATGAAATAAGGCTTTTAAATATGACAAATGCAAAAACCTACAAACACAACCGGTCATCTTACACTCGGGCAAGTTATAAACTTGTGAAAGTAGAAATTATACAATGTTAGACTGTAAGTAGGTACTGTTGCTGTAAAATTATCCATAAAACACTGTTCTTAAATACCATTAGGCACTAACCAGTACAGCTTAAGCAAAAAGAGGCAAAGCGCTTAAATACATATATTATAATTACGAAAAGATCTAGTCGTTGCCCGCGACTTTACCCTGCAGATCAGCAAAAACATTATTCCTTCTTCGCACAGTCGGTTAAAAAGTAGCCTATGTAAATCCAAAGTGTTAGTAACTCCATACCAAATTTCATCCAAATTAGTTTAACCGTTTAAGCGTGAAAGAGCTACAAACATCCATCTAAACTTACAAACATTCGTGTTTATAATATTAGTAGAATGTTAGATTGTAAGTTTTCGTAATGTAAATAAATGTTATACGAAAGAATAGTTTTGCACTATAAAATAGAAATTTTGTGAGGGCATTGTACAGATGACGATTGAGGACATAGAAAATTAACGTATAACTGTCTAAAATGTGTTTATTAGGTCCTAATTGGAAACGCACGCATCTAATCTTGTCGTACACTTCGCACTTTTACGAACAAGACAAGTTTTTTTTATCAAGGCTACCTCATTTTATTGTTGCGAGAGAAAAGAGTAGATATGTTCTAAACGTAAAAAAAAAATAATGTAGTGATTTCTTCTTTAAAAAATTATGTAAAGTGTAAATTAACAGGAGTTTGACATCGACACACGTCTAAATTATTATTGGAACTTTTGCTGTGCCCCGACAGGGTCCATGATTGATACTTATGCTATGTTTACCACCTAAGCTTACATTGTGGAACGTAATAAAGTATTAACAAGAGTTACATAACAGTTGGATACATGACGTTTCATACCTAGTATATAAGTTGTTAGCTAGCAGGATGCAACTTCTTTTATACTACAGTCGCCTGTCCGTCTAGAATTCTAGATCTTTGAAACTACGCAATGCATTTTGATTCAAGAAGTAGTTAAGTCTTATAATACACCAGTATTTCACTCGTACGAAGCTAAAATGGGGCGTTAGTGCACAATAAAACAGAAACAAAAGGTATTTGCAACGTCTTTGTATTTTTTTTATTTTTTGAATATGATGTCATACGATTATAATCCCAAGTAATCGATACCTATCAAAACCATTAGCCAGAAAAGAATATAAAAAGAAAACCATTAAAAAGTAAATTAATTCAAACGTTTATTTTTAAGAATGTATATTTAAATCGGCCGGCGCCACCGTTTCTATTATTATTTCACTGTCACGGACAGCTGGTCTTTGATCACCGAGTGTGATACACCTACGTATTTAAGACGAATCTTTCAATTCGCGTTTATTTAGTAGATCTTTGCAATTTGCCTTTGTCTTTGGTTTTGGTCTAGTTTACTTGGGCTAGGCGTAGGTAGGTTTTCAATGCTTGGGCGTACTATTCTAAACTATCGAAACAGTACTGGTTTATAGAGATCTCCAGACGATCATACAAGTTTGTCGTTTACGCTGGAGGGAAGTTCGTTAAACAATTAAAGCACATTTTGATGTTATAAAAAATGTGACATATTGAAAAAAATCGGCTCTCGCAATAATGTATCTATTCCTTGCGTCTGGGGCTTTCCCAATCTATCAAATCAAATGCACAATGACACCCGGACTCAGAACAAGCACCTTGTCCTACGTGGAGACAGAACCCGCACCAAGTCGCGAACTGTGGTAATTGGTGTTATGACATCTACTACTCGTCTATCCGTGCAATCAAATTCATTCATTTAGTGCTGAATTTATTTCAAGGCTCTTTAATTTGCTTAAAGCGTTTTCAACAAACTCATTAAAAATAAACATGTTTCATCCTGGTCTCTTATGAATAATCCAGTTAACGCCTCAACCCTTAAGAACATCTACTCGTAAATTAAAATCTCGATACACGTTTCAATTTATTGACGCCTTTAAGCTCATCATTGCATTAACATAGAGTAAATTGCTATTGAGCATGAACTGCACCTCGTGTCAGCTAACCTACCACCACCGTTTAAAGAAATATTATAGCAGTCGTGGAAGAGAGACGCCGTTCTACATCGTGTAGAGCGCTGTCACGCTCTCACAACTGCATTTATACTTTAAGAGATAGTGGTAAACCTTCAGGGCTCCTTAAAGGTAACTGGTTTCCACGTGGGCGAAGATCTGTGGTACGATTTAGTACCTAAACAATTGTTATCTTTAACTTGCACGAACAGATTTATAGTGGCAGGAGACAACTAGTAACTTAAGTTAGTTTTTAATTCTATTTCCTGCTGTGAGGAAGAATAAATAAATGTATTTCTTTAGCTTTGCGCGGGTTCCAATTAAGCATTAGTGCATGGTGATAATGCATATAGTCATGCACAGAGCCTCTACTACGATTGATATTGAATTAGTATTCGTATCTAACGATCATGTTTTGTGTGGAAAAAGGTGTACGAAATTCTAAAACTCGTATGACGTTAGTATCGACAGTGCTTTTTAGTCCTTGTATCGCGGGGGTTTCTCAAACATTCAATTCACATGCACAGAGACACCTAGACTCAAAACAAGCATATGTGGAACGCACAAATTCTTGTCCTACGCTGGGATCGAACTCGCGGCACGTCGCGCACAGTGGCTATGCAGTCCAGAATTGTTTGTTATAGGTACGTCATTTTTCAAAACATGTCAACAGCTCTTTTGTATGAGATATTTGGCTTACAGCGTAAAAGCTAATATTTTAAAAAGTTATTTCACAACACACCACTGTTAGTGAAATACCATCTTATAATCTAACATCCTATCGCCTTTAAATTCATGATTGAAACTACAATTTAATCAAATTCCCACTTTGGCTGGTCCAATATCTTGTCGTTTACTTTGGCAGTAAAAGCTGGCTACAGTCACGTCTTGAACAGGTAACATTCATCGGTGTCAACTCGAACTATATTGAAAATGTTCGACGGGACGCCAAAAACTAGTTTCGTGACATACTGCTGTGTGAACTAGAATTATTATTCTTTTGTTTTAATTTTGAATAGCTGGTTGCTAGGTCGAATTATTATGTAATATCGACGATAGTAAAAAAAAACTGACGAATTGTTTTTTTTTTTTATATTTGCAACATTAACGTTTATGAGAGTTTTTTGTTTGCTTCGTTTTCTTACCTTTAGTTTGAATTAAAACTATAATAAAAGATTAAATGAAAATAACGATTTTTTTATTTCATTTCCATATTATTGGTTAATTAATTTAAAAAATACAATTAATCTATAAACGATCTAATAAGTAATTAACACAATTAATTTCAAATTGTATTCCTTTTAATTTATGAGTCATGAAGGAAATCAGCATTACAAATAAACCAGTGGGTTTTCTTAGATATTTTCCTACATCGTTTTCCCTGCATTTACAAAGATATTAATAATCTAAAGATATATTCCTGTTGATTCAATAATGATCTGTAATATAAATAAAAATATAACAGAAAAAAAAAATACATTTATTGATAAACTGTAGGGGGCGGGGATTGTGATTGCAATCAATCTGTTCTGGATTGTAAAAATGGATATTTCAATAGTACTGGTAAAAGTCAAGTTTTGCCAAATCAGTGAAAATAGATTTTAAGATATGAAGTATTCAAATTTGAGATAAATATTAAGAAATTCAGCTAATTACGACACAGTAAAGTTATTGGCTGCTTCTTATTTTTCTTACCTTATTTTATTCCTAATAAATTTAGTTGTTTTCAAATTAACAGGTTTGTCATCTTTCCTATTTCAATCGCTGATTATCTAGTGTCTGATTGATTTTACAGTAACAAGCAAATCAGAATCACTTTATACAGCTCTTAGGTCTATTACAAAAATCTTCAGCAATCCGAATTTTATTAGAACTTAACCGAATAAACCCCAAAACGATGACGTAGAATCTAAAACCCTGACGGTTGAAGAAACATTTTAATAGCAAACAAACGACAGATTTTATTCAAAGCCCAAACACATTATAGTTAAATACGTATTTTACGAGCCTACCAAGTCAGAAAACGCTATTTGAAAACAGTAAAGACTGGAGGTTTGCTTGATGGTATGAGTATAAAATTTACAAGCACTGGATAAGACAGGGTACTAAAAATCAGCAATTTGTGAAGAGCCGTAACTGTGTTATGTGTTTTGCGAGGAAAGAGATGACTAAGTGTGGTGTTATTACTGTGTAAGCAATGATTACGTAAAAACTGAAATACTATTCAGAGTAATTATTCCTCAATTTCGCTATCAACGTCTGTAGTTTTTAAGGTTCCGTACCCAAGGGGTAAAACGGAACCCGATTACTAAGTCTCCGTAGTCTGTCTGTCTGTGTGTCTCCAGGCTGTATCTCATAAACCACGATAGCTAGAAACCTAAAATTTTCACAAATGATGTATTTCCGTTGCCGCTATTACAACAAATACTAAAAATAATAATATTTTAAGGGGATCCAACAAACTTAATTTTCTATTATAGATGATAGTACGGAACCCTTCGTGTGCGAGTCCGACTCGCACTTGGACAGCTTTTAATTTTTAGTTTATCATTTCATTTCATCAATAACCTAATATAATTAAAATCAATTGCTGAACGTGGTGCATGTATGTCGCAAACCTCTTTTCGAACTATGTGATATAGCATCAAGTCTCATAGTTCAATTTAAGTTACAAGTATCGTAATAAAGTAAATTTCTTTTCCTATCGTCTTGAATTGCCATTTGAAATCTAAAAACTGCAACATGGCAAGCATGGTGAATTTGTGATTAATGCTCTAAGCATAGTCGTTTCTTCATTTAATGGGAAGAAGAGGGTTTTAACCAGCAATATGACATAAATTGCAGTTTCGTATTACCTACTATAGGTAGGTACCACTCGGCAATCCGTGCAGTCAATTTAATAGGTCACCACGCCAATTACCACTGAGCGCAATGTGTCACGGGTTCGATTCCCGCGTAGGACAAGAATTTGTGTGTTCCACATATGCTTATTCTGAGTCGGATGTCTCTATGCATGAGAATTGAATGTCCATGAAACCCCCGCGATACAAGGACTAAATTACTTAGAGTAGGAGTCGTTTATTAAAAAAAAGGAAATACCTATGTGTTGTATTTCAAATTAAAATGCATTTTTTTTTTAACAAGCTTTACTACTCATATTAACTAAATTCAGTTTATGTTACTAAATTCTGCATAAAATAGTGTATCTTTAGATAGTTACTCTCTCGATATTGACACAAAATTTGGCAAGTATCGCAATATTATGTGTCACAATCTATAAGAGCAAACGTCTGGCATCCGAGTCTGATTTTAGACCTAACATCCATTAATCCAATCATTTTATGTTGGAGTTATTTTTGAAATCTCATTAGAAGCCCTTAGAAACCACATAAATATTGCCGTGTTCACAATATTAACACTCGTTGCCAAATTATTTCCTATGTGTCCACAATGGTATTTAGTAATATAGTAAATTGAATTGGAAAAATAACAGGGACAGTTAGCCATTTGTATAATTTGTTTTCACTGTGTTACTAGCTGTGGTATTCATGCAATATAGTTGCAGTACCAAAAAAAGAACGAACCAAAATAAAATATTAAAAAATACTTTTACCTACCTACGTAGTTATGTCATACAGTGGAAACACCGAACAGTAACTTAAAAAAATAAAAACGAAAAATAAAAACCAACCAAAATTTAATATGAAAATATTTTACACTTATATTCAAATTGAATAGTCAACAGATATGCCACACACGATACGCATTCCAAAAATATTTTGCAAATAAAAGACATACGCAACAAGACCAAAATACGCATTTTATGTAAATTAAACAAATTTATTACAATACTTATAGCTTGCAATTAGTATTCAATGCAAAACGAGACATTTATACGTAATAACATTATTATTTATTAAAATAATTTATCGATTTCGTGTTACAGTGAATTCTGATTAACATGTTCGTAATATTATTATTTACTAACCGTACCCGCGACTTCGTTCGCGTGGGATTTAACATAAAAATAAGTAAGTTTATTTTCTAAAGTAAAAGTAGCCTAAGTTACTTCTGATTACACCAGCTTCCTGCCAACAAAAGTCCCGTCAAAATCGGTCCAACCATTTCAGAGATTAGCGTGAACAAACAAAAATTGTAAAAATAATATTTTGGTGTGTGTACTGTAGTAATACGCAAATAGTATATATTATATGCACTTGATCGATCAAACCCCACGCGGAAAAAAACCAAGGTGACATTTTTCAGAAGTTATATGAACTTCCCTATTTATTCCTATACACCTAAAAGTGACTTGATGAACCTTTTTTTCGCTAAGTCGGGTGAATCCTCATGGACACTCACCTCCTCGGGGGAGGGAGCGAGTAGTGTCAGACTCTTACTGACTAAACCTGAACACCATGTAACGTCTCCCGCGTTTGGTCGGTGCGCGGCAATGCGTTGCAGTTCATCACGCACCGGCGGCAAAACCTCTTAAACTTGGATTCCCAATAATGGAATCTGATTCACCAGCACTCTATGAGCAAGTCCGGTGATCAATGCTCTATCCATTAACGGAATCAGTATTTGTCCGATATGAGGACATTTAAAAGCAGGTCTTGGATTAATATTATTATATCACGATTTATGACGTATTCTATTACAAAGCTCTTGAACTTTGATGAATATTGTTAAGACATTAATTCTACGACGCGAAATTACCATAACAAATACGAGACTACTCAAGAAAATACCTAATATATCTGATAACGTGTTTGTTTGTCTGTTATTCAATATCTACACTACTATTCTTCCTTAGTAATATTATAGACACGCATGTTTGTATGTATGTTTATTCATCTTTCACGTAAAACGGTTTGATCAATGTTGATGAAATTGGATATGGCGTTAGCCGACACCCTGGATTGAATATATTTTTCCACGGTTAATATTGTGGGGCTTGGCTAATATAGTACCTATACACGAACTAACAAAAAAAAATAGGAATATTTTGTTATTCAATCATAATAACACGCGCAAAATATAATGAAAAAAAAAAATCGAAGATTGTTATAAAAAGAAAAAACAATATCCTTTTAATATACCGAATACGATTAAGTTACAAAATGGATTTCGCTAATATTCCGATAAATATATTATAATACAACATTCTAAGGCAGATACATAAAATTTCGCTATTTATAAATCACTACGAAAATTCGGTTAGGTCATGATCAAGGCCATTTAAATCAATTTCTTATTTGAAAACAGGTTTAAACGATATCGTGGAATTTTTGTTTTATAATAATTTCTATACTTTTTGTGGTTTGGCTATTTTTAATTGTCTTTCTTTGAGTGGGTGTAACTTTTGGCTTTAATTAGTCAAGTGACCTAATTTTTTTGTTGTTATATCCTTTTATGTGATGACAAGAATACTCCTTTTTACTAAAAGAAAGTCTATCATAGACTTTTTTTTAGAAAAAAGGAATGTTTTATTTCACATAAATATTTTAATTGTAAAAGAATATTTCTGCTTCACTTAAAACGATGAACGAATTGTTGGAAAGTGCTTCATTTTATGTTAAAATAAAATTAATTTTATTATTTACATATTTTATATACCTAACATTTACACAAATTATTCGAGACCTATTTTTATGTAATTTTTAATTGACATAGTTTAGAGCAGCTGACAAATTTCGAAGAAAAGATTTGGATTTGATTTCCTTTAATTTAATGTGAGCAATAAGAAATATTAATTACCTATTAAAGAGTCTTATTTTGTATCGTCGGACATAAAATAAATAATTAAATAGTTGGAGAAAGATTTTTCCTATAATAATTTATTGCACGTTAAATATGGCGAAAAAATCCGTAATAAAAACAAAAACTAGTTTTATCTATCTTCAATAAAAATATGAGATGTTGTTTAAACTAAAATTGTTGAATAAAAAAAAATACTCACAAAATAAATTTCATGTTGAACGAAAAAAAATACCTAAAAAAATCACCAAATCACAACACTAAATCAATATAATCACCATCACCATAGCACCAACTTTTCTATCATATTTCGTAATCGATCGATTTCGTACACTCGGTTGCGCGAGCGCATGTATACATGTGCGCAGAAATTGTGAGACTGGCTTACTGCGGCGCTTGACTTGGGTGGCGACGGAGATAACGTAATGTAAACAAAGTCAGAAGTATCAGTGCGATTAAGACTGATAGTAGTTTCAATAATAAATGATAGCTTTATCTGATATAATTTTTCTATATATTTTTTTTTTTCTATGTACTTGTCTATTGGAGAACCTCGCGGTTTCACCCTAGTTTTTCGTATCAATTCCTATAAATATTGTAATGTTATCGAAATTGAATATTTCTCGTAAGAAAAAAAAACGATTGCTATTAGCAACCCATACTTTTTTTTACGGTATCCTTATTTTAAGGTACTTCCTCAAATAGTTTTTAGTAATAAAAGCTGTACATCATATTTATTTTTATATTTTACCTTGTTGCCTGTGTTACAGTTAAGCTGTATATGACAAAAATAAATCACCAAAACAAGAGTTCTACATAAAACAGGAAAAAGTAAATAAACTAATAAATTATTAATAGTACCCATTAAACGACAAATATTTTCAGTTACTATATTATTATCCTATTTAAGTAACAAATTGAAATTATTTATTCAAACAACCTAACTTCACTTTCACAAATTTATACTGAACCTTCTGTTTTAACTTTACATTGGCTATTGTGAGCTTATGACTAAGAACTTGTGGTAGATAAGTATTCGTATTCGCTGACTGGAAAATAGTATTCGCCTAGGCTGGTTCAGTATAAAAGGTAGCATTTAGCGGTTTTATATTATTTTGGTTTTGTTTTGGCCTATGATTTATGCAGGTTCTACAGAACATTAGGTCTTCATTGATGGTTGAATGGGCGTTAAAGTGACTGCCGAATATGAGATGTCGGGTTCGTATCCCGGTTAGGGCATAAAAAAATATTTTGTGTGATTAGAAATACTCAAGAAACACAAATTTTAGAAATGTGCTATCGTTCCTAGTTAATTCATACCGTAACTAGTGCAAATGTTTTCGAGTAATAGCAAAAAATAAGGTTTCATAGTAAAATATATATGTATGCGTGCTGATATTATAAGAAAATTTCAAAAAAAATACACTAAATAAGATGCGAAGACTTTGTAGCTAGACTAACGAACAGCAATACATTCTCATTAATCTGAAAAATAAATTTTAAATTAGTCCTACAAGAGAGCTTTATAATTACGAATATAGGACCCCTATACTCAAAGAAGGTCACACGTGTGCATAACATATAACTACAGTATAAATGAATACAGTAGAACGCCTTGGTCATTTCTAAAAAAAATATGCTTACAGCCGCGTGGTAGGTAATGTCGATAGGGCTGCCTAACTACAACGTTTTAAATACATCAACAACACAACAACACGCTTGTGACTGCAGGATGCTGAGTGGATGCCATGATCTGAAAACGTAGGCGTTATTCTTCTTATAGTATGGTTGGTTTAACAACCGGCGTCAGAGTTTTAATATCGCTCGTAGTCCTATGCCGTGGCGACACACGCCTTAAAAAAACTCAGGTATGCTGACTTCCTTACGATTTTTTCCTTTACCGTTTTAACTAGTAACAGTTTCTTTTTAATACGTAAAAAAAAATCGAAAAGACAGTGCATGCTGGGATTGATCCCACAACTTCTGACTTGTCAGTCTAACGGTCATGCCTCTAGGCAACTACTGCCCGTTTATGTAAAGGCGACATACTGTATTTATTAATACTGTGATATAACGTATGTATTATCAGCACTGTCATTGTTAACAAGGGCGTTCCAGGAGGAAGATTTACGATGACTTTACGAATATTGCGTGAGATTTAAACAGTTTGTCGTATAAATTAGCTAGTCTAGCACATGACAAATGGGGAAATGTGGAGGGACAAAGAAATGAATAACGTTTTAATTTTAATTTGTGTATTGTTGTTTTGTGAATTGAATAATAATATGGTTAAATTAAAAAATGGATTTTAAAAATAAATAAGTTATTGAATCTTTGCATCGCGGGGGTTACAAAGACATTCAATTCACATGCACGAAGACATCCAGACTCAGAACAAGCCTTTGTGGATCGCACAAATTCTTATCCTACGCGGGGATCAAACCCGCGACACGTCGTGTACGGTGGTAATTGACGTGGTGACCTGTACCACTCGGCTACCTGTGCAGTCAAAATTGAATTAAACAATGGACGGAATAAGACATTATTAATTAATTATTTTTGTCGACTCGGTACAATAAGATGTAGAAGACTTTACAGCTACGTAAAAAAAATGCGGTATTTACCTCAATCTGGTAAGTCTGGAAACAGACCTCGACCTTTTTTCTCAACTATCCCCGTGACTATAAAAATCTTACAGAAAATAATAGTTATCAGCTTTTATAGTTACACAAGTATTATTTGACCAATTACAACCTACCAATGGCTTGTAACTAATACGGAAGGCCAAAAGGTGCCAGTTTATTTATCCTTTATGAAACAACATGGTAATACGATTACAACCATAATGACTATAAGTAATTCTGTTTTATCCATACAATCTTGAAGGGCTTACATGCAAAATACATGGCGCTTGTCTTTGTACAGAAAAGCCGGCCTAGATCTCAAGCTAGTTGGTCGTTAGGTAGCTTGACCTTGCCTGTTGGTTAAGTGTTAGTGGCTCTGACTGCTAGACCAGAGGTAGTGAGTTTGCTCCCCACTCAGGCCAAATGTTTGTGCGATGAGTACGCTCATTTGTTCTGTGGCTGGATGAAATTTATCTATAACATGTATTTGGAAATATTTAAGTGTTTATCAGTTACTCTTGTACCTATAGGTACTATTTGAGAAAAATGTTATTCTGGCAACGTGCGTTCTAAAGATCTCAATCATTAAACCTCAACTGATCTAAGATTGTGAGTCTTGTTTATACTTTGAATGTCTGTGAAACTTAACGTCGTGGTAGTGAATTAATTTTAAATCTTAGTAGAATATAAATTTATAAATATTACAGTCTTACCATAAAGATATTTACCTGCCTGTATTACCTATGCATTTCATAACTTTTAAGGCAAAGAGGCACGTCAAACGATACTAAAATTTTGTAGTTACATTATTTCCGTTAAATGCTATTAAACATCAGCAGCTGCAATTAATTGTGAAAGGTCTTATTCACCGTTTAGTTTGCCAATAAGATGGTGGTACGATACGATGATTTAAGTACTGTTTTTATTTCGAGTAGGCGTTCTTAGTACTTTTCAAACGTCACTGACTCTTGTTGCGCTTTATTATGAAACAACGATAGCTAATAACCGACTGGTATACAATAATAAATATCGGTGTGGCTTCCCGCTGTTTTCGTCTGACAAATTGTCTTTATTTTATGGCACAATATTGAAACACCGTTTTCCCCAAAAAATATATGATTTTAACAAGAAACTGTTGGAGGTGAGACCCATCTTAAGAAGCAGTTACTTAAGAGTAAGTAACAGTAAAAGTAGCATACAGTGAGGCCTTGCTTACACAACTGCGAAAGCCTAACTTTGTAAAGAGATAGTGATTCTCTATAAGTCTAATAAACTTTAAAGACACAATACTGGCTCTATTAATCATCGGCAATTATTATTCAGCAATATTAATGTAGTAATCAGTTGCTAATAGGTCATCCATTGTGACAGTATCTGTCTATAGGTCAGTATATCAAAACAAATACATTGCATGCTGTAATTCTAGACTACATTAGACCTGTCGTGTTGTATGGATCGGAATGCTGAACTGTGAAAAGATTGCATGTAGCGGAGATGGGGATGTTGAGATGGATGTGTGGAGTCACAAGGGGAAATTTGAAACTAGCACCTGTTACGGAAAAAATGAAAGGATATCGTCTGTCGTACGGGCATGTGATGAGGAGGAATGAGACTCATGTGACTAAGAGAGTGATTAGTATGAATGTTGATGGATGGAGAGGAAGGGGAAGGCCAAAGAAAAGATGGATGAATTGTATAAGGAAAGATATTATTAATGAAAAAGGAGTAAATGATAGTGTGAGGTCTGATAGGGGAGAACGGAAGAATAAAACGTGCACCGACTCCAAGTAAAATGGAATAAGGGCAGGAAGATGATGATGTAGATGATTAATACCTGTTTATTTTGTGGAAATGACGCGTTCATAAATTTTTAGACTGGATGACGGTGTGTTCAAATGATTCACCTAACTGTAAGGTTTTAATATTGCTTTGCTCAAGGTTTATTGTATTGTCATACCTGAAATTGGAACCTTATGTCATTGCGGTTTTGCTTATGTTATCTAATTCATAATTAGAATACAAAATAGTATTACAAAGTCAAAAACATCACATACTTGTTCTATATTCTGGAATTCATTTACCTTCATTCTTAACTTATTTCATTACTTTCTTTGCTTAAATATCTATGATAAACATACTTAGATTTTTCTAAATACACACATATTATCTTCTTTAAACTTTTCCTTTAATAACCATAAAATAGAACAAGTTAACGAATTTTCATTACTAGGTGTAACAATAGACACAAACATTAATTGGAAATCACACATTCTCAAAATAAAATCAAAACTATCAAAATTTATATACGCTCTCCGCGAAGTAAAAAAGACAACAGACCTAAAAACCGCTCTAACCACCTACTACGCCTACGCTCATGCATGGCTAAATTACGGGGTGATCATGTGGGGAAATAGCACCGACGCCCCAGCACTATTCACAACTCAAAAAAAGTTAATTCGAATCCTAGTTAATATAGAACAAACAGACAGTTGCAAACCACATTTCATAAACTTAAACATTCTCACCCTTCCGTCTTTATATATATTAGAAATCTGTAAATTTACTCACACACACAAAGAATTTTACACCACACGTGAAGACATACAGACAAGATACACACTCCGACACAAAAAACGATTAAACCTACCATCATCCCGATTACAAATACATGCATCTAGCCCATTAGTAATGTCAATCAAAATTTACAATAAACTACCTGAGACGCTAAGAAATGAAAAAAAAATACATTTATTTACAAGTAAATTAAAAAAGCTTCTTCATCACAAATGTTATTACAGTGTCAATGAGTATTTAGAAGATAAAAATATAGTTTAATATATTATGCGTTACTTTAAATTTTAAAATATCTTTGTATAACTATGTAAAATATATAAGTTATTATAAATAATAGTAATATGGTTACCTATATTGTTATTAAATAATAATAATTAGCTTATAATGTTATGCCTAACCTAAGTAATAAGTTTTGATTTGTTTTTGATAGATTTTAATTGTAATGACTCTTGCTGTGCCCTAACAGGGTCCATAATTGTATCTAGATTTAAGCCTCTTTAACACCTGTTGTAACATTATGGAATGCAAATAAATATATGAATATGAATATGAATATGAATATTACAGATAAATTACACCCGGATACAGAACAAATAATCACGCTAATCACAAAAAAAAAAATTCTAGGTGGAATCGAACTCACTACCTCTGGCATAGAAGTCAGTGCCACTAACCACATAACCAACAGGCCAGTCAAATGTAGAGTCTTTTGTAATTGGTCATATATCTACCTAAATCAAAATATGCTCACAAATCAAAGAAAGATTTCTAAAATAAGCAAATATTACCAATAGGACTTTGAACTCTATAAAACAGAGCTACAGCTTCACTTCCCCTTCAAACGCAAGGGTCTCATGTTAATAACATATGGAAGTACAAGCAAAACGATTCAATTTACCCGGTAATTACATGCATTGATATCGAAGCCGTGTATCGAATAAGCAACATTCAATTAACAACCTACACGCTAAGTCTGAACTACGTCATGACATTTTAATTAATGACGGATATATGGGGAGACGCTATAAATATCAAAATAATGATTTTAGAATATAATGTTAAAATAATTATTGTTTATTTTTTTATTAAATTAATCGATGCAATTATTTGTTCTTCTTTCATCATCCTTAATCTTTTTACTAATCCACTTTTTGCTGTTTTTTACATCCTTAATCTTTTGTTTTATTAGAATTTGTCTGTCAAGAATGCTGTCAGTTTTGATGTAACTATTGTCAAAATTAAGTGAAATAATATAAACATAAAATCTAAAATACAAGTGGACCTGTACATAATGACCAAAGCAGAATTAAAATGCCAATAACACTGAACAAACAACATTCACACATATAGAACGTATTTTCTTTCAGTATGTGTGTTAAACATACCATACATTATTACTCCCAGACCCAAAGTCCTACAAACAAGCCACATCAAACAATAGTGCAAGCAAACGTCACACGAGAATTCATCGAAAGCCTCCCTACCAAGTTTTAATCCAAAACAACTGCAGTTGTATAAAAGAGAGACGATGCTCTACAAAATGTAGAGCGCTGTCACGCTCTCACAGTCTTTATAGTACCTATTACTTTGAGAGTTGGTAGAGTTTAGGCATTAACAGCTAATGACCCATACTTCCGCAGTATCGGTATCGACGAATGTCCCGTCTCGGTCCGTCGATTCCCGTTAGTGTTAATTACGTCATATTAATTTCTGAATAGATTAAGGTGTGGATGTGTATTACTGTTATTGTTATGTAAACTTTGGGGGATGTTGTTGTGGAACTAGGGATATTTAGTTGCTTGAATGAATCTTTTTGTTAAACAGGACAGGGGTTTGTCTTAAATCTAAGTATCAAAGTATTTTTTTTTGCCTGCTTTCGTTTTTCTATTGAATAGAAGTCTAACAACGACCTGACACAAATAGTTCATGAAATAAGAAAGGTTTCGAAAACGTAGTGACAGTGAGTAAAACTCTTGTTTTTTTATCACATCTGTTTTTGATTTCGTACCTTTAAAGGGAAAAATGAAACCCTTATAAGATCACTTGTCTTTGTTGTCCGTGTCCCTCAGTCTGTCTGCCGTTGTGTCTGTCTATCAAGACCTTTTTTTTCAGGAACGCGTAGAGGTATCAAGCTGGAATTTATAACAAATACTGTTGTATTCTATCTACTGTTCCTTTGAACTGCTTGGAACATGCTATGGCGTCAAAAAATCCTTCCAGCGATCCCAAAACAGGCGATTCAGCACAGCTTACAAATCAGGTATCATGTATAAAATAAGTGCGTCTGCCATCCTTTATTATTTAATAACAGTTTCCTCCATATGATCCGAGCAATTAGTACCACTCACACCCATTTTTCGAGCCTTGACCCAAATATGAGAAAAAAACAATCTATCAAGTGTCGAGTTTTAATTATAGCTGTAATCAACGTCAAAAAATTGGGCCGGTCTAGTGATGTGACATGTCTTTATTATAATTTAACGATTTTTTTTTGTGTGGATCCAGGGCTGTCTCGTGTATAAATATTTTAGGTTAGATGTTTTTTTTTGTTACTTCCTCAAAAATAATGTGTAAATGATTATTTATTCAGACAGTCCTTGACAATGTACTAAATTTTAATGTCTATTTAATTTTATTTGGAACAGTACTTTCAGCTTCTAGATATTAAACTTTTCGCAAAAACAACGTAATCTTGTAATCCTAATTAGAAAAACAAAAGACATTCAAAAACTTAAAACTATTTTTTCTCCAAAAAAATCCTCATTGTCTCTGACGAAAAGTAAATATTTTAATAAGTAATTGGAAAAAGAATCAAGTACCGTTAAGTGTATTGCGAAGTCCCTACGCAAAGAGGGATGACACTCAATTAAATTACCTGTGTTTACCTTGTTAAGTATATAAACCCTCATCCTTTTCTACTTGACAGGAACAAAAAAATGCACAGTATACTTTTTAATTTCGTTATTTTTTTTTCTTTATCACAAAGACATCTAACGCACAAAAAATTAAATTATATCACTACATAGTATAAAACAAAGTCGCTTTTTCTGTCATGTGTGTTGTATGTCCCTATGAACGCTCAAATCTTTAAAACTACGCAACGGATTTTGATGCGGTTTTTTTTAATAGATAGAGTAACTCATGAGGAAGGTTTTTATGTATAATATCATCCAATCAATAGTGGACAAATACTGTTATTTTTGAGGTTTCTAATGTGATGTCGCAAATAATTACATTTTTTCCGCTTACATTGCAAACGCAGGCTGAATCCTACGAGATTTATCAAAATAATGTACTAAGTATTGTACACAATGAAAAGGTCTACAGAAAACTCCGCGATGGTATATGTCTATCTCTTATGGATATCCCACAATAACATTTTTTTGTCATTTACTTTTTACGACAAATACCGACTAATATTCGAAGCGATTTTAACCAATACAGCATTAATCCTTATCCAATTAAATACCTTAAATACATTGTTGATTTAATATAGATCTATTTGGCCTTTTACAGCATCTGATTTAAATCAATATTTTTGAAGATGTACAGATTTAAAAATTGCGGAACGTAGCGTTTACGGCGACGCGGCGCGGCGGCAGCGTGCCTATAAATGTTTTTATATGCCGCTATGTTTTTTTATAAACAACGTTCACAGTTTTTCTGTAGCGTATTTAGTATATCAGCATTGCACCCGTGCGAAGCCGGGGCGGGTCGCTAGTAATTGTATAAAGTAGGATATTGTTTGGAAGGATAAAAACAACGCGTTAAACAATAAAATAAATAAAAAAAATCTATGATACATCTTAGGTTTACTAAGTATTTTTTCTTACAGTTTTATGCCTCATACACAGAGGCAGTGTCGAAATATTTGAAGAAATCATTCAGTTATGTCTATAGTTATATTTACAACAACGCTTAAACTTATTCAATAACAATATCACACGATTGATATCATTCAACGTAAATATAAATTATGACACAATGTTTAAAAATGCATTCGCTAATTTACCACGACAATGATGTCATTTTTGGTCATTGATGACGATCCCATTGTCTTAAGACCATAATAACTATTATTAAATGTCGTTGAGTTTGACTGGCCTGTTGGTCTACGGGTTAGTGGCCCTGACTGTTGTACCAGAGGTCGTGGGTCCAATTCCCACCCAGGACCAATGTTTGTGTGATGAGCGCGAATATTTATTCTGTGTCTAGGTGTTATTTATTTATAATATGTATTTAGAAATATTTAAGTATGTTTATCAGTTATCTGGTACCGATAACACAAGTTGCTCTCGTACACTTAATTTAAGGCTAAAGTAGAGCATTTTTGTCAGTGCAGTCTCTTTCTATATAGAGATAGATTATTCATTTATCGCCACGCTTGTTGCACGATGGCGTTTGGAAAGATCCCAATATTTGACACCCAAGTTTCCACAGGATATTTTCCGTCACCGTTTGTCAGTATTGCCTTATAATAATTTAAATGCACCTACATATTATCATTCCCCTGCCCTGATCCCTATTATTATTTGGGGTCGGCGCAGCATGTCTTCTTCTTCCACACGTTTCTATCTGACGTCATCTCTCATGTATCGAAACAGTATATATACCTTAATAAAATAGTATGTACGGTCGAATTGAGAAACCTCCTCATTTTTAGGTAGGTTAAAAAGTGGCCTGCAATGGCTATTTCGGTGACTGTTAAAAATAAAAAAACAAAACTGATGAACATTTCTTCATAGTAATTATTCGTACCGTTAAATTTTATGGACTACTTTCAAATTGCTTTCCATTTAAAAATCGAAACGACTTTTCAAACTAAAAGCATATTCGAATTCTTTAACGATTTATTAAAGGAATCCAAGTGTATGATATTAGAAAATAAATGGAATTCAGCCAAAGAAAGATATAATAAAATATTGTGTCATCCATGACAGATAAATAGAAACATAATATTATAAACACACTGTTCTGTTTACATCTAACGGCGTCGGCGTATACCAATTATCTAATTTAGATGTAATTTGATATTTCGTTTTTAATCTGGGTTAGTATAACAAGGAATATGTTTGTAAGGATTTGAGGGACAAAAAGAGGATTTATTAAGCTTGACCCCAATTTTGAAGACATTCCTGAAGAAAAATAAACTACACGTGTAAGTAATTCGTTGTCTAAAGTAACATTAAATATTAATGTACGTTAATTTATCCTGATGAATCTATTTATCTTAGTGAATTATCTAAATCAGCTTCAGGGTTTAATTGTTGTGGTTTTTTTTTATTTTAACGATAACCACTGACCATAAGACAGAATTAACCTATGTGGTTATTCAGGGCGGATTTACTACTATACTATTATTTACCCGACTGAAGAAAAAGACGTTAACGTCAACTAAAATCGATTTTCACACGGCCGAAATCACGGGACAGGTAGTTTGTAATTTAAATAACATGATCGAAGAGTGCAAATAGTAATAATATGTAAACTTTTTTAAATTAAATGACATAAGAATATAAAATAATAATGACTATGAACAAAAGAACGTCATTATCATATCCTCGGCATCCAAATTATGATGTCAACATCATGTCATGAATAAATAAGCAGTATAATCAGAGCCGAAACAATGATACAACATATCAATCAGTTCAACGTTTTCGGGTCAACATTATAGTCATCATCCATTTCAATACTAAAGGTGTAACCCGTTGGTGATCAAAAAATAAGGACCCATAATAATATACACTATCATGCCCATATAAAGCTATGATAGCTTAGTGGTAAGACCATAGGACTACCAAGTTAATGTCTTGAGGTTGATCTCCACAGGACCCACCGACTTTTTTAATATTATGTGCGGCTTAGAAAGAAATATCACAGCTTCTGTGTTTTCTGATCTCTCTCCGTTCATGTCGGATTGCTGTTCTATGGGGCTGTTGCCCACGACTTCGTCCGCGCGAATGTCGGTTATAGCTGAAAAAACAGTACCCATTCCAACACAGCCAGTATATAAGTAGTCTATGTGCCATCAAACCAAATTTATTCAAAATTGATCTACCCGTTTGAGTGTGAAAGAGTAACAAAAATGCTAAAATTAGCTTGGAATTGTTAAACTGAATAATTTAAAACCTAACCATATTAATTAGTTTTAATATAAACACCAATTGCAAACATAAACTGAACCAATATAGCCGAATTAATTGAAAATTGGTGTTCAATAATAAATAATGAAAAGCTAGAAAACCCTTGAAAATACTAATCTAGGGTCTAAGAACATGTTTGTTACGTAACTTACATTCGTAACTATCATAATACTAACAAAGTAATTAGTTGTGAGATGATAAATGGATCTTGGTATGAGAAATATTCTATACAATAATTGCAATACAATTAAAGTATCTATTCCAGTAATACTGATTCTTGATAGATTTTTCTTATAAATATCACACTTATACAAACAATGATAATAAAATGTCACTTTTGATTAAAACTCAATTCAAGTATCATGATTATTACTGCAAATAGATATTTAAATATCTATGTAAGTAATAATGTAAACAAATCGTTATAAAATAACTTCAATAAAATTTAAATTATGTAGGAAAAATATTACACTATTTAATCTTCCAAGGAAATTCATTTTACAGACTTGACATTGTGGGAGTGAGACGACAATATACACATTGAAGGGTGCCTTCTCACTTCTTTAATAGTAACAATACTGCCTAAACAGTTCTTAGTACAATGTTGTAAGAAACGAAAAACTCTCTAATTAGGTATTCGAGATTCAATAGGACAAGTATTTAATTGTTATTGCTAATTGCCAATGACAGTTACGAAATTAGATTAGTAATTATTTCAGTCTAGGTATTAAAATAAAGTTAGAAATCGTCTCTCAGCATTTTTTTTATGTAACCACGTTGAATGTGCTCTTAATATTAACGTTGACAGTTAATTTGGCATTTTTAAATGGCATAGAGCGAGACACAGATAAGTTGGGAATGAGTACCAAAAGCAATCAAAAAACGAATTAATTGTAGTTTTCATTTCATTAAAACTCCTCAACGGGGTAATTTTCTTGAAGATTTTCATCTTAAACGTATTTTAATAAGAAGTTCGACTATTTAAAAGATTCCTTCCATCCTTGAATGTTTAATTAACATAATTATTTAATATTAATAGTTATAATTTCTTGGTAATGGCACATTTTTAAGAGAAATTGTTTTAGTAAAAAAGGCTGACAAGAGAAAATCTTCTGGGAAGTGCTCGCGACGGTCGCTATTTTAAACGATTTTTCCACGAAATCACGACATTTTATAAAAAGATTATTTAACCAGATTTCGGTAATAAAAATTAAGTATAATCTAAATAAATAAAATTCACAAATTTAAAGCGAGTCTCGAATACAGAAGACCATTTATATTTCATCATCATCATCGGCCTATCGCAGTCCACTGCTGGACATAGGCCTCTCCAAGTGCACGCCACTGACATCTGTTTTCAGCCACTCGCATCCAGCTCCTACCAGCCGAATACCTTTTTTTTATTTAGTGAAAACTCATATTTAAAAGTCGAGCTAAGCATTTTAATGTATTACTTCACACACTACGTCCTACCCATCGTTTCTCTTTTTTGTGCCTTTAAAATGATAAAGAGCAGCCAAAAGAACTACTTGTAAAAGGATTTTTTGAAACCTGATAAATATTCTCTTAATGTAACTATTTTGAATTATATACATTTATGCAAGCTACGTCTCTACTTAAAAATAAATTTATTTTATGACTCTACAACTTACTGAATAATAATGTATTTTTTCTAGAATAAAAACATATTCGCGTCAGGCGGTTACGACCTCCCAAATATATAAAGTGTTTAAAGTCGACACCGAAACAGGCATATCATTTTTTAAATAAAAGCCGCGAATAAACTCTCGAAAATTGGAAAATATCAACGTACATTCATTTTATTTATATATATTGTGTTATACGTTTTGTGTGTATAATGACACCATGTAGACAACAGTTACTGTACTATCTATGTTATCGAATAAAACATTATATTGATTTGATACATTCTGTCCCTTAATTTTAGGTACGATTTGTTTGAAAAAGTTTATTTCGAGCAATGTAGAGTTCTAACGCATCTTAATCTATTAATATTTACTATTATTGCAGTCATTATTATCTACTATTATTGCAGTCATTATTATCTACTCTTATTGCAGTCATTTAATGAATCTTTTTATGAAACCCTTTTTTGCAATAATAATAATATTATATTGACGTTGACGTTCTCTCTCTCTCTTTCTCTTTATAACTCCGAAGACAAAAAACAATCTCTTTCTCGTTTACCAGGTAGAGGTGCGAACAAATTCGCGACAGAGAACAATATGTTACATACACCCACGTAACCGCCACTCACATTGCAATATAATAAATGTAACCAACATTTATGTCAAGCAATTGTCTTTTTGATTGACATTCTATTATTCTATTTAGACCTTTCACACAAGGCTACACAAGTCTATGATATCCGATGACTTTAGTCTTCAATGACGTGTGGGTTTATACGAACCTATAAGACCTATTTTGTATAGCCTTTGATGCTAGGGGACTTACATTACCGGGTATTGAAGATGTGAATTGTCTTGCCGACAAAATTCTTCAAAAAATGTCTTAGGAATATGTAATGTTAGCAACTCGTAATACTGATATATTATACGTGAAAACTTTCTTCTCGAAGCATTTTATGTATCAAAATTAACTGCATCAAAATCCATTGCGAAGTTTAAAAGATCTAAGCATATGTATGGACATACGGCAGACAGCAGGAAATGACTAGTCGGGCTATCCCGATAAATACGCGTGAGTAAACCGTTACATCATTTAAGACCTTCTTTATGCCTACTGGGCGTAAAATTTTCTCTAAGATTCGCTTTAAAATTAGCAATTTTAGGGCCCAAGATGGTCACGAATTAACAGTGTTCATTAACCATCCCGATCCAAATCTAACGCATAAAAAAGGCACCATTATCACACTATTAGAACAACAAAACTAAGTACTTTATGTACGTTTAACGCAACCCATCCCATTACAGGAGTGATTTCCCCCAGCTAACAAAGCGTAAGCACGTTACGTCTATCGCCTGTGATCTGGCTGACAATGTTGCGTGACTAGAACGAAATGTCAACTCTAAATGATAGGAAAGAAGGTTCACTAAGCTTTCTGACTTACAGTCCGCGCCATCTAGTGACAGCGAGATTGACAAATTAATGAACTTTAGTAGGCCTTACGCATAAATGGGCATATAAATGAAATTGTGAAAAAAGGCCATGGATATTTTATTTTATTTGATGACTTCATAATATAGGTACTCGTAGTATGAAATGTTTGCTACTTACTGTTAAACACAATCTTCCGAAATATTTAAATAAAAAATACTGTAAGTTCGAACAGAAAATGTAGAAGCATTCCATAAGCATCTAATTGACTATTTTTTTAATTAAAACCAGATGAAGAAGGTAATTACAATTTACACCAAATTTTATGTCACGTGTTTTACTACTTTCAGTTTCACAAACCGTTCAAAGTCGCACTTCTGTATACTTACTCTACCGTTTACCGTAAGTAAATAGATAGAGCTGTTCAGTTGCGTGTGAGATTTGTAAGGGAAAATAATTGTTAGCCGCAGAAGATTAATATATAGGATAGTGATTTGGTTCTTATTGTTTACTGTGCGAGATCCAGATTAGGGAAAGAGTTTTACCCAAGATTGGGTACACGGAATAGATGCTTGACGTATTAAATAGAAGGATAAGTACGACTAGGCTACTAAAGTATAATTAGGATCCGAAAATAGAACGATTAGACAGATTTTCTCCAAGTTTTACTTGAAGAAAGTTGTTGATTTCCGCACATGGAGCGGTACTTATAAATTTTGTCGCTCAATTTAAGTAATAGCAAAAAACGAACTGTATTTAATAAAATTTGATCAGTACATACCTACTCTAGATATTTTAAAGTGTCTTATTCTAAAATTGTCACCCTGTGCGTCGTACTGTCTCTGTCATCGACAAATGAAATGTAAAGACAAACATGCATTTTAGATCTCCAATTAAATATCTCTTGTTCTTGAATAGGGCTGTTATTTTTGTACTTTTTAGGCTCTTATGTGGCTAAAAAGTTTAAACATCGGAGATGAACTGTCCAATTCATTACATTTTCGTTTGAAAATAATTAACAGCGTATTACATGCTCAGTGATCTAAGAATAAAATACAGGCAGACAGGTCAGTAAACCAGTACTAGAAGTAAGTAAATTTTCTTTTTTAAATATCATAAATGTTTTTAACGAACGTTCTTTGAAAACGTGCCAAACGTGCATGTACATAGCATTACGTCTTTTATAGCTCGCTTTTATTACATTTTTGCACGTGTAAAAAGCTATTCCGAAGATTTTTAAAATGGCAAATTCGAGATAACGTGAAGTGATTTGATTGGTAAAGGTTTCATCTATTTCTGACTAAATTGTATTAGAACTACGAAATTGATTTTTGATGTAATATAAAAGAAGTCACTCTCTTTGGTGTTGGTCGTATATATCAATAGGAATGACTGTTTATAGGTTTTACTAGATAATAGGACAATGTATGTAACCGAATTTTATTAATTTTTTGGAAAATTTCTCCGCTATTTTTTATCGTGATAACCGAATTCTTCGTACGTGGGCTTTCAACAAAACTTATTCCTTAATATATCAAGAAATATTGTGTTAGTATTTGTGTTAGTCTAACCTACTAAACCAATAATGTGAGCCAGCAATAACAGTAATATGCAAAGCTGCTCTAGCGAACAATTTCTTCATCAGCAACAATTTGGACATTGGCATGACATTTTCATTTCCTGCACTCAATGAAATAAAAATATAGTATAATTTGACGTCTTTTATAAATGAATAAATTTTAATATCTATGTTAATTTTTCTATAGGTGGAAAATGTCCAAATTAAATGTTATTGATGTCAAAAATCTGACTCTTGAGTTTATTTAATATAGAAAAAGAAGTTGGTTATCATTCTATTTCTTCATAAATATGTCTTTAAAACTTAATTGACCGCAAATATTGTTCTAGTACTCCTAAATAGACCGATTTTATAGGTACATTGTCATAGTACTTAGTCACAATTGAGATCATTCATGTTTCCTGCTATAAGTTTATGTTTTGCATTCGGTTTGATAGCCGTCTGTGATTCATAAATCTGCTTTTAGTATGTTTTGTTCTGTGCTAAGCTTGACTGGGTGTAACAATTAATTGGTAATTATATGTCAAAGATTTTAATTACATGTATCGAAATCGTTTTATTTTCTATCCTTTTTCCTTTGGCCTTGCTGCACTCATCTCACATAGGTACCATTGTGTTCAAACCTGTATAAAAAATTGTGCCCGCAAATAGTTGTTTGAGCTTCTAGACCACTAATACAGAATGGTGAACTTTTTGTATTTGGCTTAAAATAAAAATAATATTGCAACAATCATACGTTAAAGTTTTATGTCAATTTCTATCTACAATATTACCATAATAAAATTATATTAGAATCATTTTATACCCCTAGTAACAGACTTTTTACCAATTAATTATGTGAAGATGTTTAGTTTTTAAAACAATTTAATGTCAAATTTTGATTTTATAAATATTCATAGACAGTAAAATGACGTAAGTACTGATAAGATAATTAAATAATCAAAATTTTAGTGACATTTTGTAACTGCCATGATAAAATTCAAATATATTTTTTGTTTTTGTGGCCATTTAATGACTTTTTTTTTGTTTAAGTACATTTACTGGATTTCTCAAATTTTAATTTAACATAATTGATGAGGTAAATTGATTAAAATTAAATAAATTCTGTTGATTTATTTTCGGCTAAATTGAAGCCAACATGATTATGTATTTTGTAGTATAATTATAACAATCTGAGACAAGTTTTTATATAAGCTGTTCGAATGGTATGAATTTACAAATAAAAAGTTTTCAAAGTATTTATTGTAATTATGTTTTAGAAGAAAATATTTAAATTTTCCAAAACTCTAAGGTTTATTTTTGATTGTTGCTAAATATAATGTTGGTATTTCGTGTGGGTGCGTTAAGCAATATCTCAAACGATTTGAACACCTACGACGATATTTTGAGTAAGCACGCAAATTTGTAAGGAATTTACATACATACATACATACATAAACGTCACGCCTCTTGGAAATTGTAAGGAATTTTATAGTAAGAATTTAGTCAGATTTGTCTTTCGTTTTGTCGATTCTAAATATCATAATTATTACCTTACAATATAAACACGATATTACCGATAGCTTTTCAATTTCTTGCCATATCCTTGCACTAATGCACATCTAGCGCTGTACCTAGTAGTTAAAAAATATGTAATACTTCCACGTAAGTACATTCGCTATAAAAGACAACATTTGGATGCTGGTCAGTAGGTATTCATTATTGATTTAATAAGCTCATACTACTACTGCTTCCTTTTTCATCTTTCCATTTTTCTCTTTCGGAGGCAAGTGTAACTCATTCCACCTGGGCCTATCACGTGGTCCTCTGTGGTCTTGCAAAATCCAGTTAGATGCTATCTTACCCACCTTGCCCTGGGTAGGAATCGAACCTACGACCTCCAGTATAGCAGTCAGGGTCACTAACCACTAGACCAACAAGTCCGTCAAATTATGCTAGTCTAGGTACATTTGTTATAAAAACGCAACATTTGAATACCAATCACTATGGACATAACATTTACTTAATTTATAACATCATTGCATGTTACTTAGTGGAACTAAAGTACTTTAAGTCATTTGTAGTATAAAATTACAATTACTATATGTAAACAAGGTTCTAATGTATACGTAAAAGGTTTTATTATGTGCCTCATACGTGTTTTTCTTAATTGAATCATTAATAATCTTGTAGGACGTGTAAATTACAAATAGGTTTGTTGCTGTCATGAATATGGATTGCTGGATAACTATTTTAATACATTGATATACTTGTACCAATAAAACTCGTCGGAATAGACGATAGTATCCTGTATGTACCTATATGAGTAAACTAGCTGAGGCTCCCGATTTCACTCACATTTTACAAATAAAAATAAGATATTTGGTATAAAATTCTACCAAAATTGAATTTTATACAAATTTTTTTTGAACCTAAATTATTCTTTATACAATCAAGCTACTATCCTGTAAAATAGTTTAGTTGCTTTAAAAGCAGGGAAGGGGTTTAAGATGAGAAAAGAGGATAGTAACTTGAAATTATGATTAGCACATGTTCCTTTACATAGATATTTTGATGGAGGAAATATATATTAGACAAAGTTGCGTGCTAAACCTAGGAGAGCAATGTGTCGTAACTGGTCCAGATTTTACGATCAGCCCACGCTATAGTAAATGTAAGTATGACCTGTACATGTTCCAAAACCTTGGTCGCTTATTACTTTAGTGTAATAAGCAATGATACTCAAGTAATGAATTCTCCCTTTGACAGACTAATTAAGCCGACTTAGATGTACTTTACATTTATGGAGGACTTATCTACTTTAAAATAATTACTATACCTAAGTCAATAAAAGAGAAAACTAAGGTAAATTATTCTTGCGTCGCAAGAGGTTTCCTAGATATTCAAATCACTTATGGATTAGGTGACTAAATCCACTTGTGTGGCATCTGGCCTCAAACCAAGGTCTACTTAATGAGCGTGTCCTACCACCTATATACGCAAAGACCAGGAAGACGCCACCGACAATGCTGTTAGCGTGTCTGATTACTGGTCCAATAAAATATGATTTCCATTAATTAACACTCTAAAAAGAAAAAGAAGTCAACTAGAGTTTAAAGAAGCAATCGTGGATCACACAAGTGCTTAGCCTATGCAAGGATCAAACCAACACATAGTTCTAAGTACGCAATTGTGTGGTGATATGACTTGTCTATCCATTCAATCAATTGGTCACTTAAGAGTTTTTTTAAGATTCTTTTTCCTGGATTTGAAATGCGTTTCTTTATTCTAAACCTCCTAAGTCCAGACAACGATTTAACAGCTCCAACACACAATGAAACATACCTTTGAACGTAGAATATAAAATGACTTTAACAGGCTTCATTTCCAGGCCTTTTTGGTCCGAAATTACCTTTTTGTTCGCGCTCGTGTAAAAGCCATGTATAATATATCTAAATCACGAAAAATGACTCATTTCTGAGACCTTATCTCCCGAGGGTATTAAATATGAATGAATCGTCTTTAGGTCAGGTCAACGACATAGAACAGGTGTTTCCACTTGCTGTTTTGGCATACTCCACTCAAATAACTGCCCTAAATTTTATGCCTTAAGGTTCAATATTAAATAATGGGTCCTTGAAGGTAATGGTTCCATTCAAATCAGTTTTTCGAAGCAGGATTATTGCTTAGTTTACTGTTCCGGAAGATTGCTCATGTATGCAATATCTTATTGAATGCGTTTTAATTTGTCTTAGTGCTTTTCTTGGTTGTAGAAATGAGGCTTAATATCTTATTTTGTTGACGGACATTTTTCCTAATGTAGATGAAATATGGCAACTTTTATTAGAAACGACAAGTCAAGAATTTGTATTTTTGTAATAGCCTTCAGACAAACAGACAGTTTTATGGATTAAAAGATAACGAAGGGACAAACATGGTAATAAAAGTTAAACAGCAAACCATTAGTTTTAACTATTCTACAATTTTATCAGTCGAATAGATAAATCTTTTTATTGGCCACCGTTTTTAATCAAAAATATGTTAACAACCTAAATGTGTTATCTAACAGTAATTAAAAAGTACTAAAATCTGTTAAAAACTAATAAAAAGATATTATTAGCAACTGTATTAAAAAGGTTTCATAGCATAGTATTAAAAAGGTATACACAGGGTGGAATATCTCTACTAGTAAATCAAAATAAACTTGTATGGATGAATTCAGTTTTAAAATTACAGACAATCTAAATTGATAGAAGTTTAAAAAGTCTGAAATAATATAAGAAAATACCACACTCTTTATAAAAGCAAACGTATTGTAATTTGAAAGTGATGAAATCAAAACCAACTTTTATTAGTTTCATACTTATTTAGTACGAATTTTTGACGTAAAGGTACTTTTTTCGTGGGAAATCATCAAATTACCCCGCCCGCTGTGGGTGCAGCGGGAGGGAGTGTCAGACTTTTACTGACTAAAACCCACTATGTTCCTCCTAGAACCCTTTGAGTACTAGGGTCGAGTACCAGGCCGTTTGAGTACCAGTAACTCTTACAAACATCCCGCAGCCCCGGCAGAACAAATAATACAGGGGTGACTTTCCATACCCACATAGTTTTATGTCACCACTCGTTACCCTGTATATAACGTCTAAATAAACTAATAACCCGAAATCGCCGGAAATTTTAATTGGTAATGAAATCACAGTTTTATTTATTGTTCTGTGAACTCAAGTTTCAAAGGTTTATGAGCGATTTAACACGCTGATTATAACCGGCACTGATTTAGTAGTTTGACATCTAAACGACATCATTTGTTTTTAATGTTTGTGTAAATGCTTTATCTATTTTAGGGTTATAGTATAAAAATGAAGTTTGTAGATACTCTACATTTTTCTAAAAGGCACGTAAAAATATGGGTCCTGCGCCTGACCTCTCCCAGGTCGTGTCGGATTGCCGTCCCATCGGGCTATGACAGAAAAGGAACAGAGAGTGTACCTGTGTTTGCGCACACGCTTGTGTACTATAATATGTCCTGCGTAGCTGGCTGGTGTCATAGTAACACTAGCCGCCGTGGCCGAAACCGGTCAGGAGATATTATTATTACATTTTCCTAAACAAATGCTTTCATATGAATGCACAAATAAAGTGCAACAAACGCCTGAAGTATTGGGTACTACAAAGGACGACGCATTATTTTCACATATTTGAGTTAGTAGAATTACATGTTTGTAGATTTAGTGTAATGACTTCATTAAGGTCTATAATATGAACAAAACTGTATATTCTTTTATGAAAACCAATCGTTTCAAACTGTTAATTTACTAATAACCCTGTAGGTGTTAAAAAACAAGACCGTAAAATTTTAATGGCGATCATAATTATAATCAGAAATTCAAATAAAATATAAGATATTTATTTAAAGGGACATTAATTAAATTGGTTTTGTAGGCATAACGGGAACTTAAGCAAATACTTATATTCATCTAACAGACTTATGTTTTATTACAAGCATAAAATAAATGTAAAACAGATTGATTACTTGATTATCTATTTAAATATACATTAATTAATGTCCTTGATCTTAATTAGAATTTTGTAGGAATTTTACAAGCGAAACATACTGTTCTAAAAATACGAGGTCCATTTAAAGTAATTTATTTCTCATAGTCTTTTAACTTATGCTGATGACGACATAATCTTAACAGAAACTGACCGTCTATCTCACCAAACTTACTTAATTTGAAGAAAAATACGAAACATCACATTTTAGCAAGAAACCGACTTCAAGAGGAGAATATTCAGTTATCAAAGTTCATTGTAGTCATTCTGAACGATTTTTTTTTGTGAATGAAAGAAAATAAACATATCAACTAAATAATTCGCCAACCCTAATTACAATTTATTACTCAGATAGTCTTCATAAGGTGAATAGAGCAAAACGATCTACACAAATCTTTATCTCTTTCAGACCAATGGACTAATTCTAAAACGATTAATATCAATGCATGTGGGATGTAAAAGTAACATCTGTTTGCCCATTCGTTATTAGTAAAAGCTATTTATGTAGGTCTAGTTATATAACTTTGATAAACTTTGTTTTTTTTAAAGACGGGGTCAAAGGTTGGTGTCCGTGGGGAGGGGAGAAATTGAGGAAGGTGGCAAGTCCTAAAGCAGCCAGACTGGTTAGTTCAAACCTAGTCTTCCTAGGACCAGGGGTTTAGGAGTTCCCTCGAGCTTATCTGGTGGGTCTGTTACAAATTTGCGTCGGACAATTAAAAGAGTTACGATTTTAATATATCGCGGCACCAACTATGTTCTCCGAATCCGAATATTGAATTACAGACGTAAAATGTTTCATCGACTCTAGCACCCAGATTTTATTTTCGCAAAACGCTAAAAATTACTTTCAAAATGTTAAAAGTGTAGAGATAGCTACGGTATGCACTGGCTTCAAAAATTTACTCGTTTCCCCAAATACAGGATATTCTGACACTGATAATTTTATTTTGCCAAAAGTTTTCAGTACTAATATACCTAGTATGCATTACTTGTATCGCTATCACCAATTATATCAGATCTGAAGTTCTAAGTATCGTGACGCAAACAAGGAAATGAAATGAGATGCATTCCTGTCACTGATGCTATTTGCTTTAATCAAACTTAATATAGCGTCGCATATTTAGAATATTATTGTCTAAGCATATGCATACATCTTATGACCAACCACGTGAAATAAAATGACTTTCACTTAGAATGTCACTGTCATTTTTAGGGTTAATTGTTATAATATTATTAGCCTGAGATGTCCCACTGCTGGGTAAAGGCCTCCCTACTCTTCTTCCGCTTGTATTTCTCAAGAGCCACGAGTGATCAGTTGACTCGAAAGGAAAAACGAATCCCACATAGGATTCTCCAGTACCTAGGACCTCTTGGTCTTCCATTCTTCCTACTTATTACTATTTTCCTTCTGTATTTTTCTTGAAAACACCTTATTTATAACAGTTTATCAAAAATTCATCAAGATTCAGGATAGTAAATCATGGAGTACTGCAGTATATCACAATCAAACGGTGAGGAAGTTTGTGAATTAATTATGGTTTTACCAACTATCTGTTCGGTTGTATTGGAGTCAAAGTGATGCAAGTGACGGCATAACTTATAAATTACATTTTATACAAACTTTTGAAATGTATGTAGTTTCATTTACTTTTGCAATGTGTATTTTACTTGAATGAGTAACGGGTAAATGATTAGGTCAAGTCTTTAAACTGTTTCGCGTCTTTAAGAATACTTCTATATTAATATTTCAAGTAGGTACATCGAAGTATTTTGCTAAACAGTCGAATATCTCTCTGATACAAAACGTTATGGCAGGCAAAATAAGATCGAGCAGTATCATTCGGTCCAAGCATTTCGTAGTTGTGGCAGAATAAAAATACTTAAAAACATGAAATAATAAAGTATGTCAGGGAAAAAATATGCAAAATTCTTATATTTAAGTGTTTTATCATCAAAAATGACTGGCAACTATCAAAGAGTTAACTTACCCTAACTTTTCGAAAATTTAACAGAAATGAAAACTAAAGCTAAATTCCATTCCCAAACCCTGTCTACATTGTTTTTCAAGACCATAAAGCGTTGGTCATACTTCTATGTAGCAAAAGTTTTTATAATAGTGATCACTTATCGCCAGGTGTTCCAGTTCGATATCTATAAAAATATTCTCTTCTCACCTTAGTATTTTACATTGTAGACTAAAATACTGCGGTAGAGTGGCGTAATATATTATTACTAGCGAATTCGTCCTCGTGGAATTAACTTAAAGTTAGTTTATCTTCCGAAGTATAAGAATTTTCCTAAAATAAAAGTAAACTAAGTAACTTGTTATAACATTAGCTACTTGCTTAGAAAAATCCCGTTTAAATCGGTCCAGTCATTTTAGATATTAGCTGGAGCAAAGATAACATAGGCAAAATTGTAACGTATAATATTACAGTGACTAATATGTATCGTTGTATATTAAAATCCATGTAGTAAAAAACGGTTATTTCAATATTACAAACAGATACTAAAATTTTATTTATTTTTATGGAAACTTACTACCTGAGGGTAGTGATTTTTCCTGTCTTCTTGGCCCTGCTACTGGTGAGAGTGTGATTTTATAGCCATGAATGCCCACAGATGCATATTCGGAGTCTGGGTGCCTTCGTGTGTGTGAATTGAATGTCAGTGAAACACCCTGCGACATAAGGATTAAATTCCTTAACGCGGGAGTCGCTTTTCAAGATTAAAAAGATTTGTCAAATCGATCATTCATTCCTGATATTTGAGCGTTGAAAAAACAAAGATCTTACAAATTTTTTACATTGAATTGATACAGCGCAGATACAAGACAGTGCCCTTAACAGCCCGAGAGGTTAGAACTGTGTCTCACTTACACAACATCCTTACTTGTAGAGGTTGCGGAAGGTTCTCGCTTTATAATATTACTATAGATAGACTAGGTACCTACTTAGTCTTGCTACACGTGGGTGCTAAGCTAATGTAGGTAACTAAATCTGAACTAATATAATTTATCTTAATATTTCAAACGCTAACGACGTTTAAACTTAACTAATTTTGTTAAGCAAGGTGTAATTTTGTCTTGATATAATAATAAATGGATTCGTTTCTTGTGTGGTTACTATGATCTCATATAGCAGGGTTGTTACTGTCTGTCGGGGCTGCGGGATGTTCGTAAGAGTTACCACGATCCTGACACTCAAAGGGCTCCAGGAGGAACATAGTGGGTTTTAGTCAGTAAAAGTCTGACACTCACTCCCACAGCGGATGAGGTCATTATTTTGATGATTTCCCACAAAAAAAGGTTGTAACTAAGCCGTCATAGGAGCAAGATGACGCTATACACAGTTGTGCTATCTCGCTTACACCATTACAGTTCCGCTCGAACACTTCATAGTACAGGTAATGTTTGCGATTGTATCATCGCCATATACCTTTTTCTTAGTAATTTTATTTATGTTTTCTTAGTAATTTTATCTATAAATGGAAAGAAAGACGTTCTTTGTAATAGCAGAGATTTAATTTGATTGAGTAGTAATCTAAGTAAATATAGCGAAAATATTTTTTTTTCTGACAGATTGTAAAAATAGTCTGGAAGACGTTTGTGTAGTTATTTTGGTAAACAAATTTATTAGTAATCTATCGGGAAAAAAATATCACTGAAATTTCCACAACCATTGTTGCGTTTGAAACTAAACTTGTTCACGTGCACTGCACTCAATGGCAATACGATATGTAATCATATCGTTACCTTTACGTACAAGAACCAAGCAGGTAACTCAGTTCCTTTGGGAAATACGGGTCATAACACACAGCTATGCTTACAAGATATATGCAAATATAGCTGCGAATGTTGATTTAAATATTCTATGTCGTCCAAACACAGTACGACACTGATAAAATACACATAACTGTAAACGCAGAGTAGGTTGTCTATCAGGAGACGGACCAACATGCTGTAATTACGCCAAAAATCATCATTTTCATCATCACCTCTGCCCATAACCCAATTATTATTTGGGGTCGGCGCAGCATGTCTTCTTCTTCCACACGTTCCTATCTTAATTACGCCAAGAATAATGTGCTAAAAACTATGGTCTCGTATGACGAAGGGTATAATGTCGAACAAAACCGGTAATAGTGCTTAATAGAAATTACATTGAAGGTGTGCTGTATAAAACCATAAAAATCCGGAATACCGGACAACAAAATTCCTTGTAGTGCATAAACATACTCTCGCCCAGCTAGAAAGACCAAATTTACTTCAACAAAAACATACGCTGTCTCACTAAATTGGATTTAAACTAAAAGGTATTCGGAAATAGGTATTGTGTTCGGGTATTTTCAGCAGACGAAGTTTAGTTAGTAAAATTAAATGTGCGGGTCGCCAGTCTGGGACTAGTGCATCGGAAGTGATATCGTATTAATGGAGGCTGCTATTAGCGTTCACTGTGATATGTCGTTTTTGAAGTTTGCTATAGATATCAAGGTTCAATTTGTGTTAGTTTCAGGTGTATTTTTGGGGTTAACGAATGTTTATTATGATTTATTTTAGAGTTTAAATAGATAAGTAGACTTATGCCTGAAAGAATCGAATTCTGTTTCCATCGTATATAGATCGAGTTGATACCCTAGAGTTTGACATTAGCGCTAATTCGTGCAGCGACACGAGTTGTAACTACCTTCGCACAATCAAGAAATCTGTACGAAATTTTGCTCAATTTGGTTTTTTCACAGTGCCATACTAGGATCATATCGAAAACCGAATCAAATTAAAATCAAAAACAGAACCAAACCAGTTACGGGTGTATGGTAGTAGTTTTGAAAGAGCCTCATTTGTGAGTTTATCAAATAATTATATCTAAGGGTTAAAATTTTCTGAATTTAACAATTGAATAAGAATTAAAGGAATTATTTCTACACTTCATCAGTGGGCTCAGGCTTAAATTAATAATACTAAAAGTATTCTGACCTAAGACAAACGATGCGCGGTTAACCACATAAAAATTATGCAGGAATTTATGAAACCCAAAGTATATGTAGACAATAATAGAAATAACTCAACGGTCTCCTCATTACTCTACCCAATTGTGAGTCAAACGTTACGAATGTAAAGTCAGAGAAATGACATCATGGCTACGAAAACATTGTAACCGTAAATAAGGTCTGATGGAATACATGTGTTCATCAATTATTTAATGGTAATTTGAGTTGTAAACGGAAATATAAAGACCATCCAAACAAGGCAATTTTATTGACATTACTTGTTGTTGGAATGTTAACACTGTGGCTTAATTTAGGGTAGATGTAGAAAAAAAAATGTTTAGATATTAAGTTTTTGTTCAAAAATAAAACAAAAGATATCGAAAAACAAAAGGTAAAAAAGTACTGCTGATTTTTTTATATTTTTGCCAGCAGACCTGCGACAGGAGAAAACAAGAAGAAACAGACACAATTTTGATGTTTTTTTGACAATAAAAAAGCTTATTATAATAACCAAAAAATATCTACATTTTAAACTAAACTAACTACCAATGAGATAACATACAAAGCGTTTAAATATGTCGTCATCTCTATCAATGGCGGGAAGTGTGCCTGAAGAAATTATACAGTGTGTCTGGACATGGACTAGCGATATTCTAAATACTTAAATATTAACTATTTTAAAGTACAAATACACTCTAAACTTGGGTCCAATACACTTCTCCCCTACGTGGCAGCCATTTTGTTTTTTTTGTTAAAATAGTCTCTATGCGAGTACAAAAAAAAACATATCTCACAAAGTTTAAGTCGTATTGAGACAAAAGTAAGCTTATTCGAAAGGCAATAATATTGACTACCATCTGCATTACAAAGTAAAGTGCTCACAATTCCATATCTTTTGAAAAAAGAAATTAAACGTCGAAAAAATTACTAGAAATTATGCAATTCAACCAATAATTGGTCATTACTACAAAAACACCCCCGACAACTATTATTGTTTTTTTACTAGATCGACAGATTTTGAGCCAAGCTACAATACAACATAAAATTCACAACTCTATGTCTAGTACATCAAGAGTTATTGTTGTTTGAACATCGCGGATGCGCAAGCACAAAAGGCCTTTTAGCCCAGTCAAATTAGGGGTTTCACCTCGGAATGAAAGATAATAAGCTGAAAATTGGTGAGAACCTTTGTTTGGTCGTCCTAAATATTGTCTCAAAAGTCACAAGTTCTGTCGTGTCCGCGTCTTAAGATATTCAAGGTCAAAGGTCACGAAAAATCATTTTTTGCGAATATCTCGGTTCCTATTGCTTAAATGATATTTTCGCCAATATCAAAGTTGTAGAAAATAAAATTCTCTACAACTTTGCCTAAACTTTTTTTTTATACGATCAACCGTTTTTCAGGTAGAGCGCGACAAGTGCGCAACGTACAGTCATATAATATTAAGGTAATGCAGGGTCAAGCGTGAGTTTCGGTTATCAGTACGTTGTATAAAGTCAATTATTGACAAAAAAATATAATTATTAAGCAATGCCCATCATTTCTGTACATAATACATGGTCGGGGAAAAAGTCTTTTCGCATTATAGTATGTATGAACTTGATAGAGTAACGTGTCTCCAAGCTGGAGGTGGCCACTTTGAGCAACTGCTGTAGATATTGTAACAGTAATTTAATATTGGAAAAAACATTAAATGAAATTAAATATGAGCGTATGTGTTTTAAATTTTATTTCTAATTTAGGGTTCCGACAATGACCTTTTGTGCTTGCGAAAACAGTATGTTCAAACAATAATAACTCTTAAAGTATTAGACATACAGTTGTGAATTTTATGTTGTATTGTAGCTTGGCTCAAAATCTGTCGATCTAGTAAAAAAACAATAATAGTTGTCGGGGGTGTTTTTGTAGTAATGACCAATTATTGGTTGAATTGCATAATGTCTAGTAGTTTTTTCGACGTTTAATTTCTTTTTTCAAAAGATATGGAATTGTGAGCACTTTACTTTGTAATGCAGATGGTAGTCAATATTATTGCCTTTCGAATAAGCTTACTTTTGTCTCAATACGACTTAAACTTTGTGAGATATGTTTTTTTTTGTACTCGCATAGAGAATATTTTAACAAACAAAACAAAATGGCTGCCACGTAGGGGAGAAGTGTATTGGATCCAAGTTTAGAGTGTATTTGTACTTTAAAATAGTTAATATTTAAGTATTTAGAATATCGCTAGTCCATGTCCAGACACACTGTATTAAAATGTGTTTAAGTGTTAGGTAACAAAGATAACATTTTTTTATGGTAGGTTTAATATTACTGATCTGCCTATCACCCCTGTACGACTGTTTTTGATTGCATTTGCCAATAAGAAATCTAAGTTTTCTCTGATTTTTTTCCTCTTCCGATTTGTAGCCAATCAATTAGATGGATTAATATAATGTATAGTTTAGCCGATCAATTTTTTTATTTTGAATTATATGCGAAAACGTATTCATGATAAAAGAAAGTCTAATACCTAAATTAAAAACTTGTTTAAATGATTACTAAATGTTTATGTTACAATTAATAGTCATATTAAAACTGTGGACTGCCATGAATAAATATATTGACGTCCAAAAATCATGTCTAGTTTACGACCTAGTTTTAATAATAATTCGCTTGAGTTTTTGGCACGTTATAATAAAACGTCATTTTATTAATTTGCACATCAGTTTGCAGCATTTAATCAATTTATAGAATATGGGTCAAAAATATTCAGTGATTTGACAGCCCATTTTCTAGAAAGAGTAATAAATTTTGTTTGATAAATTATTAATAGTTCAGTACATTATAATATGGTATAGTAATGATGAATTATGCCATTAAATTAACTTCGAGTGATTGGGTAACCTAAATATTTAAGTAGTTGCTAATAAATAATTAATTCGATGACGTCATGAGTGACTAAACCTCTTGAAAATTACTGAAAGAGCTACAATATTGGCTTTAAATTGTTTTACACCTCCATACAATAAATAGTTTAAGTACAATTTATTTTTTCTTTCATTTTTTAAACGACACTTTTTCTCTCTCTATTGATTCAAACTTCTAGCATTAACTTTTTTATGAAAAATATGGTCAGCTAAATTAAATGACAGCTGTAAAATATTCATGCCTCTCACGGAAGCTAATAGAGACCTACAATAATATGAAATGCAGGCAGCAATAGCCTCATACTCTCCCTAAATATTCCACGGTATACCGGAGCGCGATGTTTCAACATAAAGTTTTATTGCTTATGCTAATTTCCAGGTGTGTGGGGTACGCCAGTAAAACACTCCGTTTATTCGTTAAGTGCTAACATGGCGCTAAATTTATATGGATTTCTGGAATACCAGTGTGAGATATAAATAGTGTTATGTCATGGACTGGACGGTCACCATTATTTAGTACCGAAGCGACGACGCTCTCGCGCGCGTCGAAATAGTTTACGGTTTACATTATTTCGAGTAAATTCTGTATCAGTAGATAAAAATGTTACATTTGGGTAAATTTTATATTTGAATACTTTTTGTGATACATTTTTTTCTAGGAAGAGACACAACTGTCCCACAGTGGACTGTCATAAACTTCACAAGCCTTGGTTCTATAAAGTAATTGAATATACAAGTAGTATTAGCTGCATTTAATCAATACTTTATTGTACAATATTTTGAAGTTTGTATTGAATAATGTCGTGTGATATCTATATTATAACAATTAACAAAACTAAATAGACGTCAGAAAATAAAGCAAAATAAATATGTGATGTACTCGTATTTGTGAATAAAATATTTCATTTCGATCGTCGAGTTAAAGTACGATAATTAATTAAGTATAGTATTTTAATAGAATTATAGTTAGCATATTTTAAACTAGAAAATAAGACTATAAGGTTATTACGACGAGTTTACATACTGTATCCACCATCCCCATTATACACACAATATCGTGAAGCTTAATTAAATCAGCGGCTATTTGTGTACACAATTATTGGTTTAGTCTATCACAACAATAGTATCAGAGGCATGTGTATTGTCTGAAGCCGAAGACAAACATTACATAATAATTATAATTATCTATCGGGATATTTTTTGAGCTTGGAATTTTCCGCTCTTCTAATTTCTAGTAACAAATACAGACAGGAAAAATTGTCCGTGTGGTGTCCGGAGATAAAGAATAGCACCACCCTATATCCTCCATTGAGTGTCGTAAAAGGCGACTAATGGACCTTAAGACCCAGTGCACTGTACCAAGCACCTTGGGTCACCCGAATGGTGGCGGGTAAGCAACCAACAATCGCATTCCCAAAGAGGGTTAGTGTCAGGCAGGCGGCCGACTATAAAACTTTAAGCAACATGTCTAAAAGACGTGTTGCGCCGACCCCAAGTAAAAATTGGGATAAGGGCAGGGGAATGATGATGAAATACAGACAGGAAAAACAGTGTATTGATAAAGAATATTTTGTTTTCATTTGTCTTTATATTTTATTTTATAGTGACAGACATAGTATGATGATAGATTATAGCTTAAAAATGTTAAAAATAATGTGTGGTGTTATGAAAGCAGATTAAAAGCAAGATACAGAGCCCAAAGACCCTAATATTCTATTCAGATTAATTGTGATTTCATTTCGTTCCGAATGAACGAAAAAAATGAAACTTATAAAAAATTCTTTCTTTTTGCTTTCATACATACCTATCTCAAGGAACCTATTTGCCAAATTTCAGCTTACTACGACCAGTAGTTTTGGCTGGCTGTGCGTTTTTTTTTGTAGTGTTTAATAAATATCTGTTGCAATTAAATTGCACTTTGAAATCTGGGTGCACTACGTATTTTCAAGTCCAATTAGTCATATCACAAATCTGAGTAGAATATAAGGATCTTTGGGTTCTGTTCTTTCCTTTTTGCCGCAAAGAACCCTAAAAAATACCCTAAGAGTTTCAAAGACCTTGAAGTATTCGCCATGATGACAAAGAAAAGCAAACGAAAGGAAACACAGTCAACGGATAAATTCGCGTTATCACCGATTTAAGTATCCAGCATTAATTGCTTTGACTATTTAACCTTTGTAACCAATAATACCACGTCTAATAACAGCACCGCTCAGGCGCAGTTATTAGTGCTGTCTACTGCACTGGGGAAAGGTCGTTCAATTGAACCTGACCCCAACATACCACCTACACAGCACGTGTAATTTAGTTCAAATGGTTCAGGGTTGAAAAGGTGATGGGGTAACTTTCCAGATAGGTTAATTGATAGTAGGTGGAAGAAGGTACTAAAAATTACAGTAATGATACTTGGGTGCAGAAAAGAGAGCACCAAGTGCCTTTGTTTGAAACGGAGAAATTATTATGGACTTTTAATCTAGTCCGGCAAGGGCAAAATCGGAAAAAAATGCAACTCTACCAGACGGAAACGAAATACTTATATGCAACTTCAAAAATTAAAGAAAATGTCAAGATGTTCTTATTAGACAGCTAAATAAAGTCATAAGGATAGCATGATATATAAAAAAAATACAATGATTAATGGTGTCAGCAGAAAGTTGTTGGATAGCTGCAGCGGCTATGGTTTAGGATCCCATGTTGTAGTACTTCGGAATTTAAAACTTCATTAACTTTATTTTTTTATATACCTATACTCAAGCTTTCCCTATATGTAGGAGGAGGGTACTGTGCAGGGCTATGCGACGTATATAGACTGGTTTATTTATTATCATTAAACTGATCCAAATAACAAAAGAAGCAAATTAACTTGTCTATTCTGTCATTCTGACCATCTGCTAACACTGTACTCTCTAGTATAGTAGGTACTATAAGTTTCTAAGTCCTAAATTGTCAAAGAACACAGCCAGCCTGAATTGCAGTCTATAAATTAATCAACGTTTTAGAGCGTCGCCTGTACCGTTCATCTTCTGGGTTCAATATATTTAATGGTTCCTAAATGGAACTAGATTAGTATTCTAGTCGCCGGCACTTTGATAGTTTTTCTTTGTATTTGCTATTTGGTTTCTGTATGTAGGTTTATTGATAGTGTTAGCTTTAAAGTTTCAGCAATTGATGATTGGGTGATCCTTGAAAGTGATTGGATTATTTATGACTGGAGTAATTGGGTCTAGACCTATGTAACCTGTTCAATTTATATATTTGCTGTGGTAAAAATACACTATACCTATTTTATTTATATCTTAGCTATATTTACTACTGCAAAAAAATTAATAAATGTCTTTTTTCTGAATTCATATGCCTAAAGTCAACTCTGCAATTAGGTGATTTTTTATTACTTTTATTTTAAAAATAGATGTAAACAAAAAAGTGTTCTCATTTTATATGATTACGAATCGCCGTTTAACTGTTTTACGATATTTTTGTAAACAGTCAGTAGATTTGCTACAAATACTCATTATTCTTTACATATTATGACAAAGAAACAATCATTAACTTTAATAATTCGTCTGCCAGTAAGCAGCTAGTAACAAGATTTTAAGAAAATATGGTAACAATAATATTAAATCAGTCTACATAATTGCACATTTACTAGCACAGACATGTGGGGACCAAACGTTGACAATGTCTACGATAAACAGAATGATTTATGCGAGAATCACTAATTTTCGAGACCCCATACAATTTAGTTCGTTAGCGCAAATTGTCTGAAATATTCTAACGCTGTAGAGTTTAGTTATTTAGTTTATTTGAGTAAATTGTTAAAATAATTCTGATGATGTAATTCTTTAATCTAAAGATCATCTATTGGAGCATTGGAGTTTAATTACTAACACTAAATTAATTTGATTTAAAATTAAAATAATGAACACAATTTATATTCCTTAAATGGTTTTTGAGCTTTAATATGTTTGGCTTTTAATAGTCGATAAACATAGTTAATTTGTTAAAATTTATCTTTTAAACATTTTTAAGTGTTTCACTCGTGTTTCCTATTTTGTGACCCGTCTTAAGGGTCTTCCCCGATTTATTTTAGACTATTTTTTGGAGCCCCTTCACACTGATCCTTCTTACATACATACATACATCAAATATTACATAATAAGACGTACAGAGGTTTACATTACACACACAGATGCTCGTTCTGACTCTTGGTGTTTTTTTGCGTGTGAATTGAATGTTTGTAAAACCTGACGCATCAAAAGGATTTGATCCATAAGTGAGGAAGACATTTAAAAAATGGTAAAAGAAATAAATTTGTAGTAAATGCTACATTTGCTATAATTTACAAACAATTGATGTAATATTATGACTGTCTACGTGATTTGTGTCTATAAATCATTTAATTTATATTCATTATTCAAAAGCGCTATAAATTAGCAATAACTATGCGGGTTTTACAGTGTTTGTCGAGATGTGTGTGGCATTATGTATCAATTCTATTGTACTGATAAAATTATCTGTCTATAGTAATTTTAATAGCTAAAAAACTCGTCTTTTTAACATGTCATGAATTTAAAAACTGTCAATTTAGGGTTATCACGTTTCAAGAATTTTAAAGTCGGAGATCTGTTTTATTTACCTTAGTTCAAAAATCTTTGTTGCGAATTGTATCAACAGATAATATGAAAAGGAATAATACTCTTATAAATTAAAATGTTTTTATTTCATTTTGATACTTTAGCAAACTATGTGTATATTATTATGTATAACTATCGTCTGTCTTGGTATGAACATGTGATGAGGAGGTATGAGACTCATGTGACGAAGAGAGTGATGAGTATGAATGTTGATTGATGGTGAGGAAGGGGAAGGCCAAAGAAAAGATGGATGGACTGTATAAGAAATGATATGAATGAAAAAGGAAAAAATGATAGTATGACATCTGATATGGGAGAATGGAAGAAAAAAACTTGAGTGCGCGTTGCGTTTGGACCCCAAGTAAAATGGGATAAGGGCAATAAGATGATGATGACTTTTGTAAATTATGGGCCATTTACTAGCGCCAATTACCTGCATATTAATAACTTAATTTATCAACTTTAAACCTGGTTAATACTAAGACTCACGATAGAAGAGAAATACAGTTTACGACCGACTTCTTTTTCTTTTTCATATGGATATTTTATGACAGGTAATGTTAAGTTATGAAATAAAACATACCTTACGAAAACAAAATAAAAATAAATGATTCCTATTACAAGGCTATGAGGAACCCTATTACAAATATGTCTATTTTGAGACGGCGCCAAAAACCTAATAAAATACGACCAGTTAAAAGCGTTCCGACGCCTTTGAGTAGTAATAAGACAATGTGTGTTCTTGCAACTATTTACCTTTCGTTGGTTAGAGCTTTGTATTATAATTTTTGGTTTATTTAAAGAATTGCCCAAAAAATCGCTTTAAGTGTTTAAATTTACATTTACCTATGTATTTCTATCTAATGTTAGTGGGTATGTAATGGTAGGTTAAAAACTTTTCTTACTTGGTTACGAGTATAATAATATCACAGTAATATCAAGTGTCAGTATTTGGAAATCTAAGTTGGTTTACCAATACATTATAATGAAATAAACTAAACCAGCCATTTAACCAAGGCGAAATTACTGCTACAATAATTGTCTATACTAAAAAAAACTATTAGACAATAATCACGAGTTCGTATAATTCTGACTCTTGTTTCAATATTGATCCCCCTTGTGCCAATAGGTAATAGGATTTCCAAAAAACCCTAGTTGTCATGTATAATAAAATTCCATTTTTATGTTTTCACAATTCGCAATATAGCGAGCAATATAAAAACATTTCTCCTGAGAATAAGATTGAGTTTATTGTAGTTTTTTCAATAAGGAGGCTGTATAAAAAGTCTATTAAGCATCAGTTCGGAGTAAGTAGGTAAGTCTGTTATTATATTGAAACAAATGAAAAGAGTATTGAGCAGTCAATACTGTTTAAATATACATTATACTAAGCATTTTGACTGATAAAATAATGTTCTTGCGATCTTCTTTTGTCAGAATGTTTATTTTTGTTAAGTCTTTATGATAAATGTCAGGCCTGTTGGTCTAGTGGTTAGTGGCCTGGAGGTCGTGGATTCGATTTCCACCCAGGATTATGAGGAGCACGTATCCAGATATAAAACAAATAAATAAATGATTTGAGTTTTGAGTTAAATAATACTCATAATACCTTCATCATATATTTATTTAGTGGAAAACGCCCACCTTGTGCCATACCATACAATTTTTGCAATGGTGTACTGACCTGCCCACATTGTGCGCGAACATTTAGTAATAAGATCGGCTATGTGAGCCATGCACGAGCACATCAACGACGAATGGAACTGTAAAACGGAGAGTGAAGAGGTCGCCGTGGCCGAAATCAGTCGAGGAACATATTATATTTAGTGGAAATTGGGCTCCAACAAAAACTAACTCTAACTTCACTTTAAAATGTCTACAATTTTAATATTGAAAATCTAAATAAAGATTTAAAGATATATTTTTATTTTTACCATCTACTATCCGATTAAATTCTATTAAAATCACGCTCGAAATACGAACGTGAACCTGTCAAAATTAGCCAGTCACAAAGTCAGTTATCATTTCAGACTGAGGTTTGATATCTAGTTGGGTGTACCTTGGCTTGGAAGTTACATTGAAAATATTTGAGCCAATGTGCCATGTTGGAGTAATTGTAATTTAAAGAGCATTTTGTGTAAATATTTCTTTTATTAAGATGGATTCAATAGAGTAGCAAAGGACGTAAGGACTTGGGTTGGAAGTTACATTGAAAACAAGTGAACCAATGACTATGTGGTCAACATTGGAGCCAATGTTAGATTAATTTTACATTTAAGAGTATTTTGTCTTATGTTTTTTTGTTTTTATAAGGAGTAGCTTGAGACATCAGGAGTTTTGTTCAGCAAAATCTTGAACAAAACAAAATCATATCGTCTATCAATCATACCGTCATTCCTTTCTCACTTTTGCAAGCTTAACCATATAGAGCCTAGTACTCAAAACATCTCCTTAATCTTACACAATCAGCGAAAGTTAGTACAACTATAAATACAACCTCTTGTATCTAAATGATATACACGCTAAACATGCGGACAATTATTAATTAGACGTGTAGTTTCCTACACGGCCGTTAGTTCAGAACTTTGTACAGGGGCCTTATTAATACCAGACAAGTTATGCACCTCTGGCAAGGAACTTTTGACGATATTACATTGTGGTATCGTGTTGGACATGGTGGGGTCGGATGGAAGGAAAATGCTGTATCGGTGTATTGTACGCTGTTTGACGGGTTGCGCGAAAGTTTGTTAAGTTTTGTAGGTAGACTTTCAGATAAGATTACTTTTGAAATAAAACTGTTTTAGGAAGGATTTAGGTATGTACTCTTTATTGTACACAAACAAGAGTGTCACTTGCAAAATTACGTCAGATAGGAACGTGTGGAAGAAGAAGACATGCTGCGCCGACCCCAAATATCTGATAATTGGGGTAAGAGCAGGGAATGATGATGATTGTACACAAACACTAAACTAATTCTTCGAAAATTTAATTTGTACATTATTAATTATTAATAATTTGTACATTTGTATTAGCGAGGTTATTTCTAAAAAGAATTTTCTACCAGCAAACCTTAGAGTGATAGAGAAACTGGGACATGAGGAGATAGTAATAAGAGGACAACAAGCAAAAGGCTAATAATTTAAATGGGCTATTGTGTGTTACTAACTCCCATTTCCATACGATTCACCAGCTATATCGCATTACATTTTCTATTTTTTATTGATTTCATAAAACGAAAATAGTATACGCATGCAATGTTTTTTGGAAATCCATCTGACGGATTCGAATTTCCAAAAAAATTGCATACGTACTGAAATAGATTTTTTATTCATATACCCAATTGTTCACCACACTTGTTTACAGGGGGTTTCATTTCAGGTTAAAATATTTAGAATTCCGGTAATCGAGTCATGTTCTTCTTAGCTGAGTGGCCAATGATGACGTGAAAGTAATTATAATTTTTATCTTGATTTTTTATTTATTTCTATGTATTGTTCATAGTTCTTTTTTCTCTTATTTTTACTCGTTTATTAGTTACACTGTGTATGCTTCTTCTTGTTTTCTCCTGTGGCAGGTTTGCTAGCAGAATTTTTTTAAGAAATAAGGAGCACCTTCGTACCTTTTGTTTTTTTATGTATCATTTGTTTTATTTTATAAATTGTGTGTACATAAACAAATAAATAATTTTAAATTCAATATTTTTTCATTTCAATTAATTAAATATGATTTAAGCTGTATTTTTTTTAATTCCAACCTCGTTTACACATTAAAAATCAATAACAAAACCACTATTCTCTTAAAAAAGAAAACAACAATCCACAGAAATACACACAAACTCAAACAAAAAGACAACAAACTCCTTAGTCTTGTCCTTACCAAGTTAGAAACAAGAAACTGACCGTGCACGTGCATCTCGAAAGTTGTTCGGAACTAACTGTGAACAAAGCATAGGATTAAAGTTAGGCTAGAGGGTTTATTGTGTAATTAGAGGATTACTATCACTGGACTTGTACTATCGATGCGGTCTAGTTGTTTGTAAGTCTGTGGTTGGGATAAAGACAGTGCTTGGTTTTATAGATGTAATGATTTTATGTTGATTTTAAAGGCCAGTAAGATGATTTCAGATGTTTGTTTAAATGTTGTACTTGCCTTGCCAAAAACACAACAATTTTTTTTTATTTTTATCAAAATTTTAAAGAGAGCGTTTCGTCAAACATTCACGCCTTGTTAAGCGTGAATATAATAATATGACAAACCAGTTGCGTAAAAACATATAATTAAACATATTTTAGTCACACAAAAAGTACAGATTTGAGTAAAATAAAATATTTTCAGAATAATTATAATCATTTCAAGGACGTAATTTTGCATTATACATAAATGAAATCCTTTTCAGAAACTGCCTTTTTAGAAACTACAATATTTGTATTTATTTACTTAAATCCAATTAACTAAATGCATGAGATTTTTCAAAGAATAGGTACTAACGTTAGACAGTGTCTAGAACAATGCCGTTTAAATGCATTTAATAGTTTGTTCTTTTTCATCGATCTTTAGGTTAATTGCATTAGAACTAAATGTTCTTGAAGTCTAATTTGATTGGGTAGAGAAAATAACTACAAACAAGTGTATGTGTGTTTTCTTGAATTGAAAATTTTCAATGCTATAGTACACATACATTTGTTTTAATCGAATCTTAATTAGGATAATATTAGATGCTTAAATCCGTCTGCCAAATATAAACTGCTGAGTCCAAGGGTCTACCGTCACGTCTTAATGATATATTATTGCAGTTATGAAAAAGAGACGCTGCTACGGTGTGTAGAGCACTATCACGCTTCCACATCTGAAATATTATTATAAGTACTGGCATAATTAAGGTATATGACCCACGGGCAGTTAAGAAATTTGTCATACAATGTATTCCCCACAGTGAAATGTATAAATACAATTAAAATTTTGTGTTAATATTACATAATAATAAAATATTCCACGACTTTCACACAACGCCATCTAGTCTCAAAAGAAGCAAAGCTCGGATTATAATTACTAGAAAAAATAGTAAATTAATTAATTACATCAGTAATTCAATGACATCATAATAGCCATCGTAAGATTTCTTCTCTAGTCGCAAAGCATTTAGGCTTGTGTTTTTCCATTAATAACAAATGAAGAATCAGCTTTCGTAATTAAACAAAATCTGTCTATATTGAATCTTTTTTACATGTAATTCATTTGAATGTGAAATACAACACAATCGTTTTGGAGACAGTTTCAAGTAAAGAATTTCATTGCTAACTAATACTCCCGATTACACTAGAGTTTATCATTCAATATGTGTAGAATTTTGTCGCAAAGGAGTTTGACAATGTTTATGTGGATGATTGACTTAGTTCTGCCTAGAATGACGATGTAGTGTAATTTTGTTTCTTAATTTTAAACTTGTTTATAAATTGATCATGATCAAATTGTATCCCAGCAGTCAAGAGAAAAACGCGTTTTTATATGTGTGAGTACACAACTCTCACAGTACGTGAGAGTTGTGTTTATGAATTAGACCAAAAATGATCTTCTTCAATCTGGTCAAATCTCATATTGTTTATTCAAAAATATTAATAATTTTTCTTTAGTCTGTTAGACTTTCAGTTACTCCTAATGGTAACAGGTAAAGCCTTATCGAAGTAAGGACTGAAAGAAATTTTGATGTTTTGTCCGAGAGCCAAAAACATTAATGCATTTAATGATTAAAGTAAAATAACACTTAATTTTATTTTTTTGATGTTAAAAGTGTTTTCAACAAGGTAAATAAACATTTTAATCTAAGACATCAATTGAAAATTTAAACTCTCATTTTAAGTAGTGCTTACAATTTCTGCAAAATGCTTTTCAAAATTATAATAAAATCAGATACACTTCGAATTCAAATAACGCAGAATTAAGATAAACACGAAATTTTCTGATAAAGCAGTCTACAATAATGTATTCAAATTGAACTTTATTTTATATGAACTTGACAAACGATTAAATATTTGAGAATAGGCTTTAGTAATGATAGAAAGATATGAGATAAGTTTCGATAATGTTTTCTGAATCGCTGATAATTGAGAATAGGCCCTGTACTATGAAACCTCAACGCTGATCTCTTGTTTTCGTGGGAGCGAGACAGCGCGTTGCACCGCAGATAACTGTATCTCGCTTACATTACATAAGCTGTAATACTGTAAGAGTTCATGGTAAGGGAACAGAATTTAGTTTTAAAGAGATAATATTATTGTAATTCAAAGTGTCTGTGCAAAGATTAATGATTTATTCGTCATTGAAAACGATTCAAATGTTATGAATGTTAATGTTCTATAATAAAGTTTAATTCGATTCTTTAAACGTTTTAAAGGTTTGAAAAACATCTTGAATTATGAGAAACTTCAAAAAATGTTTTTTTCCTAGAGTAGGTTAATAACATTGATACAGAAACTTCTGACATACCTAAATAAGCTGTACCCTTTGTACTCGAATAATATAAATATTGTGTCCTTTTTATTGGTCTGTGTGTACGTCAATTGTAAATAAAAAACCATTTCTTTTTTCGTGAAAACATATCTTTGATAGTTATATTGCTATCGAAATTATTCAAAGTCTGGTTTTCAAACTGATGAAACAAAGAAGAAGAATCCTTTAGCTTTAAAATCCAAAGCGGACTAAACTAAATAGATTACCGTGTGTTTATTAATTAACGTTAAAACTAAGTTCGGTTCCGCCACTGTTTGTCCAGGTATCTTCGCGAAACTTTGATCATCAGGCGCTGTTGTGTTAAGAAATTTACTGCTCAGTGTATTTTGTGGTAAGTGTAATTAATGTGGATTAATTGTGCTGCCTAAAGTAGGTACCTACAGTTTTAAAAAAAGGTTCTGAATTCGAGGAGTTTATTATATTAGTTGTTGTTAAACAGCTATGCAATACTATGGATATGAGTTTTGGATTCGAGTTTGAAAATCGTTTTATAGATAAAGTTTTTTTTTTTAACATTTATACTTACAATCAACCTTTAGGTTTAATAATACACAAGCAAATAAGATATTTGACACTATGCAATAGTGGCATATTTACAGGCTGATGTTATTATTACAACTTACTTTCCTTTTTCTGGTTCTTTGGCTATTTTAATAAATAAGTTTGAACATAATAACATTCATAACATGAGTCCATTGAATTTTAGTCCCACTTTTTTCGTACAAAATGTCACATTAGCCACAAATTTTAACTACCAACTACTCATCCCACTAAACTTAGTGGGATAAGTAGTTGGTAGTTAAAATAAAGTACCTACACTTAAAAGCATAAGCACCAAATTTGAACAATAGCCTATTGCTATCAACATTCGCAGAGCGTATAAACACAAGTCCAAAACTCCAGCTAACTAGCCTTCCCTGGTCGTCTTTAACACTAATTAACTAACAAAAAACAAAGTTCTGGAACTTTCTACCTTTGGTTAGTTAGGGACCGTCCACTGTTGAATTAATGAAATAAGTACCTACAGTTCAAAACAAAGTGTACTGGATTTTTAAGAGTGAGAGCTTTTATTTAATTTGTCTTTTAAGAAAAACTATAACTGATTGGAACTCATACAAAATATAATCAACTAAAGATAATTTTGTATAATAAACAATATCTTTTGCCCTGTATTACGTAATGACTAAAGATCGCTTTAAAAACCAATATTTTCTAGGTAGCCATACACGATTTGCTAAAATAATGTCGTGTTAAGACCCAAAATTTTCTAGACCATCACCGGACCATCATATACACGATTTGCCATGTAACACTGCAATACCAATTTACTAAAACAAATCATGAAACAAGACGTCATATTCTAACAAATACAAGCATTATTGTCATATAACTACCATCTGTTTGAAGGACGGCAGACGTTTTATGTTCATAATCTTTATGTCTCAATGTAGCCATTTTCATATACGTAATAAAAGTGTCACCCTAAATTATTACCAATAGTTTGTTTTGAGATATGTTTATTACACCAATTGTCTCGAATTGTGCTAATTACTTCTTTATTATAACGTCTGTCTTGTATTAAATGGGCACCAATTAGTATTTGGATTATCCCGAGTACTGAGAATTGCGCAAACTCAGTACGATAGTACTGTACGCATATGACAGGAGTTCGAAATTAATATGATTTTATTTATTAGACTAGCTGTGCCCGCGACTTCGTTCGCGTGGTTGTCGAAACAAAACGACGTTGTTTAGATAAGAGTAGGCTATATACATATATCTTGGCGTGAAAATAGATGACGAACTAAGAATATTATTAAGTAAAAAATGTACTACCTAAGCTTTAAAGTTCCTATTATTATTTTAAGAGTTTTTTTTCATGTCACAGCTATGGGTGAACATTCAAAACTCACTGAGATAAACTGGAAGCCTTTCAAAATATATTTTTAAAACTAAAAAAATACAAAAGCACGTGTAAATGAGATTATAGTACCTAAATTATTTTAATAGAAATAGCTGTTGCCCGCGACTTTGTCTGCGTGGTATTGAAGATAAGGTAAATTGAAGATGTGTAGGTAGTGCTGTACAAAAAGTAAAGCTAAATAAAGTTTAATGCAAGCTCCTTAATCCAGTTCTGTTCCAAAATTATTTCTTAACTTTCTACTCATAACCTTTACTCTTACAAACATATTACTTGACTGTTAACACTGCTAGTTTTAAAGGTTAGTCCAACATTCATATGATGAAAGGTCGTATTATATTGTTGCTGTGGCCACTATCTTACACTGATTTGCCAATTTGGATTGAAGGTCTTGAAAATGGGCGATGGGAAAGAAGTGTGCCGAATTCTGACTGGCTAAAACCACCTGAGTGCATCTCCGTGTCCTATTGTCTGGAGCCACGGGAACACTTTCGCAAACTATCGTGAACCCTGACGGGAGAGATCTTTTTAACGGGAGCTTCTTAATTGACGTGGAGTCAGTTTTCCTCAGCGCTCATTAAGAGTCACGCGAAAGCACCGTGCTTGCCGTCTTTGCCTTTATATTATACAGTACAGTAGACTTCCCCTAGCCTACCTGCGTAGGCTATTTATGGTGGTTTGAGGAGGGTAAATTTGGTCTTTCTTCTATTTGTTGCTCGCTGGGCACGGATCGAGTGGTCAGATGAGGCTTCCCGTGTTCTCTCTGCGGTTTTTTGTTGAGCTACTATCCTACAACAACTATCCTTGGCTACGGCAAACTAATACCCTCTGGAAACACTAAAAATAATTGTGTATTGAATTATGCTGTGAAATTTGTTACGCCGTTTCTTAAATTCTCTATTTTTAAGTTTAATTAGAAAAACCTTCTTCTTTTTCTTTTTGTGTCAATTGTACGTAGGATTTGGTAAATAGTAGATCCTTTGAATTGCAAGTGTGCAGACATTTTCGTCACTATAGGTGGTGTGACATCGTCTGTACGGAGATGACGCATTCTTACTGGATGTTAGAGAGGTCTGTATACCCACATTTGACAAATTTTGTTTGCAGCGACCTACTTGGATTCTCAGACGGTTGAATGCTTTCCAAACAGGTCACTGCAAAGAATTCCGGGCGGCAGACGTTTATGAGGTAGGACATAAGTGGCAGGTGGTAGATGCTGATCTGCCCAGATCTTGCACCGAGTTCGAGTTGGAGTTTCGTTTGTAGCCAGTGTACATCGGAGGAAGCTCTTTTGGCTCTTAAGTCTAATCGGGTGTAAGCTTTGGTATTACATAGGGGATGTCCGATGTCGTGTGTCTGATTCCTCGATGTCTTTTTCGAGCGCGCATGCGACTTCTCTTCTAACGTCAGGTAGAGCAATGCTAAGCAAAGGGAGAACTTATTGAGCAGGGTTGGTTTTAAAGAGCCAGATATTATTCGACACGTTTTGTTGAGGGTTGTTGTTGAGGGAAGCCGCTCCCAATCTGGTGGATGTATGCGGGCGCAGCAGATTATTCCGGGCACCGATCTTCTATTTCGTTTTCTTTCTACTCCTTGACGGACGAATTTTCAAAAAACCCTTCTAAGTGTTTTATATGGTTATCAATGTTTTAAGTTTCTAATTATGGTAGTTTGAGCTGAGCCAACTGAGCCTGAAGAAGGGTAATGTTATGCACACGTAACAAACCATTTGCGGGAGAATGTGAACGGGGCATACTCGTACGCGAGATTAATGATATTAATAACAGTCTATCAACACAATTTTACCAATGCAACTACCCTCATCATCATCTTCCTGCCCTTATCCCATTTCACTTGGGGTCGGCGCAACACGTCTTCTAGACGTGTTGCTTAAAGATTTGGCTATGGTTTTATAGTCGGCCGCCTGCCTGACACTAACCCTCTTTGGGAATGCGTTTGTTGATGGCTTACCCGCCAGCATTCGGGTGACCCAAGGTGCTTGGTACAGTGCCCTGGGTCTTAAGGTCCATTAGTCGCCTTTTACGACACCCAGTGGAGGATATGGGGTGGTGCTATTCTTTATATCCGGACACCACACGGATAATATCCGGACACCACACGGACTGCCACCAATGCAACTACCCTATACCATCGCAATTGGTGCACAATTGTAGTAGTGTATAAGTACTATCAAATCTTCAAAACCTCGCGTTACACACAAAAAAATTGCAGTCAACAGCTAGTTAAAAAAATATAGTAAATCAGTTACCGTCCAAACTATTGTTTTTGTTTATTTTAAAAACAATTTTATGATAAAAAAGCCAGGTACTTCATACAATATTTTTGTACTATCAAAAACGATAGAAGAAAAGTAAATGTTTGTTTAGTAAAATTTATATTCAAAAATTATTGATAAATAAATTCAAAAAGTGTATGTCGAAATGAAATTTGAACTTGAAGTGAAAAATACGAAGCTCGCAATTCACCAACCCGGCTATTTTGATTGCTATGTTGTAAGCCAAATAACATGTAAGCCAATACATATTAATGTAAAAACATAAAACCATAGCAACAGTATTTTGGTCGCTATGGTGACTCGTACACAGCTAAGGTGACAGTAGAACAGTTACGAAAATTCGTGATTGATCACCCTCTGTATAGGATAGCACAATAATATATAGTATTTATGTTAACCCGACCTTCAGCAATAATATAATGGTGTCAAATCTTAACACCGCGATTCAGAAAACGACGAAATTTGCACAACGCCATCTATCGGATTTGTAATTTAGCTGTCAACATTAGTTCTATTTTTTGTCATAAGATGTCGTTGCAAGTACTACACTGAATTGCGTAACGTAATTATTTTACTTCTTGAATTCACTAAATTAATCATATCTTTTGGTAGAGTGAACCGATTTTGATCAAACAAAGACTAAGTTATACCTCAAGTTGCGTATAATTTTTGTGTATAAACATTGTCTGCATTGAGTTCGTAGATTTTACGTGATGCGCGCACATACAAACAGACAAACAGACAAACAGACAAAAATTTCAAAAATGATGGAAATGGGTTCTGTTAGTTATCTTTTCACACCCTGGCTATTTTTTTTTTCAATTTCTTCAATGTACAAAAATGACTTTTCTACAGATTTATTATATGTATAGATGAATTCGAATTTTAAATTGATGCCCTTAAGTATCAAAGGTAATTTCATGGTTTTTTTTTTTAAGGTGAGACTGTAATGTACTCTACTCAAATGATCGATTAATTGAAATGAATGCGTAACACATTTGTGGGCCAATGACTTCTAAAAATAAATCTTTAATATTCTTAATGAAACATTTGTTTATTTTTTATTTTATCAGTTCTTTGGCAAATACTGTCTAACTGTCAGGCTTCTAGTCCGACTAGAGGTGTTAAAAATTCAAAGCTCGGCGTGAACTGGGCCTGACCTGACCGCACTGTACGATTGAGTGTTTACAAATCTGAAACTACGAATGATAAAGTGAAAACTATAATCTAAGTAGTATGTACTTATTTTTTCCAAAGTATTATTATATTATATTAGATACAGGCCGTTACCACCGGTCTTTCTGGAAATCTTCGGTGAGGCCCACGCCCAACGATGGATTTGGACAAAATAAACAAAAACTAATCTAGATCTACAATTATTATGTTTTTGGTATGATTAGTTACTCGATCATTGATAATTATTTTATACATATTAGAATTTTGATTTCTTTCAAAAAAATATTAAAATCGATTAAATACTTTTTGTCATTCACTTGTCTGTTGAAGTGAATTACTAGAGTAGAAATAAGTAAAAAAAAACATACAATGATAAACTTACAATAAACACTACTAAATCATCATCAAATACACTCACGCACACATCATATTCCACATATATTTGACGAAAACTCAATTCCATTCTTTATGTATGGAAATAGAATAAAGGCTGCCTCATATCCTTTGGGAGAGCACATAAGGTCAGCAATGTATGAGAAATTTCTTCCAACTTATAGATTTTTATATCACAATGTAAGTGAAGTGATCGATTTTGTACTTTATTTTACGTGTAAATTAAGGCTAAACTCGTTTGAAGTTTGAAATGTGAAATCAAATTGATGAATTGAGATGCACGTTTTAATGACTGGTTTGGAATGTAGTTTCAGTTGTTTATGACAGATGGCGTTGTGCTACGGAACAAAAAAATAATGTGTTTCTTTTTATTTGTCAGTTTCCTGAATTCCTCTAGCATGAAGTAAGGCAAATTTAATTTCTGGTAAAAATATTGTCTTTATGATAGCGAACATTTTTATAATTTTCTTTTTATGTAATACACTTATTGTATGAAAAAATCAGCTCAAAAGGAAGTCTGTCACGTGAATTAGAAAAAAAAATCCAATCGTTTCGGCTAATTAATACTCTCAAGTAAGCTGTTGTATATTTTTATATGAAATAAATATGACATTAATCCATTACATACTCAAATAAGCAAATAATATAATCAGGGTTTAATAGCTATATTGCCAAAGTAGACCAATTGCCAAACAAAACCGTAACAAATCCGATTTACTTGAGAAGCACGTACATAAGTTGGTCGCAAAATAAGCAATTAAAGAAATAAACATCGTTACTCGACTAATACAGTTTTATTGAGCCATTATTAGCTCAAGCACTCACGTGTAAACCCTTGTTTTCATGTCAACCATTAGCATTTAGTGATGTGCGAGTAATCTTTTTATCGACATATGTTTATATTATTGATTGTGATTGGTATAATTATCTTTATGAGTAGGTAATATTTTTTGTCGAAACTTTAGATTTATGAATTTTCTCAAGAGATTAGGTGTTTTAGGACTTAGTAAAAAAAATAGTTTAGAAATAAAATTAAAATGATAGCACTGAAAATAACTGAACCGTTTGTACCTACTTAGGTTACAGTGGGTAAGATCTTAAGAACTCTCAAGAAAGTTATTCCTGTGTTCAACTTTTAAACATGGGTATACAACAAATACGTCACCAAGAAACCGGATCAAACTAATAAAAACTTCACTTTACATCTTATTGAGAAACAAAAATCAAAAACTCAACTAAATATTATAGTAAGGCACATCACCAACGTTTAATACTTTGGCATCTGTCGCCTATCGATAACTTACATCGACACATCACTATCGCCTGTGTTCAGGGGCACATATTGCGTCAGGGTTGCCACGTAGGAAAATGCGCTGGCGACACCGAAATTGCAATATGGCTCGCACCGTAAGCATGTGATTACATACGGTTGTAACATAGAGGTAATGTTTAACTAGAAATGTACCATATTTGTGTCATGTCGGCCCTAGGGGACATTTACAAAGAAAATGTATGTGTTCAGGTAAATGCATACGTATTGAGGCTGATGTTAATGTCCATGTATTATAGTAACTTGTGCAATATTGTTACGTGAATAGAGTAATGGTACTGCGCTCTGAGAAGTATTATTAGTATGACTGCATCCCAGTGGGGGTGTGTAGAGTGTGAGGGTTTACGTATTCAATTCGTAGTATAGAATATTTGACATTATATCTATTCCTAAATAGGTATTCAAATATCTTTGGCAGTAAATAGATATTACTAGATTTAGGCTGAGTGTAATCATGTTCAGGTCTTACTATCTGTTTTATAAATATCATAACTTTAATGAAGTATAGAATACAGTACTAACTTTGAAGTCTATGAGAGAACTTTGCCCAGCAATAGGACAGTATACCTAGGTGAAAAATAGAAAAAAAATCATGATTAATAAGTATTCTGGCTTTGTTATTACTTTATCGTACCATGATAATATCTAACTAGTACATTCATAAATTTCGAAACACATAACACAAGTCAGATTTTATAAAGAGCATCTTCCAAAAAATAAAACGCCTTCCACCCCGATTGGTCGTACCGGCTGAGATATATCGTCTTTTCACAAAATAAACGAAGGCATTGTAAAGACGATATAAGATATTAAATGAGATATAAACCCCATATTCCGAGGCCTTAAATATTAAAGGAGTTTTTACGCTAAAGTCAATGGCTTAAATGGAGTTGATCTGACAATCTTTTGATGAAAGATATTGAATGAATGTTGCTATTTTAAATTCTTTTATCGTGTTAGTGTTGCTTTTTTTGGATTTGGTATTGTTTATTTATAGAAAGATTGGAGTTATTCGACGATAGGGGATTTATGTTGTAAGTGAATTTTCATAGAAATATCTTAAGTTATGTTTGATTAATTTTACAGTTAGCTTAGGTTTTTTCTATGATTGTAATACTAAGTTCTATAAATATATTTTTGTAATATAAATCAATTTTAAGACTCCAAATTCCGACGGTAGAGTGAAAGGACGGCTTACGTGTGAGGATGGTGAAAAATATTACTTATTTAGGCAATTTACGCTGTTTAAATAATAATAGATCCGTGGCCATAATAATTTATATTTATTGAACTTTTTAAGCTCTAAACTAATTATTAAAAAAAAACTTGTGCGTACAAGTTTTTTTTTTTGTACCTCTGTTAATCCAGCTATTTTTCAGGGTTAAATTTTTAAATAAATGTTTGACAGAATGTAATCCAGTTTCGATAGTTTCAAATTTTTGGAATAAACGCGAGTGAAACCTGGTAGCTAGCTAGTACCCAATATAACTCTAATTAGCCACCTAGACCAAATATAATAATACAAATTAAAATACCTAGGTACCATTATCAAAACAAACGACTTACATAAAATATTTTAATTTCTCCCCGTTTTAATATTTTTACCTCAATATGTAAAATTACCCAGTGCTTGGCACGGGTAAACGTTTTACGGCGCCCCGTTACCGTTTCTAGTAATAAACACACAAGCCAAGGGTTTTAACTTATGAGTTTCATATGTAAATTTATTGCAGTCAACGTTGAGCTAATTTGTTACCATAAATTTCGCTATACTTGTCTCTATGGATATTTGAAGCGATATGAACGAGTATGTACTGTATAGCTGATGAATGCTAGAGAGAGGAGTTATTAAATCTTAAATTTAAATTTTTTGTCTTTTGTTTTAGTGGTTTTAGTTTGAATAACAAAGAATTGAGTGTAAATTGCTTTTTTCAGTATTTTATTTTTTATATTTTTGGTCATTCTTTTTACGATCACATGATGAATCAGTGTTGTACCTACATTATTTAATTACTTACCAAACTTTTTGTAAAGTTTAATGGTGTGTAGTTTTGGAAAACGTCAAAACAAAGTATTAAGTTTACTTCTTTTTTGGTCAAAAAATATTTCTCTTTTTGGGTCAATCCTTGATATTACTATTTACCACATAATTACTAATACCTAAAATACGTATATAACACACATGTAAATCTGTAACACTATCGCACTTAACTGTAGGTACTGATTTTCATGAAACAAGTATGTAAGCTTAAAGCCAAAACTAGTCTCAAATAATTAAGTAGGAAACCAAAATCAATTTATACATCTAAAATCGTTTTATAGTAAAACATAAGCTGCTTACATTAAAACATACTCTGATCCCAGTATTTACACAGCCATCTAATTCAAAATACCATTGAAAATACATTTCATACTTATTATAGTTGAATAATCTCTAAACATTTGACCATTTAAATTCACTGTAAACGTCCGTCACAATCACTGCAATTCAATTTCAAACCTATAACCAAGACTATAGAGTCGAAATTGCAATAATATGATGTTCGTTTATTTTGTAATAGTTAAATTTCATTATGGTTACTGCAATTATTTGGAAATACGTAAATGTATGGTTTAGCGTTTTAATCCATTAATATTTGAACTAAATTCATGAGTGGATTTAAGTGGAGTGGAATCTACTGATGCCATTAAAAGTCCATCTATCTGAAATTTGTCTCCGTATCGCGATAGTTTTGCGGGCGTGTTGCTAAGTTTGCCAGTTGCTAGTATCTTGTTTAGTCCTAAGTTCTAGTACTGGAATATATTATATTTTCATTGGTATTGATTACAGAGAGTATCACTGCAAAAAGGTTTTAACATTGGTCTCCGCGACCCTGACACTCAAAAGACTCCAGGAGAAACATAGTAGGTTTTAGTCAGTAAAAGTCGGACACTTCCGCTCCCGCTGCGCCAACTGCGGGTGTTGTCATTTGATGATTTCCCAAGAAAAAACAATGTAAAAAAGAATGTTTTATAGTAGGACTACTACTCATCATCTCATGTCTTAAAGTAATGTTATGTGAGTGTGGAAGTGGGACGGAACACATTGTGTAGAGCGGTGTTTCTCTTCGACGACAGCAGTAATTTTACTTTATGCAGTGGTGATAGGCTCTCTGACATCTGTATATAATCGGAAATGTGTGTGGTACAAATAAAATATGTTCGCAATGCCTATTTGAGAGACACGCGCACATAATAATATACACTTATACACTACAATTGGTGAATACTTAAATACTTTTTTTTAGGTGCGGTAATAATCATTGTCACCCACCTCCTCGGGATAGGAAGTGGGTAGTGTCACAGTTTTACAGACTAATCCTGAACATTTTTACAAGCTTTGGTCAATACGTCAGTTCATCACACGGTATACTTAGAATTTAAAAAGTACGCTATCAAAAGTCTAGACAGTCAGCTTAAGCTAGCAACTCATACAAAATTAAAACATGAAAGAAGAAAGTTGAAAACTAATACACTTTTTGATAGTTACCTATCTCCTAAAATGTTTTTTTTTTGTCTGGACTTTATGTCTAGGATAAAAAGGGTTACCTAAGTCTCGTATATCTAAAATATTTATATTTACAGTCATAAAATCGTTTCATAGTTTAAGAGTCAGCGCATTTTAGTCTAGATAGGATTTAATATACAATCGAAACATTTTGTTTGTCTGCTCCTTGTAATTTTTGGATCACAGGTAGTTTGAGGTGAGGAGTTGTCAGAGAGGGGACTTTGCAGCTCTGTTAATAACCTCAGAGAAGGCGGCAGCAGCAGTAATAATCACTTGCTGCCGTTTTTAGGGATGCTCAGAAAAGATCACTTTACAGTATTCTCAGAATGGCTGTTGTTAAGCATAGCCTGCATAGCACAACGGTTTTCTGGGTTGTTCTTCCTAAAAGAAAACAGAAACCTTCACCTTCTGCTGAGGATAACTTTAGTAAGGATGGTTTTATTAAAGTAAAAATGAGCAAAAATGTAGATATTTTTGCATTTACGTAATGTTGATTTAAAATACTACTTGACTAGTCAGTAGAATTCAGTTTTAGATTAAACCAAACCTTGGACAAAAACTAGTATAGATATATGACGAAGTAAAATCATAAAATTATTTTATGGCTCAACTACCTATAGGGCTCTTGTTTTATCGGGAGCACTAAATATTACGGGCCTGTATCGTCAATAGTGATATAAAATCAACTCAAAGGCGAATTGATTTACGATCTAACCCTTATTTAAAGACTATTCGGGAGAATCATATTATGGTATTTAAATAAGGGTAGGTTATTTAGGATAGGTTTTAATACCTATTCATTTATGTAATCGATCCATGTTTTATAGTTAGTTTCAACATAATATTACAAAATCTCTTCCCGCGTCTGTCTGTGTACGCCTATGTGTAAGATTTTTAAAACTACGCAATGGATATGATTGAATGTGTCTAATGTATAATTATTGCACGGTTTTATAATCAATAAAGTGTTAATCAAGTTACATTGGAATGAGAATGAATAGCTTTCTACACAATGCAGTATGTGGTGTTAATAATTCATATTATGAGAATTACTTCTGCTTTCCAAAAGTAATGTAAATCATTACTTTTTAAGTAGTAGGCCTCCTGACAACCTGATGGCGTTCAATCCCTAGACTATGATATTAGTAACATTATTAAAAACAGTATACTATTAATAGTTATACATATATAGTCCAAAATACTATTAAAACGGTGGCCTAAACGGAAGACATTGTATTCCAACAGATATTTATAAAATCGTCTCGTCTTATAAAATTGAGAGCTTAGATAGAAAAACCTATACATTTCTTCCGAAAATAGAAAAAGTCTTTGTATAAAAATCAAATCGCTTTACCAAAATTAATAAAAAGGGACGTTATCCAGAATGTTCACTCAAATACAGATTAATGATCTAAACTTAAGTATAACAGTTGAGGGCTATGAAAAGAATTTAATATCTCGTAAAAGTTCGGATTTCCAAGAAAAACTATCTTTGTTAAATATATTTTTAGTTTTACTGAAGGTTTTTCACTTTTTTCACGGTATCATAAAATTAGCTTTAGCTAAATATTTAACATGCCATGGGCAAAATCTACCTTATTTATGTCCCTTTTTTTTAGATACAGTAACTACTCAGGTTTCTGAATTATTCAAATTTAAAACAAACTAAGTAAAAAGAAATCCTATTTTCCCATAGAAACTAACACACTTAACATTTTTCTACAAAAATCTAGTGAAATACGTACAGTGCAAACAACACAAGTTTTCGCTAGAATACTTAAAACTATGCACAAAACGAGCGACAAAAACTCCCATATTTTATTTAATGTGTTGCGTAGTATATACATTATCTTTATCTGCAAAAACCGAGACTACATAAGTACTGGAAGTCTACTTTGAACTGGACTTTTGTGAAGGAAGCGAGATGCCGTTACGAGTAGTGTAGAGCGCTGTCTCGTTTCCACATTCACAGCAACCACACTTTACGAGTTCATAGTAAGGAGACTTTTAGATAACAAATATAATAGTCAAACATCATAAAACAACATTTCTCAAGTACATTATTTCCTAAGACTTTAAAGTAACTCGGTGCAAAATGCAAGCAAATTTTCAACGTTGTTCAAATTTAAGGTAGAGCCACGTTTTTTCCCGAGTGTATTGCAATCTTTAGTGCCGTTGTTCTTGTTTATACTCTGCCAATATACCGCCTTATTCCGGGATTTCGTTTCGTATAGTTCGAGTATTATATTGGTTTGGATTGAATCTTTGGTAATAATAGCTTTAGACGAGACCGCCTTTAATAAATGGCTTTTGTACTCTCTGTAGGCTTGATGTATAATAGTATAGATTGCGGCTAGGAAAATCTCCACAGTTATAATGTTAAGACATGGCTTTATTATACAGCTAAGGTTTCTAAATATAGTCAGTCAGTTGCAATAGTGAAGGTATACAGGTGCCTCATATTAAATATATCTTAAGAGTGTTTTTTTTTATGAATTAGCCTCTAGTCAAACCTAGGAGAAGATACCTTGACAAACTCTTTATTTTTAGGGAGAGTTGGTCTCAAATACGAAGAGATACAGGCAGTTTGAAAAAAGTGAGCCCATTGTCTAGCGCTGGAACACTGACAAATAAAAAAAAAACCCTGTTCTATACGTATACCTATTGTATTATTATCCTTATTCGTGCAACACGTGTATTTATGTAATGCGTAGGCCTTCTCTTGAAGGGTTAAAACTCAGCGTGAAATCTTGTTAAACTTTCAAAGTTGTTAGCTGTATTAATTAAATCTTAAAACTTTGGTTCAAAAGTAAACGTGAGTCGTGGGTGTTTATCATTTATTTTTACAAAGCGTACATTCTTTGATAAATTTAACGTTTATAAATTGCATCGAGTTTTTAAAGTGGTATGTAAGAACATTATTTTACCATCAATTTACATTCCATAGAAAAAGGTGATAAAAACAGATTTCTTTTCAAAAAGTATTTATGCACGCGGAAGCTGGCACTATTTAAAAACAAGATTTATTCGGAAAAAGAGAGTCTGGCATAGAATTCAAATTTGGAATACATGAAAAAGAAACTAAAATGTATGCGTTTGTAGAGTCAGCAACAAAAATGAATACACACCTCAGAATTTAAAAGCACCACTATAATTTCCAGTGACAAATAATAACTCGGTATCTAATGCACCTTAACTATATATAAAGTGTAAAACCTGCTTGTAACATTATTTATTTGTTGTGCAGATGTTTTAAAAATCTTTTGTTACTGACCGTATTTATTTACAGAATACACAGCTATTTCAAAGAAACATCGTGAAACAAATGCAGTATCGCCAAGTAATTTATATGTGCCCCAGTGGAAGTGTCTTCAATTAAAGAAAATAGAGGTGTATTTTTGAACTGTCTCTAGCGATTACCCGCGAGTACGTTTAAAATTAGTTAACGATACCTTAGTTTGTAGAGTTGTTTTATTTAGAAAAGTTGCTGGGTTTGCACGCTTTTAATTGTCATACTTAAAATGATGACTTCCCGTTTAAAGTTTTTGAACAAAATATAATAATGTAGGGACCGATTTCAGCCACGGTTACTATGACACCAGCTACATACGCGGAACATAATATCATAGTGCCCAAGCATGTGCTTTATTCGGCAAGTGCTCTATTCCTTTATTCGGCACTGAACACAACCGGAGAGAGACCAGGTGACCTATGCCTGATCTCTCACTGGTTTGCCTTTCAACACACGGGAGATTTGTTATTTATATCAAAACGCACACATCATTCAAAACGTTGATGCACGCCGCCGCCGTGGGGATCGAACTCGAGACCTTTGACTTGGCAGCCCTGCGGTCTAACCACTAGGCTATCACAGTTTCATAATATTACTTATATTTACATAATAATATTATGATAATTACCTCGTCTAAAGACCAAATTATTTCTTACTCTGACACGTATTTTCTCAACCTATTTCAATCTATCCAGTTTTCCTGATACCTTACTACACATCTCTTTGTTTTACTCTAAGCTACTAGATAAAATAATCCTATAATAGTACGCAAACGTTTATAAAAATAAAAGACCACCCATAAACCATAATAGTAATTTAAATAAACATTGGACTTAAGCAGAACAAAACTTTAGCTTTTAATAAATTCCACTGGAGATTAATATTCATTGATTTCAATCTTAAATTTCCAGCTCTGTGAATAGTCAGCTGCGGTATCACGTTTCTAGCAATAGCAAAGCGTTCGCAGTTAGTAGCAAAAGTCGAACAATCAGTAGAGATGTCAAAATGATAATCCGAAAACATTAATTGTTTAAAATTCGCTGTCAATTGCAGCCATTTCTTTTCATATTTTACAACAAAAAAAAATTGGTCTTATTTTCGGACAAACCCAAAAGAAAAACACAACTTGTTGTATGTCTTTTACTGGACAGTTAAGAACAATTTATAACAATAATGAAAAGTCACAAAAGTTTGGAAATGTTTGTATCCTGAACGCCGTGTGTTTGCTTTACCGGAGAACGAATTGTGTACAGCGCAAGCTTTGCTATATCCAAATACATAATACCAATGCAGTCTTCACGTTTATTATTTCACCGTTGCTACCCAGTTTCGGTACACGGCAAACTACGTACAAACTCGGTGTTGTTTTGCATAATTAGATAAACCGTCAGTTAGCAATAAATTTGGCCATCAATGTACATTGTACATAAACTTTTGAAGGTCTGGCTAAGATTGAAGATTATTTAGACAAATGTCTTGAAATCAGCGAGTTTTGTTATTTGCTTGCGGGTTAGGATTGTGAACAAGTGTGCTTAGTTAAAATTTAAACATGGTACTGCGATGACTGAATAAAGATTTATGACGTCATAATAAAGATAAAATCTTGCTAGTAGTATAAACGTGAAAGTTTGTAAGTATGGATTGATGTTTGTTACTCTTTCACACTCAAATGACCGGGGCAGTTTTGATGTAATTGAGTATGGTATTAAATTATGATATTCCTATAGAATTAGACCCGGTTCTGCAACAGCTAGTGTGTGATGTAAAATAAATTGTAGGATTTCTTGAAATTGAAAGGGTTTCCAAGCAAAACATTTAAATATTAATATTCCACTGCAAGGCAAAGGCCTCTTCCATATTGAGAAGAATTAGGCATGGATCATCACGTTAGCTTATGAATTGTAGACTAGCAATTAAGAGTCCAATAATGAGAAATCCAAATTTCTCAAGATTATTTCTAGTTATTGTTATCTTAGAATAATTAAGTTAACTATTACTTGACACAAAAGTCAAACTGGTAATGTTATTGTCCGTGGGGATTGAATCTGAGACCTTTGACTTGACAGTCCTACGGTCTTACCACGAGTCTATCATAGCTCTATATAGTAAAATGAAATATAGTACCATACACATAAACATATTTACAAACTTCCACCTCCCTCATATTAGTGTAATACCTTTATAATAAAACCTCTTTATAAAGAAGACACGTAGTCTCCCACTTTTGTTAACCCCAAAAAATCCGGTCACATATTTGTCTCATAAAAGGCTGAATGAATCAGGCCATTTTGTCCTTTTATTTCATGGTTTGTTAAGTACCTACGTTAACAAATGAGTATGTGTACGTGTTAATATACGGAATGACAAAGTATAGGAAAGGAGTGAGAGACAGAGACTAATAGTGGTATGCTGTGCAGTCAAGCCCATTTAGGGAAGTAAGACGAAGGATTTTTACTTGGGATATTCCAAAGATTATCATACAACCTTGATGTAAAATACGAGTATATTTGTATTATACATGGGTACATAAAAATGATCATATTTCCTAAGAAGAAAATTAATTTACAGTTCTTATTATGCACGTTCGCTTTGCTTAAGAGCGATATTGCCTTATTAATCGTTCTGTGAGCTAATGTTTGTTGACCTAGATCATGATTAGCAAGCAATTTATGAGCCACGTTTAACACTTAGACACTTTCTCAAAACTTGAAGTCTAAGTTTGTATCAAATTGGTGAAAATCTCGATTGGAATATTACTTCAAAAGGCTTTCAAAAGGTCTTTTTGTAAAAAATAAAATTTTCAATTTTTTCTCTCTTTTTGATTTTGAGAGAAATTGTGATAAAAACAAAATCTGATCACTGGTATATGGTATATTATGAGCAATGATATCTTGTAGACATCAAATGTGTAGTAGATCCAAATAAAATACAGTACTCAGGTGAATTTGGTGAGACTGATAGTTGACCCAACAATGAAAGAGAGTATAAATAAGAAAATGGTAGAAGGTAAGGCATCATAGGGGAAAGCGAAAACGAATGTTGGTGAAATGGCGGAGCTAAGCTAGTCCTAAATAAGAATATTACTTTATTATTTGTATTAAAATATCAATTGAAATATAAAATACGTATAATCGTTACATTTTACCTAGAATGCTTTTTCAATATAATGAGATTTGCGATCCCAAAGCCTAAATCATTTCTAAGAGAAAATTAATAATCCATTTGATAACAATCAGAACGGTTTTGTAAAGATACGTTTTCTCGTAATTTCAATACAGTTATAATAATTCTAGGAAAGCCACCATAAATCATATTATGTTAATATTAATGTACAGCTATTAAAAATTGGTTTAAAATATCTTTTACCCCCGAAACTTGGCTTACAATTTATTGACAAAATGGTACCTAGTTGGTGCAAACAAACAGGGTTTTGTTTTTCAGCTAGAATCTAACTTGAGGCATCAAAAGGCATGAGAATACATACGTGGAATAATTACAAGTGGACAATAAACAATGATTTGAGTAATTTCAACTTAAAGAGGCTACAGAACATGGTTTTTCACTTGATAAATTTGTTCTAAAACCTTATTTTTTAAGTTTCTCAAATTTTTATGGCATGTATGGGACCTATAAGACGACAAGGTGAGTCGACCATAAGTAGATTTACAAATCAATTTCCATACACTTTTGATAATTCTCCTTTCACAAACTGACAACTGATTTATGCTACTACCATTCACTTGATGCTGTGTCATTTGACTGGCCATCAGTCCAGACCGATGTATGGTGACACGAAGCACGTCGGCCTGGTTTGATTTACAGTGACGTGCGGCACTTGATCGTATCACTGTGATGTATACTGTGGAGTTTGTGACTGTAAATGGTTATTAATTAATGAGGTTTGGTGTTTCTAATAATGTTAGGGTCTAGTGGTGGAAAGATGAAAAGTATTTAAGCAAAGAGATGGCCACAAAAAAATAAAAGTCTGTAATAACAGCTAATAAAAAAAGCTAATAATTATGACAGATTTTTAGAGAACAGGAATTTAAAGGTCATAGAAAAGACGAAAGTAAAATAAATTATTAGACCTGATCGGTCACAATCATTAAAGATCATTAATATAAGAAAACCAAGGAAGCAGCTTCTCAATATCACCTCACAACAACAAATTTATGCAAAACAATCTCCTAAGTACATCCCCCTATCTTTCTATTACATCGTGCGTGCCATCCCAATAATGGCCGATCATAACTCTAAGTCCTTTAATTACATTAACATTTGAGTTCACAAGTAAACATAGCTCGTTAATTGCCAAGCGAATTTACCACAACTTGGATTCCCATCACGTTGCCCAATAAACTACCTCCAACGGTTAGTAGGACGCGGATCGTTTTACAAACAGAATGTTCTAGAAACAAATTGTTAGGATACGGCATTGTTGTTAGCAGGAATATGCCTGGGATTTATGGAAGCGGGAAATAAATACCAGTTTGAACTGAAAAGTTTGTTCAATTTCATGGGAAGAAAAATTCAAATATTGAAAAAATGGGCAAAACTTAATAATATATTATGTCTTCACCAAGGGATCAAACTAAAACAGAAATCAGCACTCAAAATTATAAAAAGAAACTGTCTTATGCCTAGACTAATGTGCCTATGTGTATGTTAAGTTGACGACTGACCAGAACTAAAATAGATAAAGATAAAGTAATGAAATTCCTTAAATTTTACTTATCCAACATTGACCTTTTAATTAGAAATATCGCAATAAACCCTGAACCCAAAAAAAAAGAGCCATAATCGCCAAAATACAAATGAAAAGACGTGAAGATCAGCAATAATTTAATTTGAACGAAAATAGTTTAACTCACAGAAAGATAATTAATTCACATAATTCAGGCTTTCCCACTTCTGAACATTCTCTGTCCTAAGCCCATCAATCTCCTTTGCGTTTAGCATTCGCCATGTAAACGTAACTTAAGTCTTAACAACCATCATCCGATAGCCATTGAGTTGCTTTATGCCGACAGGCCTTGCGGTCGTCGCGTACGAACTAGGCGTTTGGTCTCCGGTTGTAACTCTTGCGGTCAATCCGAAACAGGTTCCAATTGTGGAACGTTTGCAGTTGGAATCGATTGGGTGGAGTTTGGAAGGATCAAAAAGAGGTTTAATTCAATATCTACATTGAGGCTACTTGAAATGTCTAGTAAAATCAATAGAAACTATATTAGGTATATAACCTATTTCATATTTTTTCGAGAAGCTAATGGAACAGCCTGGGTCCCAGAGCTCAAAATCTCGTTTTTTAGCAAGAGTAATTCTGAGGAATGTTATAGGTACACCTACATAATGTTATAAACTAACATTACATTTAAAATTTCTGTTTTTCGAAAACAATTGTAAAATTATATGCACTTCTATCTATTTCGGCCAGATGCTCTTACTATTATACAAACGTAGCTAAAATTGTACATTTTCTTCTGCAGTAATTGTCCTGTCACTTTATTCGGCGTTGTTTTACGCAAATAGAAAATACGATGCCCAATGTAGCAACGCTGCGTCTTGCAGTATACTTTAATTTATTTATAAGTCAGGTGTGTTTTCAAATGCAGGAGATAGAGTAAAAATAGTAGCACTCTGAATCTGGTTATTTTGAGAATTTTGTATTTGGGAACATTTTATTTATGTGTTTTGTATCGTTTTTTTTGTTAATGTTTTGTGTCGTGGTGGCCTTGCTGTTCTGTGTATGATTGTTATATGTAGTGCAGGTTCAATCTCCAGTGCACTAATGTGACTTTTTCGTAGTTATTATGTATGTACTTTCTTACTTATTCTAAGGGACGCCTGATATACGGTGAAGGAAACCTGGTTATTAGAATCTGAAAATGCCCATCCACAATGAGCAAACGTGGCAATGCTTGGAAATTCCCCAAAAGAGTCCTATGCGAGAAAAAGAGACGTATATAGGGTGTTTTTTTTATTATGGTTTGCAACGATGACACATGATGACGACTGTAAAAAACCGTTAACGTATATTATTCTTTAAACCCATACCGGTGCATGCCGCGATAGGTTCGCGTGTTTTACCTGTGGTAAATATTTGTTTGACCTGCAGACACTTTACGACTCTTTCGCGCCCGTGTATGATAACAGAAAACGCTTATGGAACAAAACGGTTGGAATATATCATGGGGTCATGGTATGCAAATTTTGGTGTGTGTTTTTTTAATGATAGGTATGATATATAATATATCTGATATATAATATATATGATATAATATATATAATATATTATATCATAAGATAATATATCTGAGTGCTATGCGTTCCTACTAGTTGTGTGATTGAATATTAACTTCGCTGTTTAATTACTGTAGTAATTATTATTATTTATTTTTTTTATCTTTAACACCTTTAAGATTATATCGCTCTCTTTTAAGGGATATGTGTGAATTGGTACAGGACAGAATTGGCAATTTCTCTAGGCAAATGGGAAAAACCTTCGTCCAGAAGTGAGACAAAATGTTGTATTCAATGCTATCCTTTTTACCACAAAGAGATACTTGTAACAAGTTTAAAATTGCAAAACACATCTTGTGTAAACTAGGTATAATAAACCATCCGCTGCCAAACTAGGTTTTGCTAGAACCGCTAGCAAACAGTAAGAGCTGGCAATTTCAGCAGTCAGCCGGACAAATGCCTCGCAAGAATGGTCCACAAATTTATGGCTACTATTCGTTAAGTTGAAGGCAGACGTGAAGAATGTGTCTTTATGCGTCTTCCAACTCAGGACTATTACGAAACCACAAATTATTTTAATGTACGACTTTTGAATTGAAATTTGGTATCGTGACTTCTTCTTGTCTAATTTGTTTTTTTTTGATGTAAGATAAAATTTGAAATATTTTCTTAACACTCTACATTCCTCAAATATTTTAGAATATAAACGAATTTAATTGAACATAGACTTATTATCCTTACATAAGTAATTTTAACTTCTACAAGCAAAAGAAAAATAAAATTCCAGCTATTTTTGAACTGAATGGGAATAAATATTACACAGAAAGAAAGTACATACACAAAAAAAATGTCCATAACATCAACGTAAACGAAACCCAACAAAAACAGCTGTAAAGACCCAAAAAATACATACCTGTCAAATAAACAGACATGTAATAACACAAAGACACAAATGTTCGCTTGGAATCACACGAATGTCACAATAGACATTTTTATTATCAGACGCGACCCTTCAGGGTTATCAAAGCTAGTAAGCTACTTACTAACAATTACTAGAGAAAATGGACTCTTGGACTTACCTTTAACAAATTTATAAATATGAGAGATGATATTTTTTGTCCCTAGTTACAGGAACTAGGGTCCTACCATCTTAAAGAGATCTTTTAGTGGGTGCGGAAACGAGACAGCACACTACATGGTGTAGAACGGCATCTCTCTTGCACACACGCTGTAATATTGCTTTGGAGGTAATGGTAGGCGCTCTGAATTATATTTTGTAATAGGCCTGCGATGTCTTATGCTTAAGTAAAAGCTTCTTTATATGGAACAAGATTCAGCGAAACCAATTTACGTTGTATACACATCAATACAATTTTTTTACATAATACTACTATTATAATAAAGAGCAACTTAGACTACTTTTATTTCAGAAAAAATCTCATATTTCAGAAACTAAACTAATAAATACTTTTGTTAAATTCCATGCGAACGAAGTCGCGGGAACAGCTAGTATTAGATATAATTGGTATCAAAATAAACAAGCCAAAGGCTTACGGGCGGTTTAAATCTGAGACTAGGTTGTAATAAAAAAATAACGTAATAATAAAACACTTAATTTTGTTCAAAATACAGTATACTCGTAAGTAATACGTTCAAACGCGGCCTTGTCCTACAAGTGACGTCTTTGACAAAAATAAATCATACGTTTTATTATTTATACGACATTATCAAATGAAGATGAAAGAAAATATTATTTTCTTTCCAAAATACATGTTCATTTTTGGGTTTTTGTAAATGACAATTGAAGATATCATTCCTTTTACGTTTGTTGTATGTGTCATAACCAGCAGGTGACGTATGTTTACCTGAGTATTTATATTTTTATCGCAATTCAAAACTAGGAGTAAGAGCTACATTTTTTTTAAATAAGGTTCATCTTGTATTCGATTCAATTGTTTAACTTAATTAACAAATATAATACCAAACAGATAGTTTCTACTGATTCAAAATGAAGGTATTGAAAACGAGGTGGTATGTTCTGTTTAAGGCACTCCAAATATTACTTTGTAAACCAAATCCAAACTAGAAAAAAAAATATTGTAAAATAAAATGAAATAGCGGTCTTACCTGCTAGTAATGACAATAAAATAAACTAAGCGACGTTCCCATACGCAAGGTGCAAAACTTTCGAATAACGGAAGCGAAGAAAACAATTCAATACCCTATCATGAATCCCAATCTTAACATTATCAGATCTTATTGAAACTTTCGCTTACATACGAGCCTAATTAATTTCCAAAACGGTCCACATAAACATCGAAGAAAAAAGTTTCCGAGGGAATCTTATAAAGTTCCGCAGTAAAATCTTCGTACAAAGCAAGGAGCGTTCGGAATTCCAAAGTATTAAAGCATGAAAGGAAACTGTCCGGAACTTATTGAAGCAATCAGATTGTGCAGATTCCGTTTAACATTAGCGAAATTCTTGCCGGTACCCAATCGCATTAAGAGCCCATTTAAACTTTTTGCCACGAAAGGATTCTGTAATTCCTTCATTCCTGAAAAATAAATAGGCTTTGCAATTTAGAAGACTGCGTGGATTGTATTCCTTTTTTCTTGGTTTCGAACACGTAAGTGTAATGAGGAAAGTTTTTTGTTCTAATGTTGATGTGTAGTTTCTTAAAATATTCTCCAGGTGTGCTGGCTGGTTGTATTGGAGCATTGAGAGAGACGAAAAGTCCAAGGGACGTCTCTTCTCAAGTTACAGGTACACATCAATAATATATTTATAATGTGTGAACGATTTTACATTTGTATAATATGCATTTAGTCGGCAAAATACGCAAAACCACAACGTTAATCGATGTCTCTTTCGAATATTAGAATAATAATATTATTTTTTCGATTCAACAATAGAAATAACACGTATTATGAAACACATACATATAATATGAAACAGTAAATTTTTACTAAAAATGCTGTCTGAAACTACAGAGCAATCTGTTTTGTTGTTAGTTTTAATAGCCCAGATGAATGGTTAGTTTTAATATTGACGATGAACCAACAATTTGAAATCGGAGCTCGAATCGGAGCTAAAAATGTTATACTATAATTTTTGTGTTTAGATAATATAAAACAACAATTCGTTAAACGATCATAAATTTTATTCATTTTTACGCAGATAAATTGCGTCGTATTTAATCTTGATAAATCTCAATCTTGAGCGTCAAGATTTATAAAATGTGTTTTCCTTTTAAGTAAATTGTCGCTATATCAGTCATGTCCGCTTACATAAACGCCTCACGCTATTTATTTTCGTTCAGAAAAATTATTCTTTTAATTTTTCGCCGGCGCCGATTCGCAGGGATGGCTGGCTGGCTTCATAACACATTCTCGTCACGGCGACCCTTTTCATAAATTCCTTTCTTAAAACATTGTGGTGCGTCAACGCGGTAAAATGAATAAAAATGGGGGACACCGGTTGCGATTTCCTCATGAATTGTATAATTTTGTTATTTCAGAACGAATATTCCCCTTTGGGGATTCAGCGGGGTTGTAACAACTAGAATGTTTTTACAACCTCATTAAAGACGTTAACTCGCGTTTTATGTTCGGAAGGCTTCTTTGCTGCAGGCTTACAGCGGAATACTCGTTACCAGCCACTTTAGGCTGGTTATCAAATTTTTAATGCCTAGTTTGCTGGGCTTTCACTTGTGTTGGCCGACAAAGTTTTTATTTCCTACGTCCCGCTTTTCATTACCTTAATAAACCTGCCCTAAATTCAATTATTTTTAACTAGTTTCGTTACTTTTTTAACTGGATTTTTTTTATCAAATAATAAATATTGGGCAATAACATGTTACGGTTAATTCTATCATCGTCAACCAGTTGACTATAATTTTTAACATCACAATTCGAAGTAATTCAACAAAAATCAACGTCACAAATCCAAAACATTCCATTACAAGCTATGTAAAGTTTACATTGGAATTGTCGCGTCCACAATTCACAACGGAACACAAACCGTGAATAAATGTGAAACAGTTGTAACGCGCTACTGAATAAATTGAATACAGATCGTAACTCGAGGAATTTTAATGGAAATAAGCGAAAAACTGCAAAGCAAATTCGAATTCCAAACGATATTGGAACTGAGCAATATTTTCAGAGGCCCATCGCACACAACTCGAAGATTCATAAAATAGGAAACGAAAATAGCATTCCTAAAGTGTATTTTAGGTTTACTGATAAAACTTCTCTCAAATTCTTTTCGACGATAAAAGTTTTGAGAGGGAATTTAAGTTTGGTTTTTAGATTATTACAAAAAGGGAAAATTAGTTAAACTTTTTAAGATAGCCGCGTTTTAAGAGGAAAGTATCAAATATGTGAACTTGAATTTTGTAATAAAATTCCTGAAAGTTTGTGTTATAAAATTAGATTAATGGGGAGGTTAATTTAAATTTTACTTGACTGATTAGAGTTCAGGCCATGATAGACAGATCATGTATGTTATATACATAATCATACACATCATGTGTATGATAGTGTATTTTTGAATTTTAATTAACCCAGTGTAGCTATAATGCCCACTTTAGTGCCAGTCTGTTAAAGTAAATCCTACTTTAAACTGCAATAATCCCAAGGAAGCTTTCCACTGTTTTCAGATTATAATATGTGTTTAAAGAGATCATATTTGAAATACTGTTTATTTATATGAAAATAAACAGCAATTATTATTCAAATACTAAGTCAGACCAGCCTGTTGGTCTAGTGGTTAGTGACCCTGACTGCCAAAGTAGAGGACTTGGGTTCGATTCCAGCCCTGGAAAAATGTTTGTGTGATGAGCACGATTATTTTTTCGGTGTCGGGGTGTAATTTACCAATAATAATATGTAAGTAGTTAGAAGTATGTAAATATGTTAATCAGTTGCCTAGTACCTACTCGAAATAATCTGCTTAGTTTGAGACAAGCTGGCGTTGTATAAAAGTCACGGAATATTTATTTATTACTTATCAATGTACTTTATTCCCTTATCGCAATGGCAATTCTTTGCCCTTGCTTATATACTGGTATTAGAAAATCAGATAGTGTTTACAGACTTTCGTTTCTAACTATACTTTTAGTAGGTACCAAGACATCACTACGCATATGTCATGGTCCATACAGGTTTCTCATCTTTTCAACGCGTCTAGTGACACTTCAAAGTGCCTCCAAGTGCCAGACGATACTTGAAAGGTCGACCGTCAGTACTGACGCGCCATTTTCTTTTCTTTTTCACTGCAACCTTTGTTGGGTATACTTCTTTGTATGCATATTTTGAATTGCATGCTTTCTTATTTTTATTTTGTTTTGAAAATGAGGTTCATTTGTTTTTTTGTAAAAGTCAAACATGTTGATCTCTTACGTTTTTAATTGGTTTTGGATAAAAGGAGTTTTAAATACAAGGAGTGTTCATTGTTGTGTTGATTTTGTTTTAAAAAAATGTTTGATGTGTGGTTCGCCAAAACCGCTTCAGATCGGATATAAAAATTACACTGAAAATAGGTACTTACACTTCAGACTGGACTCGAACCTGCAACTCCTTGAGCGCCAGGAGTCACTTGTTCAAGTCATGTCTGAGTTTTAAATTTTGTCATTGTGTAATTTATATATAACGTTAAAATTAAACTAGTTTTATACTTTTGAGGCCCCCTAAACTATTGTTCTTACATTTTAAACTACCTATTAAGTGTTTGATTATAATAATGACTTGAAGACTTCTAAATACAGGTAGGCTCAGTATCGCTAAAATAGTGTAATCTCCCTGATGAAACTACGCAGTAGATATTTATATCAACTTAGGCATGAAAAATTCAAAGCCTTGTTCAAGACAATATTACATAATTATATCAAATTATACTTATTCTACCGTTAACAATATTAACGTTTCTATTCTAATATTAAATAATAAAACATCCCAATTGAATTAGATTCGTAACACAAGCAAAAAACGACTTACTCACAAAACAAATAAAGATTAATTTCGTTGTAACTGGAGTTAAATTAGCTTCCTTTAGGCAAGTTACTTTAATAATGTACCTTGTTTGAAGAACAAAATAACTAAGAGACACCCACTTCTAAAAAAGTTTACGATTTTTATGTCAGGTCGAATAAAATGGAAATTATGCTAAACCCTGATTTACTACGTTTCCTTTAAAGGCCGGTTGTAACACCGTTATGTAATAAAGCGACAGCTTAGATGGAATAAATACTTTTTTGGGATTCTTTTTTAAGAATACTACTTTAAGTTCTATATTAATATGTTTCATGCCGAGAAAACAGGGTCAGGTAAGGAAGGTGCTCGACATGAATGTGGATGGATAAAGGGGAAGAGGACGACCATAGAAACGCTGGATGGATTGTGTAAAAGAGTGTTTCTTGCCATATTATTATGATGTCAGATATAGATAGGAACGTTTGGAAGAAGTGTAAAGGTAAACGCACGCACGTTTCGTTCAACACGTTTTGCTCGAATAAGTGTGCGATCACCAAAAGTGTTTATAAATCTACATTATACAGGTAGTTTTAAATAAATTCTTTGCACGGTTATGATTGCAAATAAAACTTTAAGCATTAAATTCCGTTAAAAGCAAGAACTGCAAACGAATACCGACCGATTGAATGAATTGTTTTTGTAAAATACTTCACCGCTTGAAAGTATTATGTGTCTGATTGCTGGTATTGAACAAGTATTTTGTTTTTTATATTCAATGAATATTGCTTCTGCATCAATATTCAAAGGATAATCTGCACTTATTTTTTTTTTATGGTAACAAGGTATTTGACAAAAAAAAACTATTCGTTCCGCCATAAAGATTAACAAAAATCGTTAGATACGATTTATTTTATTTATTGTTATTAAAACGTGCATTGAGACGTGACGTCACATGAGACTTCAACTCACTGTATCATGTCTTTATTTTAAATTTAAGCGAGAATGGAAAAATAAATTTCCTTGCTATTTTGGAAATATATCGAATGGATTAATTAGTTTTTAATTACCCAAGTCAGTCCAATACCCATTTTTTTTGCAATTATTGAAGTGAAAAGCTGTTCCACGGATGGCCTAGTAGTACCATGTTTCATTGCATTTACTTTTGTTACAACCAAAAAGGTTAAATATCAGTACGGTGTAACAGAAACTAGGCAACACCTCCCTCGACCAAGCATCACAGCGTTTCATCATCATGTTAATGGCAAAAGAAGACCAATTTGCGTCGAGCGCAATCTCATTGTTTTTGATTAAAATTATTATTGTTCCCTTTTATTCTCTATCCTTCTCTCGAACGACAGCCCGACATGAATCTACAGCGTTTTTCAGACGACTAATATACGTAAATTTTGTTAAACGGACCGACTTGGTAATGAAACGAAAATTAAATTAATTTTATTGTTTGGAAACTGTATTAAGTGTTTTTTTTTTCGGGAAAAGCGTTGATCAATTCTTTTTCTTCTATTAATAGAGCAATGGTCATGGAATAAGATGGTTTTATAAAAACGTGATGCGTAATTTATTTTGAGACTGTATGGTATCTAAAATGTTATGTAGTGGGATCGTTTTTCTTTTGGTTTATTAATTATTTCAAACACCTTTCTACTGCGCAGAATATTTCCTAACAGATGAACTCAGCAAATATTTAATCTAGAATTTCGAGTTCTCGTACATCGCGAGTCACGTTTGCGACGAATAAAACAGTCAATTATTAAAGCGCACTATGTCACTAATTAAAGTAAAAACATTTGCATATTCTCAGCCATAAATTACTCAGACAAACCAACTGCACGTTATATCTTTTTCCCATTACCGTCCGCAACTAGCTAAAATCACAAGCAAACACAACTTCATACCACATTTCCATTTATAATAACAGTTGCTGTTACAAACGATCCAATTACCGTCCTTAGTTAAATATGACGCAAGCAGATTCCGTACCAATTTCTGTAACTATGAATACATAGATATTAGAATCTCCAGAGTAATGCAGTCCAATATTTGTGGAAATGGACTCCCCGAAGCGTGCCCCGTTACGTGGTCTAAATTCTGAAAGCAAACGCATCTTGCCTTTTGTGGATCGGCTTGTGAATATCAAGTACTTGGTCACGTACCTATTCTAATTTCTTCATAAATCTATGCGGCTATGGGAATCCGATCGGATTGAGATTCACTGGAATCAATGTTCAGTTTTTATTCGAGATTTTCCATAAATTTTCTCTGACTGTTTTCGATTTCATTTGGTGAGTTGTTTGTTGATTTAAGACCTGAATGTTTTAGTTTGTTGGTTTTAGTGCTTGGTATGGCTTGGTTTATATGGTCTGTTAACAACGTAATAAAAACAGCGCAGAGATAAAGAAATTATTCTTCTTCTTCAAAGCATCTTGAAGGATATTTACTGTTTAGTGATGCCAATTAAATCAGAAGTATTACTTATATACAATAAACACGACACAAATAACCCCACATACGTTCAATAAAGAGACATCTATTGTAATCATCCTTTCATCAAAAGCCTATTAAGTTTTCTCATGAACTTCAATTATCTGTAGCAATATTTCCAAATTGTCAGCTTCCCTCAGGGTATATCGACTCAGCCGTGGGGATTTCCTAAATAAAGGGATTAGGTATCGTGTGATACGAGGCAAGCATAGAGAACACCCTATTATACTTTGCTTATCTCGAAGATCGAACCAAAAAACCCGTCGTTTTATGACCTTACTTGTAATTAAAAGGAATGAACGAATGTTCTTATTTGGGGAAAAAATTCTAGACTCATTTTTGCTGGTTAAGTGTATGTAGTCTTTTGGTATTATAAGGTTATACTCTTTAATAAAATGTATATAATTTACAGTTGTTTTAAATTTCGTATCTACCGTAGTTATTAACATACAAGCTATGGTACTCTAAAAACAAAACAGACGACAAAACTAATCGTGATAATGATGATAATATTATAGACTAGATGAAGTAGGTAAACCTTAACTCAGGTTTATTGAATAGATTTTTTTAAAACAGTTTTTTGATAATATGGTGTAGAAAAAATACCCTGAAAAAAAAACTACAGCTTAAACTAATCACAAAATGTATTAATAATATTTACTTTCCATGTAAGTATGTATAACTAAAGCTGTATAAAAAACACATTACAAAGACTGCCCAACAATTCCTTCCTTCAAAATTCAACAGTATAAAAAAAAGAAATTTAAAACAAGTTTTCATTCTTTTTAAACTACATTTCGTTTGAAACGATTCAGCTTGACTGTATATCTTAAGCACCGGTCTAACAGAGGTCGAGACTTTGTAACTAAGAATGAAAAACGCGTCACTAGTGCACGCTGACAAAACGACTCAAAGAACTTCGCTAACCCTTTCAGAGTTTCTTTCACTGGACTTAAAGTTTGATACGGACTTAGCGGTTAAAACGCCTCTCTTTTTTCTTCCTAGTCTATAGTGTCCCACAGCTAGGCAAAAGCCTCTCCCACGTCCTTCAACAATTATCTATCTTGTGCCGCTTTGAACCAGCCCTCGGCCGTCCAGTATAACTTTAGTTCATCCCACCGCCGCCTTTCTTTAATTATGGAAATTAATTAAATTCTTGCAGGTGGATAACAAACTATTTAGGAACATACAAATATGTGCATCATTTGTTTTTCATTTTAAGTACCTATTATTTTCAATTCTGCAATTGCATTGTATAATTTAACTCTTGGGCGCCTATCTAGAGTTGTGATAGAACACTGCTTGATATAAACCGTCATCTCTCTTCCACAAGTTTCCGCAATACTATAATTTTAAGAGGTTAGGGAGGAGATTACATATCGCGAAATTAAAAAAGAAGTGATGAACGTAAACTTGCCATGTTTGTAAACAGCCTTATGAACATGGTTTCCTTGCAAACGGGTGAAGGTTCTTTAACAATACAAAGATGGAGTAAAATAATTTTCTTTAAGAAGAAATTGTATGTACAACTATGAAGGATACCTATACCTAGTATTTAAAACCAGCCACAAACTTTGCACTAGCATTTGTGTACATAGAACTATGTCAATGTTAAAAAAAAAACATAACTTAATGTAATTTAAATAACGTCGTTAGTATTGAGCTACAATCGTTGAAGCACAGAAGCGTTTTTATAAAACTACGTTATTCATGTCTTTATTTCATATTTGATAATTCTATTCTACTTTTTTTTTTGTATAAAAGCTGTCATGCATCGAACGAATATCCATACGCATAAATAAAGAACGATTAAATATAACGAAGGCATTAAAATACAAAAATAAATACAATTTTATTCACGTTGCATGCAATTTTTCTAATAAACTTAACCACATAAAAGCCAGATTTAATCTTAACAGCGGCATAACTCTTTGAAATAAACCCTGGATATTGTTTTTATATTATTTCCCGTACACTCCCTCCTATCGTTAAATTAGTTTAATCCCGGTATAATTTCCAATGCAAGCATGCATTTCATATCCAAACAAAAAACGCACGGTCTCTTTTAATGTTTCTTTCCATTAATTTAAGGCTTTATAGCTCAATAAATTATCAAAGTTCCACCCATTCGAACGTAAGTCGAAAACGCTTTTTTTTTCAAGTTTTCTCCCTTTATACTCCCTTAGCTCATGAGACTGGTATTTTTTGTAATTAGAAAAGTACGAGCAATTAAAACTTTTATAATTGTCTGGATGGGGGAATTGTAAAATTTACTTCCCTGTGAACAATGGCATAGACAATAAAAAAGGGATATTAAAAACTTTCCTAATTAGAGAAGAAAATAGAGTGATGTAAGTTCATGTACCTTTTGTAGGACTTAACCTCACTTTGATAGAAGATAATTACTGATAAAATACAAATTTTATAAGAATAATGAAGTAACATTGTAAAACAAGAGAAGTAACAATTTTTCTTATTTTAGTAAGCAGTGCTTCTACAATGAGTAGCCAGAAACAGTCGATGACGAACAGAATGAAAACAAGAGCAGAGATGCCTTAGATTATAAGAAATAAATTAAATAATAATTTGAATGGCACAGACCACAAACTTCACGTCAACTTCATATCAAGCTACGATTATCCTCGACTCTCAACATACTTTAAACATCGCTTTAGCGTGTCAACTTCTTGCAAAAATAATAATTGCATTTATGAATAATCTTCTTAGCATAGAAGTCGAATTTAAAATAGGACAATCGGTTCAAAAATATTTCAGGTAATTATGTTCTTCGGCTTTACTCCCTAAACTCTAAACTGAGCTTATAAAATACATTGATAACATTATCTCAGTGCGATGAGTTCTAACTAGGCTTACAAGACAAACAAACAAACAAAGCCACAGCAAACAGATAAGCAAGCTCGCAAATTACACGTGAGAATTATTATTGTTCAAAACAATGTATTACGAGAGCTCTCCATTCAACTGAAGCTTTCTTCTTTATTTTCCTTCAAATTAATGTGTTTTGTTGCGAAATGTGAGTTCTGATTTAAAGTATTTTATGTCTTGTAAGGATTTTGATGTTGTTTTGTTTGTTCCTTAAACTTTTGAATTAATACGTCTTGTGAAATACTGGCAGTTTAAAAATGCTTCAGGTTTGGGATTATAGAGCTACTAGGATTTTTGATACTTACAGAACAAAAAAATTATGTGCATATTCCTAAAGATCCTTGTAACACTATATACGGAGCGATCTTGATAACCTTGTTAATGAGTTCTCATTAAAAGGAAACTTCATTGTTCAATTTCTTGTTTTTTTTATATAAAACTGTTCACAAAACCTACATTAGTCTTATTTTAGTTTTGTATAACTAAAATAAAACTCGATTCCTCATCACAAAGGGCTCAAACCAGAATCATATTTGCAGATTTCAAAGCCTTTACAAAACTAAACAATTCCTTTAAAACAAATACATTTTACAAATTTAATCAGTTCCCGTAACGATAAATTTTAAGCCAACAATCCATTCAATTTAGTATTTACGTTTAAAACAGGTAAACTCAAGGATTTGTCGTGCTCAGTATAATGTAATTAAACGTGTTATTTAAACAATTATGTAAATGAAAACGACGAGAATTTCTGTAGAAAGGTCGCATTATCAAGCGAGGGTACCGTAAGTGTCAAATATAAAATGTTAAAAGATGGTCTCTTTTCTTAAAGTCAGCTTTATTATTTTTTCTTCCGAGATTGTAATTGCTGCAGTTAAGATTTTAATTCTCATTTTAAGACATTTTGTTTCAATTGAATGTTTTTTTTATATTCAGTTTTTTCTCTAAAAAAATTTTTCACCAGCTACATAAATACGCTAGTGACTGAATTACCACTTACAAAATCGTCCATTAAATTTTATACATCTTGAAGTGCTTTGACTAAAACCACATTAAGCCGATGTGTCCGACTGTCATACATTGGTCATGGATAGTCATTAAGTCCTGACGATTTTAACAACGTATCTTTCAATGGGATATTGTGGTACTCAATAAGTCAGATTATGGGTAGATACGAAATCTATCAATTTGACTCGGTGCAATCTACAAATCTTAGAATATTGTCCAAGGAGTAACTCTCTTTGTTAATTTTGTTTAGTTTATTCTGCCCACTTCCACAGTCATCGGTTAAGATAAAATTTTGCATGCATACATTTTGTAATGATACGCAGCTGACCTTATGCTAAAGCTGAAAGGTAGGTCGCAGGAACTTAGTGTAAAATGACAATCCCCTTGAGTTTAAGTTCCTATAATTTCTCTGACGACCACTTTGATCTGAACCAATAACCCAGACACAAAAATATGTAATTTTAAGGCGTTCTGAAAAAAGGATTGAACAATATACTATGGCCATGCTTCAACGTGTTGTTTTAAGGAGAGCTAACTTGAAAACAGAATATTTTCCACACTTAAATTTATTCACTTTGAACGAGTTTCCAATCTTTGTTTTGCAAAACTACAGAGTAGTGTTTGATATAATTACTTTTTAATTCTTCGGACACAGTTTGTTCTGAAGAAGAACATTAATTAACATTTTTATGTATTTTCTTTGTAAAAGTATTGAAATAAGGATTTATTTGAGTCATAAAATGTTTAATGAAAATCTTAAACTTTGTGGAGGGAACTGCTCATCTAGTCTTCTTGGAGCAAGCTTAGTAAGCAACTAAACGAAACAAAGAAAAGAAACTTCCAATAAACTAAAGGTTTTTGGACAAAAATACACTAACTAGGTCTACTATACAGTAATATTGAGATAAACACTGCAAGAAATAATGCTAGTCGTATTAATCAAAAGTTATGAAGAGTATTCAAATAATAAACAGTCATGCATAGCAACTGCTGAAATCGAAAAGTCAGAACATAAAAAACAAATGAGCGCGATGAATCAACACACTGTCTTGATCTTCCAACTGGCTGGCCTAATGGCTGATTTTTTACCTTACTCCTCATTTGCGTGTTTGATTTATACGTGATATCACTCAATTTTACGATTTCCGAGGAACGTTTTCTCATTGAGATTAAGGTGGAAAAATGTGGAAGGAAACACAAATGTTAAAAGGAAAGTTAATGAAGTAATCTGATAGGTAGGCATTGAAGTTAGAAATAATGACGCTATATAACGTTGCGAATTGCTTAAATATGATATGTTTTTGTAAGGAGAGAAGATTGACCTGTTTCGTAAAGTTGTTTTAGATTAGGTTTGACCTTAATCTGATTGATTATTTAAGGATACCGACGTCGTATTTTAATTTGGACAATCAATCAATTGGTAGTTGTTTTGTTTAATAAGATTTGTGAATTTTGCTGTTTTGGCGAAAAACAAGCTAGCGCATTTTCGTCGTTCCGTGTCATTTTTAAATTTTAAAATAAAGTTGAAAATAAAGTCGATTCTTGTGAAACTTATAAAAAGATTAATTGAACTAAATTAACATTCCAATGGCCATGGGTCTCAAGACAGAACAATTTGGAGTCAAGAACAGGACACACCTTTGTCCAAATGTGGAGCAAAAAACAGGTTATACAAAAAATACTCTCAGAAAAGAAATATTTTCTTTAAGTACGCCTTGAAAATAGAACAACACGTAAGCAAGTAGAAAACACTAAAAAAAATCATAGTATTTCATGTTTATAATCACAGCCAAAGAAACAAAGAAGCATTGTCCCCAACGTGTAAGAAGTGGGCTGCAAATGAAAGAATCTCTTTTGTTTTGGGGTCATCCGAAACAAGGTTTTTTTCTCTAGTTTTTTCTCAGTTGAAAAGAAACAGGATGAACGATGTTTCAGCTTGCTCCAGTAGGTTTCTTGTAATTGCAGCGTGTAGTTTCACTTAGCTCTTGCTTGGATTGCTCTTAATATTTTTTTAAAAGAATTGCTTGGTTGTATTGTTTGGTCACTGCTGTTGTTTTTTGTAACGTTGTTAGTATAATAATATCTTAAAATACATTTTAATAGTATAAATACGTATACTTGGGTATTTTGTACGACCGTATGACAACGACAGCTGATCCCAGATGAGGTGATTAGGCAAAGGAGACGAACGAGAGAGGAAAATCATGAGAGTAAATTCAACATACTTCTTCTAGAAATTGACCTATTATTAAATATGAATATGAACGCCTACTACTGGGTACAGGCCGTTTTCCATATGAGAAAGGTTTGGGCATTTGATCTCCACGTTAGCTCAGGATTGGTGATTTCAGATCCCATTATTTGAAATTTAGGTTTTGTCACGGTGTTTTTCGTCACCATTTATAGTATGTAATTAAGAAATTACAAATAGCTTTGAAAAGTCACATTGGTACTTACCTGCATTAGTTATAGAACCTGCACCTCGTGCATACAAATCCACACACAGAATAAAGCCACCACGAAATTTCATATCAAATTAATTTCCCAAACAACAACACGTCATCCAAATAAACAATACATAATTAAACCAATAATAAAGTCAAACAGAACCCGTAAAGTAATTTCAAGCAGTGATTTAAGTTAAATATACAAAATAAAATGCTCTCACAAACAAACCGATTCATTACTGACGATAAAGAGCTTCGTAAAATCACGGGTCACTTCCCTTCAAACATCAATATTAAAACAGAGATTCGATCACAAGGCCTACCAATACACTCTTAAGCAAAATTATCGCTAGCGTGGAAAAGAGACGCAACTACACGGTATAGAGCGTCGTCTCTCTTTTATCCCCGTAATGATATTACTTTAAAAGCTGGTGGTAGACCCTTAGAGCACGGAAGACCACGGATGAATAAGCAAATGGAGTAATAATGTGGCAGACGCTAGCGACATCTGTGTTAACATTGTGTACTTTAGAACAAAAGTTTACCGACTTTAAGTGATGCTATGTTCCTTAAATCAAGGAATACTAATCAAGGAATACAAGGATGTAGTTGCAATGAAAATAATAACTGATGCTTTATGTACATTTATATCCTTGCTTAGTAAATAGGTTGTTTTAATTTGGTAGATTATGCTAGAAGTTAAAGTACAGTTGCCTAAGTGTTTTTAAAACATAAGATTTCATGGATTTATACATCTGTGTTGGAAAACAGAACATTTTACAGCTACATAATTATAGTTCATTCACAACTTTGAGGTTAAAAACAATTGAAATAACCGTTTAATTTATATATTGCCCAAATTGTCGCTTACGAGTTAAAATATACTAAACAGAACTAACTATTATAGAACCTTTTCATTATGTTGTTATAAATTAAAAAAAAATTATGTCCATTGAAAATAAAACGTATGAGAACGTTCAAAGACATCTTCAAAATATAGTAGGAACTAGTCACCTTCACTGATACACGTAATTGCTAGTCTTATATAAATCCTGAAATCTTTTCATGAAATATTAATAAACAAATGCCACGAACCTTAAAGCACTTTAAGACTAGACAGATTAATAAATAATATTTCAATACGTTTGGTGTACGCCTTATTTATTTACATAACCCGTGACCTAATTTCAGCTACAGATACACCCTCTTCCAATTTAATATTCCATTCTCTTGTGTGTACAAGCGATAACAAAAGAAATATGTGAAAGTAATCCTTAATATCCGAACTTACACGGCCTAAATGAGCAATTGGAGGGGATTTACAAATTGCTGAACAGCGATTCATACAGATTCATACAGATCCATACAGATTCATACCACCACAATTCATTCGAAAGCGAAATGTTTAATCACGAAAAAATGATTTTATAAAAGACCGTAGGGATCAACCGCACAATAAGTGCTTAATGGAAGAGGATTATAGGCTTTCATCACGTTATTTCGAAAACGTCACTTGAATAATATACGGACGTACCCGAATACAGCCATTTAGATTGCGGTTTTGATAAAATGCTGGATTGAAACGCCCTGTATGTGAATCAGTGAACGATGGTGCAGGATTTATCGAATTAGCTTTCTGTTGAACTTATGTAGTATTTATTGAAGAGAATAAATGATGTTTATTTGATAGTTGTTACCTAAAATATTAAATATAGCAATTGGGCTACAAAAATCAAGTCAATAATAACGTTTCCTCGAATTATATTTGATTTTGAATGATTGAATTTGAGAATTTTATTTTAACGTGGCTAAAAAGCGCAAAAAAGAGTTTCGGAAGGAGAAGAAGAAAGCTTTTGTCCATTAGTAAGATTGTATTAATGCTCGCAAAATATGATCACAAAATCCTTGCAGGACAACTGTTGAAATCTATCTTTATAAAATACAGAATTACTAAGCCTCTAATCACTGCATAAACATAACTACCAAGCCAAGAAAGAAAACATTCACGCGAAAAGCCGCTATAAAAACAGATAAGGCATATCCAACCAAAAACAACATTCAGAATACATAATCATAAAAACAAAAGACTCGATATTACTTTATCTATCTTTGAACATCCAAATCGTATTACAATTAGTACATCCGCGTACCATCAGCAAAGAAAGATGGTGGCGAGGTGGGTGTGGAAGCAAGATAGCGCACTACATAGCGTAGAGCGGTATCTGTCTTCTACGCGCAATAATTTTACTTTGAGACGTGGTGGAAGGCCTCTAAAAGTCACACAATCTTATGTGCAAAGTATAAGCATTTTTGGGGTCCCATACCCAAAGGGTAAATGGAACCCTATTACTAAGCCTTCGCTGTCTGTCTGTCTGTCTCCAAGCTGTATCTCATAAACCGTAATAGCTAGAAAGCTGAAATTTTTACACATGATGTATTTTCGTTGCTGCTATAACAACAAATACTAAAAAATAAAAAAAAATATTAAGGGGGGTCCAAATATTATATTATAAACTTGTTTCTTTCGTACTTTTTGCTTGATATTAAAAACGGTAACAGACGCTTCAAACTTTCGCTGTGTATAGATGATAGTACGAAACCTTTCGTGCGTGAGTCCGACTCGCACTTAGCCGGTTTTTTCTAGTCTCATAGGATGTTTAATGATGATGTTTTTGTACCCATACTAAGGTCCAGCCATTTTATGATCCAGTAACACAACTTCCGACTTATGTTGCTGACCGTACCAAAAGACCGGCTACTTTATACTTTTCGCTGACAGATCTAATTTGCAATTCAATAGGATAGGTCGTTACTCGCATTTATTGGAATCGTTAGATATTTTTATTCTATTTACCCGGTAGTCGGTACTGTTCACGTTCCACGTGGGAAATAATAAAATTCTTTGCTTTAAATAGGATTTGGAATGTCAGGAAAATCCTCTTGTATGTATGGGATTTTTGCAGTAGGTATACATTAAATTGAAAGTAAAGATCAAGACTGTCTTAAATATTGGTTGCTATTTTCATCATCATCATCTTCCTGCCCTTGTCCCATTTTACTTGCGGTTGGCACAACCCTTTTATTTTTTCCTTTCTCCCCTATCAGACATCACACTTCACAGTATCATTCACAGTATTTTTTATCATGTAATCACAACTATAACAGAATTATTTAATCAATGTTTAGTTTTTCTTCTATCATTTTCTTAAGAAAATTCTTGCTATTCTTTTATTTTAAACGTATCGTTTCTTTTGTTAAATCATAGAATAACAAGAATACAGCAAACTGTTTCCGATAGATAATTTAGTACTGAGAGATATTGTTTACGTATTTTATCTCGCTAATAGAGTTTTTTTTTGTGAAACATCCTGAACTATCAATAAAACAAAACAACGTCTCGAAGATGATAGAAAAACTACGTGCAGTTGTTTATAATCTTCTATTAAAGCAAAACCGGAGTAACATAATATTGATCAGTTTGCACGGAAAAACTGAATTGTTCCCTTGAGAAAATATTAGTTAATTTGACGACTAACATGTACCTATTTATTCACATTTGGTATTTGGCTTAAAACATTAAATTAGCCCATCATTGGATACGTATTTTTTCTTTAAACCAATAAATAAATACGAAGATATAACGAATCAATGATGGTGAAACGTATGAAAGTGTAGGGTTATTAAAATCATTTAATAATTAGAAAGTGCTTTAGGTTGTAATCTTAAATGAGATTTCAACTCACTGTGTCGTCTCATTTTCTATTTACACCCCCATTCTTCTGCATTCCCACATTAAATCTTTCTGAATTCTTAAAAATCATTCTTCGACAAATAAAAAAAAGAACAAATACAAAACCAAGCGAAAAAGTATTCAAATAAAAAAGGAGCAGTGTAACAAAATTCTATTTACAAAGTTCAAAAATAGTTCAAGTCATTATGCTATGAGTGTCATCTGGGGGTCTACCACTGCCTCTTCAAATAAAACTGTTGAATGCGAAAGAGAGACGCTACTCTACAATACACTGTACGTCTCGCTCTCACATTTTCAGCTGTTTTACTTTTACAGTTGGTAATAGACCCCCTGCACAAAAGTTTTTCAGTTTGACGCCGCTAGCTGCGAGCTGCATAAGTTCGGGCACCATCTGCAAAGGCTTCTTCCCAAGTAATTATACGTATTTTGAGTAACACACTGTTTTTATACCGTAGTAATATTCTGGGCTTACATAAAGACGTATTGAGACGGCCGTCTATTCAGCCTCTGTGGCTTATTGTAAGGCCGATGAAGTAGTCTACAGTTGCAATATAAAGCTAAACAGGAATAATTAATTTTGAAAGCATCAATGGATTAGAGCAAAATATATAGAGAGCATATAGGTAACACATTTTTTTTAAATAGTTAATAACCAAATGTTCATGTTTTTTTTTATTATTGTAAAAAGAAACAACAATCCTCGATCGATTTACTGTTCGTATTTTAAATCTGGCACGTATTACTTTTACGTGATCATCCAATGCTAAGCCCTTTCGCTATTCTATTTTTGAGAATAAGATATTTGTAACACCAGTATTATCCAAGTATCAGATCAGATACTTGAGGTAAAATATTTATGACGCGATCAAATACGGATTTTATAAGAACAGAAATACAAACATGTATTGTTTCCCTGATCACCGCATAAGTAGCTAACTTTGTGTTAAGAACGTTGTAAGCTTGCATAAAAAGGTTTTATGAGCACCTCACATTCTTACGGATTCATGTAAAATAATATTATACTGCTTTTATGAGTGATTTTATTTTTCCGTATGAGTTTTATTTATAGACTTGTTTCGTGTGTCTTCATATTATTGTGACATGTTACAGTAATATCAAACGTCACATAAACTTGTATCAAAGACTAATATTCGAGAATTCATTTTGGCTGGACAGAGCGGACAGTCGTTAACACGGTTTCTCAATTTGAGTACATATGCAAAAGTTCATGTCATAAATCAGAATTACTCGGGTAGAGATTTTAACCATTGTAAAAAGCACTCGAGAAGATAAAACCTCAAACACGTAGATTTTGGTTTGATCGTATGTAATACGCAGCCGGCTTAAAAAAATTTGATTGTTTTTTTTTTATTTGCGACCGATTGCCCACTAGTTAGTTTGATAATTCTTCAAACGGTTCCAAGAATCGCGTACCTTTTGACTCAAATATTGATTGCCTCAATCCGCCTAATGTTTAAAATCTCTCCGCAATCCCGAAATTTGAAACAAATGAAAAACGTCGTAAGAATGACATTAAATAAACGTAGCTTCCTGATAGAGGTTGCAATTTATTGGGTACATTATCGGGGCAATACTTGAATTTGCCACGATTCAACCAAGCAATCCCTGGAGAATTTCGGGACAATTGCCGATCTACGCCGAAGATAGCCGAAACACAAATGGACCATATCACATGGTATTTCCTTTGTTCTTTTGAAGGTGAACGCCGAATCAGCAGCCGATAAGTAAATGTCAGTGGAAATGCTGATGCAGTAATGAGGGATGTGGGGAAATATGATTTGGTTAAAATTACACTTATTTTACTGGAAATGTTTTCCCTTTTTTGGGACTTGTGTTAGGAAAAGTGATTCGATTTAAGTGTAACTATCTAAAATATTCCTAAGATTTATTTAACAGAAGCTATATTCACATAATTATAACATTTATCTAACCAAATAATAATAACTGTAGCTCTGAAGAAGTTAGATAAACTTGAGCGTCTTCAGAATTTTTGCATTAGATTCATATTTGGTCTTCGCAAATATTATCACGTGTCCGAATTCCGTCTGAAGCTCAAGTGGCTCCCTATTCGCCTTCGCCGGAATGTTCATATTCTCACATTACTTTACAGTATCCTGTTTAATCCTTCAAGTCCCATATATCTTAAAAAACGATTCCAGTTCCTTCATGACACACATTCACGATCCTTGAGATCATCGGAGAATTTGAGACTTAAGATGCCACCACACTCCACTGGATTCCTCGACAGCTCATTTACTGTTCAAGGTGTACGCTTGTGGAACAAACTCCCTGCATCAATTAGACAAGCTCAGACTCTAAACAATTTCAAGAAACTAGTGATTGAGTACTTTCTGTCACACAACTAGCTTCCTTAGCCTGTATGTATTTATTTATCTATGCATGTAGTATTTATATATTTATATGTAGTATTTGTACGTATTTATATGTAGTATTAGTATGTATTTATTATTTCTATATATATTTTTATGAACATATTTACAACAGTGCACCATTCATCTACCTCTATATATATCTTCTTTTTTCCTGTCCATCCAAAGGTTGTCTGGAAGATATCGCTATTAGCGATAAGACCGCCATTGTACCCTTACTGTATATAATTTACTTTTTCACAGCTGTAACTATGGTGTACAATAAAGAGTATTCTATTCTATTCTCTGTTACCAAGAAACGCTTACGTTTTTCCATTTGCATGTGTAGATAGACATCAACTTCTTAAAATTTGTTTTTGCTGTTATTAATTTTATGCTCCTATTTCAAATAGGACATTAGAATGATTACATTTCGAAAAGCACTAAGGCTGCTCAAATGTATTGATTATTACAAGTCAAGTCATGTTACCTCATTTGTCAAATAGGAATGTTCTTATTTAGCAATAAAAACCCGTTTGAGGCTGTCTCTAAGTGAATACGCAATGTAACATTATCTAGGTGCCCAAGTATTATAGCAACCAAACAGAATAAAACAAATTAATCTCAAATGAATTCACACAAAAATTCAAAAGGAGAGTCTAATCGCAACAAGAACTCTACAAGACGGATAAACATATTCCCAGTATATAATATATTCTCTTTTCTTTGCCATTTCTGGTTTCCGCAATACATTACACCTTTAGACGACGTATCACCAACTTCACCCATATTTTATAAGTTTTCGAGTTTCTTCCAATATAACTTACTAGGGGAAAGTATATTTTCTGACTCCGTATGCTTTTTTTTGTAGGATTTTTATGTTATTGTCGTTTTTTACGTTCGCTCTGTGGTTGTGTGTTTTTGTTTGTTGCTAGTTTGAATTCTTTTTTTGTTGGTCATTTATTAAATTCGTGATTCTGATATCAAATTGATTTTTATAACCCTGTTGCTTGTTTATTCACGTGAGATGCAATCCACTGCCGGTGGCAATATGTCACTTTTGATACTGGAGCTGTATGGCTCCGCAATGTGCTGCAAAACTTACAACGTTTCTCGTATCGTTCAAATGACCCTTAAGAAACGCAAACAAAAGTATAACATCCCGTATGAGTCTGTATCAATTACTGGAAATGTTAGAATGCAGTACAAACATTTATTGAAAACTATTTTTAGTTTGAACTGTAAAAGACTGTTGTTTCCATTTCTATAAATTTTACCCATGTTATTTTATTTTAATCATAGCTAAGAACACGGTTTCTTATAATAGCGAGAAACAATAGTCGGATTAAATAAACATATAAAAAAAACTCAAAAAAATACCGCTTAAAACGATAAAAAAAGCACCATTATTCGATAAATGCGTCGTAATATTTGTAACATCGTCATTTTTTTTAATAGGAGATCCAAAAATACAACTGTATCAAGCACTGCAATTTGCAAAAATTTCATTGCAGTCGTAGAAAAGAGACACAGCTCTACACTATGAAGAATCCTATCTCACTTCCTCAACCTTCCTCAACAAATCTGAAAAGTCTCTCTCAAGTCAATCACAGTAGGTATTATTCGACGTGGCTATTATATTCGTGAATCTATTTCTTGAGGAAATCTGTAAGAGAAGCACGTACTGTCACGACGACGAGGACCCAGGTCAATTTCCTTTAAAGCTCTGTTCACATAAAGTAGAGTTTTTAGTTTCTTTTCATTACGTTATACGGGTAATAATCGCTGAATTTACAATGCTAGAATAATATTTGAATAATGCTAGAATAATATCTGAATTCATAGTGTATAGGACACTATGAATTCAGCGATTGAAACCTGTGAAATGTAATGAAAAGAAACTAAAAACTCTACTTTAAACTATATTTGCCATAGCACATGTTATAAAAAAAATCTCGTGATAGTGTAAAAATCACGTTACAAAAATTTCATTCTATCGTAGGCATAGGTACCTGTGCCCGTCGGCCACGATCCTAAAATCCTATACCTGACTGTCGCATTTAAAGTAAATTATGTATTTTGCAAGGCACTTAAATGATAAAAAGAACAACAACATTTAAAAACCATGTCACAGCGTAAACAACCAAAAAATCCGGTTCATCCTTTTCTAAAAATAAAACCTCTTCACCCCTTTCTTAAACAAATCTAACAAAGCAACGCCAACAAGCACAATCCACATTTCTCCTCAAATTCTCAAATGTGGCCTCAGCCTTACAAACTGAGAGTTGAGACAGCGGAGCGATTACACCGAAGTGAATGTGTGTCAACAGTCGGAAAAGCTTCGACAAAGACATGGCAAAGGACTCATCAGCAAACCAATTTAGTTTCGTCCTTTTGATTTACTGAACATCAAAGTTTTTCCTAAGTTTTCCTTATTTTTGGCCGCGACTAGTGAGACGTGTAATGTGGATTGTATTCGTTAGGGGAAATATAATAACAGTATATAATTATGTTCATATTTTGCAAATGCAGATATTGGAGGTTAGGAAGTAGGTGTTAGATTTAAAATTGGTTTTCAAACCTCATAATAGAGCAAATGTAGATCTAGATAAACCAAAAAGTGAATTTAAAATTTTATATAATACGTGTGTATAATTAACTCTTATAGATGATGATAGTATAAAAATATGAATAACTAGAGCTGTTACCCGAAACTTTTCCCGTGCGACTGCCGGTTATAGATGCAAAAATATTACCTATTCCTACCTACCTACCTAACCTATGCCTAAAAAGTACCCTGTGTTAATCCAAGGTTTCAGCTAACTCGAGCCGAGAGAGAAAGAGTAACAAACCTCCATGCTCACAAACTTTTGTATTTTTAATATTAGTAGGATTAACAATAAATACGTATTACAACAGTACAAAAAGAAATAATTGTACACAAACAACTGTCGCGTACAGTGTATCGACGTATAAGCCAAAACGCTTTTCCATTTCGCTATCAACAAAAACAAAACGTTGTTATGTGAAACAGCACAATTAAAAAAAAACTTCTAATCGCGGAAATTATAAATTAGACCGGCGAATGAGGGCAGTGGGCGCAAAGCATATTCTGAATAAACCAGAGGACCTACCACTGCAGCTTAAAGTAATATTATTGCAAGTGTGTAAAAGAGACACCGCTCTACAACGTGCAGTGCGCTATCTCGCTTCTACACTCGTAATAATGTTACTTTGGCAGGTGGTGGTAGACCAGCAGATCTTTGCAATTTGCGGACAAAAAGTGTTCAACGCGACTCGAATATAAAGCGGGCCGTTTTTAATTATTTCCCTGGCCATTTTTATACGTAATTATTTATGTGATGTCTGGCCAGCAAAAATGAAAGTAATTTTAATATGTTTTTTTTTTTGTTTCAGCATTTTGCAAAAAGTTGAGTGGGGATAAACAATCTATTAGATAGGAAACATAAATTGGTACTTTACTATCCAAATTACAGAGGATTTCATAAATGTTGAGGCATGGGTTCTGTAAATAAAGCTCTACATTTCATACGATTACAGTTTAAGTTCAGCAATTTAACTGCAAAACAAAGGAAACGAATTACAAAATGTATGTTTATTATTTCAACTCAAATTCGAATACGAGCTTTAGCATAAAACAAAACACAAACAAACCAGCTAAGGCTTTTTAGGCTACATTTTCTGCTATTATGACGTCGAAAGCAACGTAAATTGGCCATTTTAAAATTCTGTATTACCGACCGTAATTATAGTTTGAACTTTAACCCTCCATAATTTCTTGTTAGCACCGTGCAGATCGTTTCCTGATATAGAAAATTACAGGAAAATCTTACTTTAGTGGAAAATCCTTAATTGTAGAGTACCTTTTATTTAGTAATTTTGGTTTAGCAGTTAATTACCATTAAATTTGTTTACACGTTTTTAACATACGAGAACATATTTCTATTCTACTCAAATAAGAAATGATAGTGTGATGGTAGTGTTTTAAACTTTTTTGCTGGAAGATTTTTGTAGAGTGATGTGCAATCACACGAAATAAGGAAATTTATAAATCGATTTAGTCCGCCAGTATGATTCTAAAAATGTGTCAGACGCATATGCATTTTGCATTTCTCACTCAAAAAATCTGAGAAGTTAACGAAACCTGTAAATTATGTAAAAAATAGGAGGATGATTAATCACTATTAACACTAATGCAAAAATCAACACTCTTATTACTAAAAGTATATCGCTAATCCCACCTACATAAAGCTGGCTACAAAACGGCTCTGGATTCCCATAAATAAAAACGACGTATAAGCCCTCGAGTCCAAACACTACTAGAACAGTCTCATGTTCTATAAAACAATATGGTGTGAGCAATCTCACATAATCCCATTTACGATACTGATGCTGTGATTCCTGTACCTATACTGTAACCTCTTACATCAGGTTTCTTGCCATTGTCGAAGAGAGATGGCGATCTACAAAATGTAGAGCAATGTCTCGCTTCCTCAATCATGATAGTTTGTCGTAAAGAGCTCGCAGTACAGGCTTTGAGAGCTACACTCTGCAGAACAGTCATAAGTTCATGTTACTGTTAAGTGTATATTTTATCGGAGTGTCCATCTTGGATATATAAAGACGCCATGTTGCAATCTTCGCAAGATCCTGCTTGACCAATAATGTGTAGACGTTATGCTACGATTCTCTAGACTTGCGACTGCACTAGATATGTGGACTTTATGTTTTCTTTTTTGATAAGTTGAAAACCCCGTTTCTTTGATATTATTATTTTTGAATTTTGTTTTGTTTTTATTTTCATGATACACTTCTGCGTTACGTTTAAACGTTACGTTTACGTTTAATACATTTCAAATATATGTTTTTTTTTACTATGGCTGTGCCCAATTACAAATTACTATGTACAATTAAGAACATGGAAGAAAATTAAACACAAAATACGCTTTTAATCCACTTAACTTTTATGATGATTCTTGAAACATTACACGATAAATTGTTCTACTAATCATAAAAATATCTTAAAACTTCAGTTTGATAAAAAAACTGTTAGCAATGATCCTTCCGAATTCCCCTCTACAAGCTTAGTATAATAATTAAGTTTAATGTCTATTTATAAAACATTTTTTAGTCATGAATAATAAATTTATTTTAAATTGACGAAAACGTTTATTAAACTTTTAGGCTCTTAAGTTTCGTATGATTTTGACCATTTATTTTGTACTTTGTTACGATACAATAATATTACTATAAAAATATTAAATCAAACTAAAAATATACATATTTTTACTAAAATAATTTTGATTAAAACAATAATTGGATCCTAGTTCAAAATTAATGTAAAAATATTTTTACAACTGTATCACAGTCGTTTTTCAGTCGCCAACTGTTACACACACGTACAAATCTTATAACGAGAAAACAATAAGTTTTTAATTTTCGTGCTGTGTGTCGTCACGTTTCCGAAACCTGTGCCCGCATCGTGTGTTGGAAAAGAGAAAATCACTTTGCAATGAAGTTAGATGCGCGCAAATAGCACCACTGAACCGTAAAATTAGTTCAGAGTTTCCTTAGACGAACCGTATGAAATGTAAACTCCGTTGGCTTTTTGAATTTTCGAATAATTTTAAATTAGATTCGGATTTTTAAGTCTCGTGACCCAAGTTGTGAATGTTATTCACGTATCCCATGTTATTGACTTTTTATGTAGATTTAAATTCAGAGTTTGCTGACTGAATACATTTACTGTTATTTTTACTTTGACCAAAGTTAAAGTAAAAATGAATTTAATCCCGGATTAATTTGTATTTTTTTTTTTATTTTATTAAATGGTGTATGTATGTTATGCAATCTCTTTTCTATTTCTTGAGAGATTTTCTACTATTTTATCTAACACCACAGTCAGGACAAAAGTTATCTTTCCTCAAGCATTAACGCTGATTGAAATGCTTGTAACTATGCAGTAACTGACAAATTAAAGTCACACTACTTGTGAAAAAGGAATGTCATCCCCACGAATTAGAAATTTCCTATTCCTATTTCATTCTATGTGATATAACAATGTCTTAGATATCGAATAAACAAAATCTCGAAACAACAATTCGAAGAAAACAAAAGACTTACCTACATCGTAAAAACGATATTTTTCAGAAGAAAAATTATGTGAAGGTCTGATGTGACAGGAATACTGGGACTATTACTCAAGGTGTCATCTCGTTTCGGCTAAGGAAACGGGAATGACGCTTGTTTTCCTCCCCCTTGGTTGAATCGGTACAAGTTATAAGCAGGTAGATTAGTATGAAGGGATACAGACTAACTGAAAAATAATTTAATGAAAAAAAAGAGATGTCTGTTTTTAAAACTGCAGTATGAAATTATTGCCTTTATTAGAATTTTTTGTATAATATGCATTACATGAGCTATAGCAAGGATGCTAGTAAATAGGTCACAGGAAACATCATTGCAGAAGCATTAAAAATGACGAAACTTCAAGAATTCAAAAAGTATTAAAAAAGACGAAAAAACAATACCTATCATGCAGTCTACCAGTAAACGATAACTTAAAGCCTAGTTTTGAAAACTGGAGCAACATTTAATCACGTGGTACCAACATTAAAACGACCAGATTTCTGAAAGCATCCCCAATAGTTCTGACAAAAACATTATCAAAATTCCCAGTACTTCCTTCAATCGAGTACTCAAATCTTCGTATCACGTCCCGCCATTAACTTGAGCCATAACGATACCGTCAAAAATGTAAGTACCTTTAGAGTTGTTACTTCGATGGTACAAATTAACTGACGGAAATTTTATGACTAGAACATTTTTACGATTACACTTTGGTACTTTACCTTGGTATTTTTTTTGCATTTGAATTGAGGAAAACAGGGGAATTGCGTCGTACTACTGTCGTTTATGACCTGAAAACAGAGTTTGAAGGAATTGTTCTTTTGAATTTTTAAATAACTATCTAGACGGGCTATACGCCAGACAATGTATATCAATTCGTATGTATCAATTCGTTTGAATCGCTGAAATGTATCGAACTGAGAGTCAAGTCAAAGTCACGAAACGAACTCATTTAATGTAATTTTCATACATTTGACGTCTATGTAGAGTATTCGAGATAAGGGTGAGACGTAACGTTGTAACGTCTATACTTCGGTACTAATATAGATTAAGTTGTCATAAAATAATAAAAACTAATTGCTGTGTGTTCTTAAATAAAAAACCAATACAATAAATTCATTTATTGGAAATGCGTTTCCAGCCACATAAATTACAAAAAACTGTGACGCAACTGTTAGCGCCCATCTCCGAGATGGGGAGTGCTCCAACATAAGCGTAATGTACCCATAAAATTATCAAATTTTTAAATTTGTAGTTACGTTTAAATAAAATATATTTCAGCTACGTACATCCTTTATTTTAAAAATTCAGGTCGAAGTTCGTCCAAACGATGATGCGATCAATTTGTTAAATCTAATAGGGCAAAATGTAACTTGAAATTTTAAATTTGTTCCTGGAAACATCGGTATGCTCCAAGGACCTAATAATCTGAGCAAACGACGCTGCTGTAGTTACCTCAGTCTGTATAATCTTTTGGGAAATAGAAGCTGAGACCGACCATACAAAATATTAGTACATTCTTGCATTTAGCTTGGTAGAACATTTATTTTAGTGTAGCAAACACAGACTCAGAAAGCATGTTATTTTTTTCTATTTGCGTAATCTGTGTCATTGTAGTAGTATACCTTTGGGATTTAACTAACATATAATATTATATAAGAAATGTTTTCGTTTTAATATCCTGTCTTTAAGAATAATTGCCAAATTCACCAAACTGACCTTTTTTGCGCTGGTCTTTTGAGGAAAGACCCGGTCTTGTCTCTTCTAAAAGAAGTGCATGAGATTTTTACCTCAACGAAACTAAACTCGTGTGTCATTATTAACATGAAGTGGGAGTGGGAGTGTTACCTACATATCGACTGATCTACATAAGTTTTTTTTTTGTCTAAAGTAACTAATAACCATTGTAGTGTGCTGGACCTCTCAAGGTACGCTTCAGAGACAGCACGACTACTTTCAAATCGCTGCCAGTCGTCTCAGCAGGTGTTCTCGCTATCTGGCCATTTACATTACAAATAGGCCTTCACATGAAAAAAGAATATATTTATAATGTTTGTGGGATTGCTCAGTCATTCACTCAGTAGTTCATTATTTACGAATGAGGCAAGCCTGTGTTGTTGCCAGCCCTTTGTTTTTTCAACAAAGCGGTGACAATTCCGGAAATCGCACGGATGCAACGCGTGGTGTCGCTCGGTATAAAACATGGGTGCATACACCCTTGTCTCTTTTATTATTGATGAACTTTGGTTTCGTAGTTTTCATTCTGTAGATTTTTGGAAAATTTTAGGTCGAAATTTTAATAGTTGACAGATTTATGCATTTGTTTGTTATAATAATTGGGAATCCAAAACCAAAAACAAAATAAAGAAACCTTAAATAATAACAAGTACGAGATTATTATAATTTATAGCGATAATTTATTCCGTTTACATCAATTACCGTGTGAAAACCAGAAAGTGGAGATTAAACTCATTTCCCGGAATCTGCGATACATGTAGGTCAAAGCAAGCTTATTATTCACCGAAACTTTAATTAAAATACAATAATGTTGTACCAGAATGAAACACGGATTTATTCGAAATGGCTTCATTACCGTGCCGCGCAGGGATTACGTTCCCAAAACTATGACATTAAGACCGAAATCGGCATGTAAACAGAGTGATCATTTACTAAAGCACAAAACCTCACACAATCCGCTTACCGCTTCATTACGTCATACCTTAACAATAAATAAAGACACGTCGTTATAAATACGCAATGGAGCGAGAAATTCAATTTGAAATTTCGTTCGTTCTGTTTCGAGGTACTGGTCTAAGCGATTCTCAACTGTTTATTTTTAAGCTATTACATAAGATTTATAACCAGTAGTGCCATTATCTTGTACGAAACAACGAACTTCGGTTGTTTTAAAAGAATAAAAAGCACTGGGGTGTACCACGAATTCTTAAAATAACACTCTTACAGTTGTGGGAAGAAGACAGCACTCTACACTTTATAGAGCGGCATCTCTTTCAGGAATGGTATAGTGTTACTTTAAAAAATGGTGGTAGATCACTGGCCATTTGTACGTTGAGATGCTCACCGCTAATACTTTTTGAACGTTGACTGGATTTTTCGAGTAAAATAAATAAAGTTTAAAAGTTTTGTCGAGACGTATTCGGACTTTAATCAGTTATTTTTCATTCTTGGAGATGAACAATGTTTTATACTCACTTTTATGAAGATTATCCGAGGTTTTGTTTGCTATGCTTATGAATAGAATCATAAAACTTTTGGTTTTATTTGTTTTAGGTTTTCATGACAGAGGCGCAGTTTTATTTATCAATAAATCAGTGTTTGATTTTATTCATATGCGTTGTCATTTCCCAAGCTCATAGGTGTCATTTTAAGGTTTTGTAAATGTATCTGCCGGGGCTGCGGAATGTTTGTAAGAGTTACCGCGACCCAGGCACTCAAAGAGCTCCAGGAGGAATATAATGGTTTTAGATTTCAACAAACAAACAAATTGACCACGAATTTTCAGTAACATGTTCTCTATTACAATCTATAATCGTAATTAATACTTAAAGCGAAGGAGTATCGATACCTGTGGATTAAACTAGTTGGTCTACTTTCAAGACAACGAGTATCAGTAACGACTGTTCTAGGTATTCTATTGTAAACCGGGCTTATCTAGATATTTACCTGGGAATAGTCTAGAATTCTAGATTACAAATTAACTGAACCGATGTTGATGATTTTGTGGAATCCTTACTAGAAGATTATAGGTTGAATTTAGATCACAAATAATTGGGTATCGCTTTAAATCATTTTAAATGTTTGTGTTTAATTTTGAACTAGGGACTCGCCCTAGTTTTACACGGGTGAAAAAACATGTCCGAACTGATTTTGGCTACTAGTGTTTCTGGGGCGATACTGCGAAGCTGCGATATTTATTTCTAAAACGCAAACAATATTTTTGAAAAGTAAGTGTGCACCGTGAGGTTCGAACTCGAGACGTTTGTTTAGCAGTCCTGCGACGAGCTTCAAATGGGTGCAAAACTGATGTATTATACGTATTAGAAATCTAAGCATACATAGGTACAGACAGACACTATATTTTATACCATCTATTCATAAGATTATTTAATATTTATTAAAGCTAAAAAATATTTCATATTTATTGATACCGTTTTGTGTGGGCAAGAACGGGACGATTTCTATAGAAACTAAAACAAATGTAAGTCTAATATTTTTATTCATACAATACATTAAAAGTTATTGTAACAAAAAATAAACCGGCTTCAAAAACATTGGCAGTAAAAACTTGAAAATAATCTAAATGACAAAAATATAATTATATCACCTGGATAAGAACTAAAGTTTTTTTCAAAACATAACATTCACACTTTTCGCCACTACAAGTAATCTGTGAACATACATATAAAAAATGACGAATTTCGAACCTCCTCTTTTTTGAAATCGGTTGAAAAAATATTCACCTGCTGCAATATTTTCAAAGCATTTACTGTCAGTTAAAAATCTGTGAACGAAAACATTCAATCAAGGTTTTAGCGGTTACTCGCAAAAGCCTTATTTCTCAGAATAGTTTATCCTGAATAAACTTTAGAATAACTCAATAAAACGTTAGCAAATAGTACGATTCTCTGTTATTTTTTCTAAAATAACGTAGCCCACTCTTATTTTTAAAACCGATTTTGTACATTGAAATAAACAATTTTTATTATTACAAGAAAGCGAAAGAGAAAAAATTAGAACAATAAGATACAATACAAATTTTATTCGGTCAATGATATGTATGAAAAATCGTAAAATGTTAATAAGAAAAATGACATGCATTTTTTTTTTCATCACAATAATTTAATCATTATCATTAAATTGTTATGAAAGAAACTACACGTATATTATTAAATTTATTAGTACGTAGCTAAGGTGCTTGACGGATAAAAGGAAAAAAGTGATCGTTTATGGTTTCAGTTTTTCCTTTCGATATACAAAACCCTAATACTCTAAAACATCATTTTTTTTAACGTTTAGCTATCGCTTATAAGTCTGGGTCCTCTTAATACCAGTACCTTTTCGATCACAACCTCCTGCACCGGGCTTTAACGAAACAGTCTACTGATGTATAGTTCAACAAAGGATTTAATTCTCACCCCTCTTTCTAGGTACACTGTCTAATTACGAGTCTGTCGCCCGCACACAGCTCCTACCCGAAACTTTTGCTTTTGTATGTACCAACACCCGACACAGCTGTGGTACAGCTCTGAGTAAATTTACTTGAATGTCAACCAAAAAGCTTATACCTGTCCTGTTCTTTTGAGTGAAGGTAGAAAGAGATAGCAAGTATGTGAGGATCCGTTCAAAGTGCAGGGACACAGTTTAAATTGAAAATGCTACGGTAGTGGACATGATTGGTTTGTTACGCAAATTGTTTTTGTGATATACCTACCTGATTTTATTTCGGGTTTTGGTTGATTTGAATTATTTTATATTTAAAGACGATAACATTTTGAAATATTTATGTGGCGAGTAATTGAAAAGCCTATGTCCAACAGTGGGCTAAAATGGGTTGTTGATGATATTATTGAGGCTTCAATTACCATAAGCTTAGCATAGTCCGAAAAAGTAATCCGTTTTTTTTCCATGTCAAATTTGGGATTCGAACAGTTTTAATTAAAAATATGATAAAAACTCATTTCAATACCAGACGTAAATTTTCACGTATAATCGAAAAATGTTATATTATTAAAATAAAGCATGTTAAAAAAGAGACTAAATCAAGTTCATGGTTATATTATCTACACATAATCAGCAAAAAAAAGAAGATAAAATAAAAATATAAACCAACAAGCTCACACTCAACGTTAAGCAAATACAACCTCATAATTTCATGCTTTTCCAACTTGGCGTGATGAAAAAGAAAACTATGTAATTTTACTTTGCATAAGTAAAAAGGGGCAACTTGTTACCATTGGGAAGCTGAAGTTCCATACATGTTGGCTACCAGTACTAATTAGCAAACTTAGATCTGGGTCATTCTGGACAAAGCGAATGAGTTTTAAGGAGGAACTTTTCAGTTTTTTTTTTTCGGTCGACTAGAGTTACTTTTTGTAATTCAATGGAATTATGGTTTTAGGAATGAGTTGTTTTATATTAAAAATTGTATGTACGATGAATTTTGACTGTCAGTTTTTAGATTTATTGAAAAAAGGGACTTTTGTTGACAGGAATGATAATGAAAGTCTTTTTACACGTGTCAAATATAATAATAATAGCGGTCCAGACCGATTTCAGTCACGGCGGCCAGAGTTACTATGACACCAGCCAGCTACGCAGGACATATTATAGTGCACAAGTGTGTGCGCAAACACAGGTGCACTCTCTATCCCGTTTACTCTCATAGTCCGATGGGACGGTCGTCCGACACGACCGGAGAGAGATCAGGCGCAGGACCCACATTTTTACGAGTCTACACGAAAGCTGTGATATTTATTAATATCAAAAGTTAAGAAGTTGTCAAGCTGTCAAATATAAGTTAAGAAGATACAATGAACCAAAAAAAAAAACTACTTTAAAAGTTTTGTTCATTTTACAAGAAAGCATACTGGAGCTTAAATATTATCTTTGAATTTGAATAGTTACATTCAATCTTCGTTGACAATACATGACTGTTCATACAACTTTTCTTCAGAAATTCATCAACCTACCCAAATACAACACCGTTCAATCTAAATAGCCAGCTCCATTTATTTCAAACTTAAACATTCTGTTAAACAGTTTAAACTAATTGTTTTATTTGCGTTCGTAGATTTATACAGGAGATAATTAGTGAAACAAAGGTAACTAAGTTTACTGAGACGAACTTTGTCAACGAGTAAAAAACTACTCTCCGTAGATAAGTTCAACAAGACAAGAACACCTACTAAGAAATCTTAAACTAAAACTGTTGCTTCTGTGAAAAAGAGACGCCGATCTACGTTGTGTAGAGTGCTGTCTCGCTTCCGCAATTGCTTAAGTCTTGTTTTAGGAGTTGATAGTAAATGTTTTTCAAACTAGACAAAAAGTTCTTGTCTTGTTAAACTGACTAATGTACCTTTATAGTGTTAGTATTTTTACGAGATTTAATTAAAGAGTGATTTCTATTCAATCTTTGCTACGAATGTCCATTTTTAAGTAGGTAATTATTCTGTACACAAGAATCCAACAACAATTAATTTAGTGACATTTATATTTTTACATTTAACTAGCTATAGTAGTTATTGCTCATAGCTTTGCCTGCCTCTATATCGATTAACGCAAAAACGCAATGAGTCTACGTGTTAATCCAGGATCGGTGCATGAAGAACCGCAACGCATAGGCATACGCCGACACGCGAATGACGTAGCTAGGCAGTTCAAGTTTGCCGCCGCGTCAGCTCGTGATTAAAAACTCCGGTTGGGTCCGAAACTAGTCAGGCTATCCCGATACATACGCGTGAAAAAACCGTTGTATAATTTAAGTCAAAACGAAAAAGAAAGGTTGTCAGCTTCTTTGATACGATGTCTAACAATAGAAAACTGTATTACCCAATGTTTCACTTAATTATCCCCTTCCTTATTAAAACGTTTCCCTTTCCTTGAATTTCTTGTATCAGGTGCGTTTACGGTAATAAATCTCGCATGCACAAACACTCTGATTTGGGAGGAATATCTGAATAAACGAAGCTTTAGCTTTGGATATACGGTAAATATGACTTTCTTTCTAGAATTTTGAATTAAAATGTAGATAACAAATGGCAAGTTACTTAAACGAAGACACTAACTTATTTTGTGATCGTGACATAATTTTAGTGGGATCAAAAGATAAATCCCACTAATATAACGCAAAAGTTTAGGAGTATGGATGTTTGTTACTCTTTCATGCTTACAGCAGAACCAATTAGGATGAGTGAGTAAGTGAATGTGGAGTATCCTGACACCCTGGAGTAACATAGACAACTTTTTAACAGTCGACGACTGTGTAAAAGGAGATTATTGAAAAAGCTGGTAATTAATAGTTTTGCAAAAAAATATAAAATTTAACCTCAAAATTCAAGTTAATGGTCACCAGTTACTGTTATATACCAATAACAAGCCACCTACCTACAGTTATACCAGAAAACAGTCAATTCAATCTATATTGTGAACTAGTGCGTACATCCGCCCGCATGAAAAAGTGGACGCAGCACAAAGAGAAACAAAATAACAAAATAAAACTTATATAAACAACGAAAATAAACAGATTTGTTTTAGCACGGCTCGTATTGAGAGTATGGATTGTTTTAAAATGACATTTTTTTAAGTATTTTATTTTATTATGTTTCGTTAAAATTGTCAAGAGAATTTTGGTGAAATCACTGGGAATTAAACAAATGAACATCGAATTAATTTGAAAACACCGTATGAATACAAATAAATAAAATTAATGTGTAGGTTTTTATTGTACTGTAACTTTAAAAAAAAGCATTCTATGAATTTATCATTTCATAGACATTATTTGCCTATTAAATCGAATTCTAGAAATATAGGAAAGCTGCAAGGCTAACCACAAAATGATGGTAAAAATTGTAACTATTTAAAAAAAATCCTGTTCCAATTATATTAGTTCTAAATTTTCCACAAATTTCATAATAATATGAAAATTTCTTTTTCATTCAATTTCAAGTAAATGAGCTTAAATATTCCACCTTAGATTTAATTTTCAACAAATTCCATTTGTGTTATATCCTGTCTGTAATTAACATTTTAGTTGAGTTGCAGAATCCAAAGCATGGTAACTAAATAGTATTTACAACGGCAAAAGAAAACATACTGAAAATAAATGAGAAAACAGGTAGAAGAAGACTGATATTTTAATTTTCAGGAGAATCTATGTTTAGTATACGTATGTATTGTTCCACAATGTTAGCCAATATATAATTATATTGGTAACCAAAAGGTCCATGAATCTCATTCATTATATTAAAACATCTTTAATCCTTCCGTAGAGCAATAAATAAAAAACAGTATGTAAAAACCATCAAAGAGCAATGCCTGCAACTCACCACTGAATAATGAAAACTAATCTTATTACGAAGCACCATTTTGATCACAACAAATGTATGGAGTAAATGTATTAGAATATTCAATAAACCTAACAATGGCATTGTTCGGATGCTACTGATAACTGAGTTGTTCCTAATCTGTAAACCAGAACACGATTTTCTCATCACAACTATAGATAAACCTTGGGATAGAATAATCTGGTTGTGGTAGAAGCTTATAGTTAGTTCCTGTTTGATTGGTGTGTTCCACTAAGGGCCTTGATGTTTAATATAGGTTGCCCTATGATTTGGAAAAATTAGAGTGTTTTTGATTACTATAATGTACTGAATACTTTGATGTATGAAGACGTTAATTTATATCCTTTTTTTAGTTCGAATTATCTTCATGCTAAAGTTCATCAAGAACAGTAGGTCTGTTTAGGCTAAGAGCAACTAATTTGCACTGATTAATACTATTAATATTACATACGCAACAGTCATCGTGAAGAGAAAGTAAGCTGAAATTAAATAAACCCTTAGCTGCATAAAGAATTTGATTTACGTACTAAAATAAACATATTTTAGACTTTCATATAATTTTACAACGAAAGAGAATTTATAGATTTCAACACGTTTTCGGGTCAAGAAAACATACAAAAGTTAGTATGGAATGCCAATTCAAGAAGGCAAATCAGTGTTTCCCGGAGCTATTATTCTTACCTTTCTGTTCGTTGCCTTTTGTTTTTATTCTTAAAGTCTGGCGAGATTTTGCTGAAATACCTCTAAGTCAAATGGTCAGTGTTTAGTATAAGAATGTAAGGTTAAGGCCTTTAAATCATTATTAATAATAATTTTTGGTTACATTTTCTTCATAAATAGTACTTTGTGTGAAAGGGGTTTTCTAAATATTTAATCTTGCATTTAAAAACGTTTAAATATAACGGTTTTTATGGCATCCTTAAATAGTTCTATTGGGTTAAACACTAAACAGTTTACTTGATCAGTGTCCTTGAAAAACTATGGTGACCAATGACCATGTCGTCTTTAATCCATTACTCATTCAGTCAAAGAAACTATACTTGTAACTATTTCAAAGAAACTATACTAGTAATCATATTTACGTATAAGCAAAGTTAGTAATTAAATGTTAAACGATCATTATCTTGAAACAAAAGAAAAATGTCCGTGTACTAACAAAATGCTTTTCATGGTTCAAATACTAGAGACCCGAGAGTGGAACAGACCACCTGAATTCGTATTGCCACTAAGCAGTTTGACAGTTGAACATAAATGTTGAACAGTTAGTAACTGTTCATTTCTAAACAAAAACCTAATGTCTATGTTTTGGATATTGTAAACAAGAAACTAACGAACTGAATTCAATTGTTTGGTTGTGTATTCTGAGTTTATTATACTGAATAATTCGATCTGTGGGTGATGAAGAAAATGTATATTATTATGCATTAAGCGGGGCTAGTGATTACTTATGTAATAAAATTAAAATTCCAGAAAAGAAATTTTTGTACCTGATTAAAATAATTTTGGCATATCAAATTATATAAATTTAATTTTACTGTTAGTCATATACCGGACTGGTTTTTTTTTAAAGAGTATTTTTAAGTTAATTAATTGGTTAGGTGAGTGATATAAATCTCTACGCTATTAAATACTGCATCATTTGTGTGAACCATAAATGCCAATTTTAAGACTAGGCATTTCTTGTTTTACATATTACCGAACTATATAGTGTACCGATTTCAAAATTTCACGTCAAAAAAAAAAGTTCCTAAAAGAAAACGCTCACTATTATTTCCACCACGCTGCTTCTCTTAGTATCACATCACCGTTTACATTCTTATTACTCTCCAAGCACCCGTTTAAGACTGTTATAAACTCGTTCACTGCAGTGTTAGTCTAATGCTAGGGAAATAAACAGCTAGACGACTTGATGTAGCTTGTCACGTCAAAGCGCAGTTAAGTGTAAAAAGTACTGCTAATGTTAGTGCTTTATGTGATGTTTTTCTTCTGCAGTTTGCTTTTATTATGGTATGGTTTGTTGTTTGGGGTTTTACCGTTCAATCAGTACAAGTTTCTGTTCTGAGTATAGATGTCACTATAACGTAAATGCTCAACCTAGAAACAACAAGACTATTTAAAATAAAATAAAATCCCGTCTAAAAAAATCATACTTAGTATACACACACCGTTGTCATGGTATATTGTATAGTATGACGTCTTCATATAAATGGGTGCAACGCGAGCTATGCCGACGTTTTCGAAACGTAAAATGCGTTCAGCATGCACACTCACAAAGTTATCGCAGTGACGAAGGGATGGTATATTATTGATGTAATTAAATTGTTGTAAGTGGGCAGGCCTATCACTGTTTGCATGCTGCGCGTTTGTAGGCATTTGTTTTTTGGAAACGGCCGAGACCTACAAAAAATATTTAGGAACGTACTTCTTTATTTGTCCTTTATCTAATAATGAATACTTTTATCCTTGACAACGTAGTATAGTACTACGTTGTCAAGGATAAAAGTATTCATTTGTTTGTTATTCATTTGTTTTATCATAGTGATGAATAATATTGTACTGACTGCCTAATATCTCCTCAAGTAAAATACATCCTTCAGAAACCCTTTCATACACACTAGAGGCTCTTTATCTGCACCACACATCTCAGTAAGTACCCTTAGCCCTTACGTGGTCAGTGGTATAAACATTAATCTAAACTAGTTCCACTCTTTGTTTTACTGAAGAACTTAGCAACAATGTGTATTGACGTCACATACTTAACAAGAGTAGTTAGAGGTTTAAACTGAGACTAAAAGTTAGTATTATTTTGAACTGAGTTGCAGTATTGGATATATACCTTTTAAAGTAAAACTGTTGCGGTTGTGAGCGAGACATTGCTATATAGTGTTATGCCCTGTCCTCCTTTCACATCCTGCTATTATAAAGGTGAAAGTTTTATAAGTGTTTATATTTCTTGCCTCTTCATGCTCAAAGGTTGCATCGATTTTGATAAAATTTGGTATGGAGTTGCTGACACCCAAGATTAACATATACTACATTGTAACCGACTGCATTAAAGGATAAAGGTGCGTCGAAGGAGGTTAATGCTTTGCAGCTATAACCGATATCTGCGTAGGCGAAGCCGCGGGAAAAGCTAGTCTGCAGGCTCCCTGAAGTTTAATTTACAACTTCATATATTGGTTGAATCGTTGTGTATTATTGAGGCAATGCAAATATTTACTTGCAATTATTTCGAATCATCGGCAAAATTTCTGTTTATCTGGATTTCGATTTCAGGTATTTATTTGTTATTTATTAATTCGTTGATTCTGCAGTCAGATTTTCTTTGCAGTGTGAAACATAAGAAAACATATATTATATTATGCAACCATCACAATAATATAACATGTAAAATATAAAGGTAAGGTTTATAATTATGTGTTTGTAATGGATATTTTAAAACATTGACTCCTTAAACTTGTTTTTTTCTTGTTTAAAAACACCTCACAAATCATAAAACCTCCCATATCAGTCCCAAGTACCATAACTGCAAGCTAAAAAGGGACAGCATACAAATATAATAGAAGATTCATAATGAAAGAAAGAGACAACAGATTTTCCTATGACCACCAAGATTGATGGTATTATTTACGCAGCATATAAAAAATATCAGGTGCTTCAGTTTCTTATTGAGGTGTTCAAAATGATACGTGCGGTCGGAAACGCATCAAAAAATGCTTACCGGACCGGGAATGGGTTTTGTATTCGTTCTATGTAAACATAGTTGATAAATAAGTACGGTACAGGGGGTCTTCGATCTACAAGTATTAGAACTGTTGCGGTAGTGGAAAAGAGACGCCGCTATATGCCTTGTAGTGCTCCTTCTCGTTTCCGCAAGCAACTGAGTGTAAGAGGTTACTACATTATGAGGTGGCGGTAGGCTCTGTGTAAGTTTTTAGTTTTTTTTTGTTACTGAGGTAATCACATAATCAAGTAATTGTGGTTTGCATTTTCGCAGAAGCTTTTCTCATAGAAGAATTCAGCTGATTGGTAGTTTTTTTTTTGTGGAAAAACCACTTAAGATGCAGTGAAGGAGTCAGTGTAGTGGTATATATCTGTCGATACATCCATGGTATGGTATGGTATGAGAAAATATAGTTTTTTTGGTGTAATGAAGAAACTAACACACACAAATGAACTTTCAAATCATTACACCGCACGTTTGCACTGAATTGCACTCCTATTTTAGGCAGTCCAAAATATTTAATAACTAAATACCTTTTTCAAATAAAACAAAATTCAACCACCTTTTGTTCACCTTCTCACCTTTACACATAATCATAACACTGTATCTGACATTTTCCCGTTTTATTCAGAAACAGCGATGTGTTATAAGGTGTTATAGCTAATAATAGCTGTTACCATGTTTTCGAAGAAAATATACTTCGGTTATTTTCGGTATTATTCGTGTTTCCTCGTAAATGGGCTTGTAAGGAGGAATTATTTTATCGGTGACAGAATTGTTTAGCGTTTATTATGTTTTTGGATGGTTTTTTGTGTTTTAATAAATTTTGGGCTTATCTTTGGAGTTATCGTTGTATTTCTTAAAGAGATATAGGGTTGGAGCATGGATAGCAGGCGTTTTCAGTAAGCAATTGCTTTTATAGAATTTCATGTATTTAGGATTTTTTTCCAGAACTTAAATACCACGATTTTCATGCGCCATTTATTTGTTACCACTTAATAAGAAACAATCTTTTGTTCTATAATTTAAGCGGCCCTGGTAGTTTACTTCTTCGTCTTACATTCAATGAATACCCTCACGAAGCAATTTTTTCAAAAACTTCCAATGAGTGACACAAAAAAACTCCTTAAAACTCATCAGTACATATACAACATATTCTTTCACTTAACAGTACGAATAAGTAATGTAGTAAATAAAACACACGTATATTTGATACCAACACAAGGTGTCGGAGCTAACACCCAGGAGAACGGAACAGCAATGCTTAGAGATAATATTTAGCGACGCAATCAAATAAGCTGTGACGTCATAAACCGACTGGCTCTATAATTACACCACACTGCGCTGGTACACTATTATGTGTTAGAGATTATTTGTAACCTACTAATATTAACTTAAAGATTTGGAGTTATGGATCGATGAATGAGTATGACTCTTTTACGCTTAAACGGCCAAACCTATTTAGATGGAATTTGATATGGAGTTAGCTGACACCCTACGTTATTTTTACAGAATCAATTTGCTTAATATCTGACCATAAAAAGTCTAATATGTAGTATTCAAAGTAAACAATTTTAACCCAAACCATAACACCTTTATATCCACGCCATAAAGTCCATTTTCGTAAATTACTATTACTTTACCACAATGTACTAAGTTTATAACCAAACAGTCTAAGCGGCGACAAATTGCTTTAGCGGCATACAATGTAGTATCAAGCTGTCAATAACGTAATATTGTGTTAGACAGGTGATTATTATGGATATATAACGTCTGTTTGATGTGTCCGATATAATGCGATTTAAACTAACTTAACTAACAATGGTCTGGTAATCTATTATGCATCTTGGTTTATTAAGCTTAGTAGTATGTAATAATAGTTATGTTATGCACTGTTAATATATTTGCGAAGAGAAAATCAAAAGAAAATGTTTTATGAGACCATCAAGCTTACTTCAAATTTAATTGTAGATTATGCTAGGGCTATAACACACATAATTTGAAAATTATTGAAGATACTAACAAGAATTACTCGACCATTTGGCAAACTTAACCAGAAAAAAATCATATCAAACTTCAAAGATCTTCCGCATTTCCATCTCTTCCCAATGTTTCAAATAACAATTCCATCGTATTGTAGACATTCAAACAGACAGTTCAACAGCCCACCTTGACTTGTCTTGTCACTTAATTTTCTCCTCGACATTTCCATTGTCCCGTTTCCATCAAGAACGACCGGCCTCAAAATTCACCCACAAGTCCATCTAATCCACACGTTACAACAAGGAGTTTTAATTAAACAAAGATCAAATCAACACAATAGAAATCAAGGGATGCCAGCGGATAATTACGCGTACCCTCATTATACACAATTAGACGTCCTAATCAAGGACTTTGATAAATTACCAAAAAATAATTTGGACGTTAATTTTACACCTACGTCACGCATCCATCTCAATTTCGGATCCCTCGCAACGCGACATGAATACAACATAATTATACGAACAATACATGTTCTTGCTTACCCGGAGATGGCTGGGTTGAATTAATATTATCTCACACACAGTGTGCATGTGTTACATTGTGTTAGGTAAATTTGTGTACTACACAGTGAACCACTTTTTGGTCTAAATTACATTCAAAATTAATGAATATAGTTTGATTATAAGAAAAAATGACCGAAGCACAACATTTATTAACTAACAAAAATTGTGTCGATTCAAAAGTGATTGATTTGAAAAAATAATTCATATTCCTGTCTTTTTAATGTCATATCAACTCTCGGAATGCGCAGTTAGTCTTAGTTTGATAAACGTAGTTAATTAAAAAAAAATATCCAGATTCTCTCCAAATACTTTAAAATTAAACACTGTCCAGACCATTTTAAAATAAACATGTAACACATCGTCCTACCCTTACACTCAGCGGTTTACCCTTCCATACACAACCAAAAAACGCATTCCCAAAACAGAGTTCATCAACCCCACCAAAACAAACGAAATTCAGCTCTCATTTGAATAATTCGCGAAATAAAATTCACACAGACATACATCTCAACAATACGCAAGGTTAATTTATCCGAGGGCATCTTTTCATCGTGGCCCGGACGTTAATTTTAATATATACGTCTTATGCGACGCCGTTTCCGTCATTATGTCGTTATTGCGCGATAAATTTTGAATGTAGTAATTGTGTATGTGAAATATGCTGTGAGCTCGTAACGTGTTTCCTTTAGGATGTTAAACAGAATTGGCTTCGAATGTCACTTATGTGCGTGTTTCGTTTGTGGTAATATAGAGATGTCGGTTTTGGTCGATAGGTGGAACATATCATGAATGTAGAGCCAATTATAGGTTGGAAATACATACGTGTAAGACAGTAAGGTAGTTTTCGAATGTTTTGTGCATTTAAGAAATTAAATTCACAGCTTTTGTGTATCGGAAGACACGTAAAGATGTGAGTTCTGTGCCTAATCTTTCTCCAAATAGAAGACAAAAGAACAGAAAGTGCACCAGTATCTGCCTGTGCACACGTTTGTGTACGTATAATATGCCTCGCTGAGCTAGTGTCTAGTTATTATCATGACAATTATCAGTTTTGTGTGATGAGTATGAATGTTGATGGATGGAGAGGACGAAAAAGGTCAATGAAAAGATGAATGGGTTGTATAAGAAATGACATGAGTGAAAAAGAAGTATGATAGTGTGAGGTTTGATAAAGGAGAATGAACGAAAAAAACGTGTTGCGCCGACCCCAAGTAAAATGGGATAAAGGCAGGTAGATGATGATGATGACAATTGTCAGTGTTAAATTTTATAGATCAATCCATTTATTTTGGCGGAATAACCTTAACGCATACAAAAGGCCCGGTTTGAGGTTGCGTGGGATGGAAAATTGTGGAAAAATTTGTAGAGGAAAGAAAACAAAATCCAAAACACGTGCCATAATAATATTATTATCATGTTTATACATCGTAACATCAAACAGATTCACAGATGATCGAAAACGCCTCATAATCCAGTATCTACAACAGTTACACTAAATATAAGTTACTTTCATTCAAAAATAGATTTGTGGTTTCTCGCCTTATAAAACATTCATCGTCGGCGAGTCGGCTTTATGGACCTTAATATATTTTTTATTTTATCTCTCAACCATTCATCGTTTTCATGTCAAAGTTCCTGTATTAATGCCCCGTTTGTGGTTATCGTTCTTCTCTGGTACTTCAATGTTCAAGTAATCGTTCGTAATGCTTTTTATTTTTCTTCTCTTCGTTTCGTTCCACTATTGCTGGGTTTTTTACCATTGCAAGTTATTAATATGTGTAACCCTATACATAAACATGTGATATTACTACAAGCATTAGGCGTTGTTTCCACCACGAATTTGTAACTTGTACATTCGTAAGAGTTACGGCGATTTTTTAAAGTACACATCCATACTTTTAAAAAGAACCAGCCGTTGCTTTATCTGAGATTTCACATATTAGAATGTGGAATCACCAACCATCTTCGTGATCAATGATCAATTTTTTTCTATATTGAAATTTTTCCCAGCAGTCTTATTATAACTATTTGCCGAGGTACTAATATTTCACTTTTATATTTAAAAAAGCCAGTTAACGAAGCCACTAGCGACAGTTGATCGCTCAGTAATCGGTCTAAACTTGAAGGGCTTCCATTAATTGTTTCAAGCGGTTTAGGAACTGTGATTCTATATTGTGCTGATTTTTGTTATAAGTATAATAGGATTAGTTAATAGGTAAGGTCGGTATTACGTATATTCAATTTGTTTTTGAATACTTTAGGTAATTGCTGTTAAGTTGTTGTTGTATATTGTTCATTTTAGGGTATTTCATGTAAACCATTTAATGGGACAATAATTCTTCGAATCTTGACGTAACTACCATCATACACTTAATAAAAAATCATGGATATAATCGTACGATAGAAACTAATATCACCCATCTATGCGAGAAAAGTTACCGGTAAAAGCTAGACATAATTTACTGGTATATTTTTTTATTTAAAAGCGGGTTTTGTTACCGGTTGTTTTTTTTGGTCTAGCAATTTAGGAATTACATAAAGTTTAATTTTGTAGTTCCTTCTTATGTTCATGTATATAATATTCGTTAATAGTTTTTGTCAATTACTATCATCAGGGAGACGTTTCGTTGCCTCTTACATAAACGGTCTATCAGATACCAATTCAGCTTGAATCTAATTGACCACAATTATTGATCTCAAACTTAAGCAACACAACTTCATTTCCTCTGTCTTTAACAAATCATGCATTAATCATTGTCTACGCTTTTCGTCGTTGACAAGTCTTTTATAAACTCCGTAAAACATGGCTGACATCGGCGACAGATAGGACTGTCGACGATTTCCCTTCAATAATGTACAGCTAGCAACTAAAGTTGGTTAACAGAATCCAGTTTACAAAGTAACAGTATTTTTCTAGAATTGGTGTTACATATGTTTTTACAATACCAGATATCAAGCCTTGTTTGTTAACCAATAGGACATTAGTAGCTAATTGAATTTTATTGTGTACAGTCGATTTGAAGAAAGCATTGTGTTAACTAAATTTTGTTGCTGACCATACCTCAATGATGGATAATCTTCAAAAAGTTTTAGAAGAATAAATTGTCGGAATATTTGGATATGTTTTGTACTCGATAAAAGTAGCTGAGATTGCGAGTAATGGTGATTGATATACATTGTATGACGTATCGACAAGTCATTGTAAGAGATATCGATTGATTTTAATATCGATAACGATAACCTTTCTACGTCTCTACAAGCAGGTAGCAAAGATTGCCATGATCTAGTGCTGAGAAAGCTAGTTTCTAAATACTTTTAAGAGATATGTTAAAGTTTAATTTCTACAAAAAAGAGCGTCGGGTAAATTTTGTTACGATCATGTATCCTAATTTTCAGATGGGTTTGGAGAAAACCATGTTTGATTCTTTTCTTCAACTAAGCACCTATTAAGTGGACTTCAAAAAGTAAACAAAAACACTCTTGTTACGTGTATAGTTTCGTCGTAAACGATTAGCAAACGCACGAATATAGTTATACAACAAAAAATACACTGCTATCATGTTTTGCTTAAGTAATAGTTTCAGATACATGCATACAAAATAATGTGTAAATAATATACTTTCACTAAAACATGTCAATTTTTTAATATAAAAACAAAACAAAAGCAATTTAAATTCTGCGTCGATGGCAACAAAAATGTAACTAAATAAGACCCAGAGAAAAATATGTCCAAAGTTTCCAACAAAAATCGGGCTGATGGATATAAAAATAATTCATGAAATGAAGCAGTTACTTAGCCTACTTAAAATTCATTTGTACCCGAAAAGAAGTTCAGTTGAATTCAGTACGAAAACGGAGAAAAGAAATACAGAAAAATACAAGTTTTCGGAAGGGAATCGGCAACTTGAACGCTTATACCAAATTTAATAAGACGCCTCTTAAAGAGGATTTCTTTAAATATTTCAGTCAAATATGCAAATGACTAAAAGGAAGTTATAATCTTTTCTTGAATAATGAAATTTTAATTAATTCCACGTTCAATAAGGGTGGAAAAATGTGGTTTGCGGCACAATATTATGCTACCTCCGCAAATTGGTTCTTCAACGTTTTGAACTCGGGATATTTTGTAAACATCTTGATTTACTGCTTTTTATCTGGTTATGATTGATTTCTTGTTGAAGGTTTTCATTGGGGAAGGTTTTAAATGTATTCATGCTATTTCCTTTCATACCTTTAAATGAAGTATGACGGAAAAAATATTATTGTGTAAACACTTACTTAATACAAATATTTCCAGTGATTTATCGTTTGATTTCTGACTGGTTAACAAAGCAATCAATTCATATGTGAACCACAAAAATTACAATAAATCTTCATCATTTTCTGGAACCTCTCCTCTACTGGATGTTGGGCATAAGGTCTGAATACCGCTAGCTGTATTTGGCGAAACGAAAGAGTTGTTGCACCTTTAAGTTATTAGTCCATTGTCTAATTTTACAACCAAGCATCACGTCAAATCTAAAATTAGAAAAAAATACGCCAGTCCCTTAAAATTCAGGATTCAGGAAATTTCCTTATCATTGCTTTTACTAATATGAGTTTTTTTCCTAACATAACAACAATAATACCAGTATAGATTATAAGGGATATTTACTTACCATACATACCGCTGAAATCTTAACATCACCGCCTGAACTCAGTACGCCCACATCGCCTCTATTACATTTGCTTAGGGATTAATAAAATCTCATGATTAAGTAACTGAGTCTGCCGCTTGGCTCATATTATCGCCAGTAGTTAGATTACATAAACCTCTCGATATGAGATATAAAATCGGAATATCTGGAACGAAAATGGTTTTATAAGAAAGAATGTTCTAGATTGAATATTACGATTCTATTTTTTCTGAGAAGTAGGCTGGATAGAATTTTATTAATTAAGTGGTAGTCTTACTGTGTTTTTGTGATATAATCTATTTGATTTACTAGTTTGATATTTTTCATGTAATATCTGGACTGTATAGCACCACAGTTGGGCAAAGACTTCCCTTTATTACAACAATTTCTGTTTCTTGTTTCTTCTCACAAATTCCCGAAATACGTGGTTAGTTCGACCTGGCATCTCTTCTATCTGCACCCAGTTTTCTGAATTTTTCGTAAGAGATCAATGCCTGTATGTATAACGTCTGTTTAATCTATCTTATCGTAGATATCCTATTCAGTACTACCATAACTACCTCGTCCATAATCTACAGAATATATTATATTAATTAAAGCAAACGTAGTCACTGTCCTCCAGGTAATAAGTATTATCTTCTCATCACGTTTCCCATTACCCACGTAATCTTAATAAACATCTTAACTATTGATTACAATAACTTATTTATCGTTAATTACGGAACAAGTACCACGAGGATTATCCCAAGAAACAGTATCTTGGCGGAGATAACCGGAATTATTAAAATTAACAGCTGTTTCTTTGCCGCTTATTAAAGCGAGATTGTTTGAAGAAGGTACTTGCTTTAATTCGTTAATTTGTCTGAAAAAAATATAGAACGCAATTTGTAAATTTGATTTTATGTTTCTTATTGCGATTTATATAATTAAAGACACGTTTTAGGGTTTGAATGTTTAAGAATCTAAGTTTGGTATAGAAAGGTTTCTAAATTGAGTGATCTTTACTTCAATTCTATTTTAATTGTATGGTGATTGCTTTCACAGGACCAATGTTTTACTCAAGGCAACTTGCTTAAATCTAAGGTCTCAGTTTAAGAATCAGTTTAGGTCGTGATTTTCAGTTACAGAATGAATTTAAATAACATTTCTGTTCTAGTTTCCGTCATAAATCTTATCGCAAAAATATGCCAGCATCATGGTACATCATTTTACATCACAAACATAATTTAGCCAGTATAAAATTAACATCAAAATATATCAAAGTCAACACAACTGGTGCTATTCATGCATCGCGTTTGATATACACCGCAGAGCCCCGGTGTAGAACATATTGAATCTTTTATGTTACCGCAATTGTAATGTGTTAGTGAATCGTTGACTGGTTCATTGTACGGAAACATTGATAGTGACTTTATTTCGAATATTAGCGAATAATATTAGGTTATAATATAGAAAAAAAAGCAAGACTGTCTCGATCCAGGACATTTTTTTTAGTAAAACTACGTCCGATAGCAGTTCAAATACTAAAGTTAACTGCATAAAGCCGTTTAGAAATTTCAATTTATTTTCGACAAATTGATCGACATAGTAAATCATATTTAAGTATTCTAAGCTTTATTATACAAAAATCCCTATGGTCATTTTTACAGCCAGACAAACCATTACTTAAAAAAAATACATGGCGACGACAGGTTTCCGAAGTAGACATAGTTATACTCTACCATCGAAAGGATTCAATTATGCAAGAGATCAGAAGCGAGACTTAATTGGTCGCGGGCTGCGGTCTCGTTAAATCTTCATTAATAGCTTAAATCCACTCGCAAAGATATTGACGATTATATTACTGTGTCGTAATAAGGTTTTTGTTTGTTGTTTCGGTTGGGTTACTCTTTTTGTGTTGTAGATAGGTTTTTTGATAACAGTCGCATGTCTTTGTTTGGTGTCTGACACATACAACTTTATTTTTTATAATTTTTTATACCTAGTTTTAAAGATTTTATGTACTCATTTTCAGACCTGTGATTGCAACTATAATATTTTTTTTTTTTTAAGAAATGATGTATAACAATGCGCGTTTTGTGTACGCACATAATACTTTAAATGCTGAATATAAGTCTCATGAATATTCTATATAAACTCTTTATAAGGTCTTGTCACGACAGCTAGTTATCAATCACCAAAAAACACAAATCAATCATGCGTTTCCACCCATTGTTTCGGTTAATTAATTTAAAGCAAAGCATGTTCTGAACAGTGTCTATCAACAAGCATCATTCACGGCACTTCAGTAAGATACTCATCTAGACGCGTGTAAACATTTAGTCAATCAATCACACCATCAAACTGTTGTCCGATTGATCTTGATTGATTGGTTTCTGACAAATGAATTTAGTGTGACCTTTCCAATTTTTATGTAGATATTTTTTAATAATTTATTTGGAGCGTTGACCTCTTTGGTTATCGATTGTTTTTAGTGAAATAGTTTTGAACTAAGTGTAGTTTTGCAATAAAGAGACCTAAACCAGTGCTGATTAAATTGCTGAATTGTATTGGTACTTGTCAGTGGTAAGCATCCAAAATTTTACTCCATTCTTTAATACAGCATATGAAGGCACACAATCACATTTGCCCAGAGTTCTTCATAAAATACCAGCAAGGAATATATGTCAAAACGTATTATTTTAAATCGATACAATGTTTCCTTCAACAAGTTATTAAAGCACCAATATATTATTTGTCGAGGAAAGACTTTCTGTTATTTTGGAATAATGTTTATAATATTAAATTCTGTCTCCCGGGAGAGAGAGCAATTCGCCACAACCTTGTATATTTCCTGCCTTGTCTAACACACTGTTCTCCGTATACGTCTATCTCTATTGCTCATGTTTGTTGGAAATCATTTCATGGGCCAAGAAGAACAATTTACTAGAGATGATGTAAAAGTATAATATTTTCTCAGATGTTTTGAGTTGATGTCGAGACATTACAAAATAAATAAAACGTTTGTTGAAATATAAACCTTGTTTGTATTACTATCTCAAATAGATTTTAATATTGTAGAGCCTATGTGTATTGAAAAGAGTCTTATAATATGTTTAAAGAGATGTGTATATTTTAAATTTATAACAATAAAATCTCGTTTTACTTCAATTTGTTTCTGAATACAGTGATATTAAAGTTTCTAATTTGGTAACCTCGGTTTAGACCAATGCCCTAAATGATTTCAGTCTCTACATTTAGGAAATAAAGAATTATTCCACAAAACGTTTTCCATTTATATTATAGAAAAAAACATAAAGCATTCTGTTTATTTTGGTCTCTGTGGAAGAATTACCGCGGCTCTCCGAGACTTCTTATGAGAATTAAAAGGCCTTCAGCCAGACTTAAAACTAATTAAACTAAACAACAGAGCGGCTAAGGGTACCGCTTAATAATTAAGTAGGCACGAGTAATATATGGATTATAATAAATTTTAATGAGAATTATTGTAATTTCTAATTTATTTTTAGTCATATATGTGAATCTGTTTTATTCACATTTGATTTAACGACATATTTATGGAATAAATGTGTGTAGAGCGGTTTTTTCTTTAAGCGATTCTTGAACTAAGAAATTAAATTCTGTGTCGCCGAGGGATTCAAAACTAACATCATGAATCCAATCGAGACATTTGAATCATACACGCAAAATCGTTCTAACTGTATGGGTAACAAATCCGCGACACATCACTATTATTAGTCATTGGCGTAGTAACCTACGCCTTAGTTAAACAAATTAGTAGTTTATTTTTCTCCATATAGGTACAATAGGCTAGGAAAAGACAAAAATATACTATTACAACAAATATCAATTGCTTGTTTAACATCGAGAACACTTCCCGTAACACGCGTGAGCTCTACTTATCCTGGTCTTGGTTTACTCGTCCAACTAAAAATATAAAACGGGAAAACAGCGATAAAATCTATGAGATCTCAACAAATACTGGTTTTCCTTCAAAGGACCAATTTACTTAGTACCACATCCACTGAGTAATCATTATCATTAATTAACGTATGCACTCTGTCCCTCGATATGTTTGCCTTAGTCTCTGTCACTGCATCAATAGTGAACTGGTCTCTGTCAATAACCACTTGAATTGTAATTAAATGTGAATTAATTGATTAAGGTATGCTTAGATGTAAGTGGGAGCGACATATTGGTTTAAGTGGTCGCATAGAGTTTCTATTTTGTATAAAAAAGAGAGAGATAGGCAAGGGAAAATTGTATCAAGTCCATGTATACTGTATGTAAACTTATTTAGTGAGTGGACTTATATTTGTTTTGAAAATACCAAGCGTTCAATTTTGTGCGGAATCAAGAAATGTACCGATTTTGCACAAAACATCCTCAGAGAACGTCTCGACAAATTAACAATAGCTCACTTGCCGAGCTTAGACTAAATAAAGACACAACGAATTGTTCACTGTTAATAATAAATTGAAAAATGCAATAATACGACTTCAAAAAAGTCTCACTTGAACCTATAATTGTGCACACAACTTTATCTATTAAGCAGCTGTAGTAAACTACAACCATATCAATGTACAAAACGCGAATTGTTTAATTCAAACGTTCGTTCCCAATCCCGTTCTAAGTCACTTTACATTGTAATACGGATTTCTTTCCGAATTCCTTACAATATTCTATCCAGCAGTAATGATTACGAAAGCGGTAACGTTTATTAAACTTTTCAGTTTGTTCGGGAATTTCTGAAGCTATGTTTTTTTGTATAATAGGCTTCCTTTTTTCTGCCTTTAAAAGTATTATTGTTGGCGACTGACTTCATTTTACTACATTCTCGAATTTCTGAGATGGTTTTGTTTTTTTTTTTTTTTATAAAATCGTGGGTTTTTAGGGTTACGTTTCCAAATGGCAAAAACGGAACGATACGGATTCGTCATGTCCGTCTGTCTGTTTTCATGTAACATATGTTTTTCGAAACTACGAGAAGTTGAAACTTGGTTAGTAGATGTATTTTGTGAACCGTATTAACACTTTCACAATAAAAAAAAAAACGATAAGTTTAGGGGTTCCCATGATCAGAACTGAAATTATTTAGTATTTTGTTCATCAATGTCATACGTGTGAGATGTCTATGGATAGGTCTTTAAAAATTATTTTATTATTAAGGTTTAAATATAATTTAAACACTTCCAAAGAGGAAAATAGTACCTATGCCTACCCCCCCCCCCCCTTTATAATTAAAATAAAATAAGAGAATGATAAATCTAAAACAATATATCAAGCAGTTTTTTTAATATGTCATAAATCGTAAACCCTTTATGGACGAGTCCGACTCGCACTTTACCGGTTTTTTCTTTGTATGTATAACGAGCGGCTTGGAGGCTTAAAACAGCAGGCGTTTGGAATATTTTAACGGATTACAGCGTTTTAATAGTGGGTGTTTTGTGGCAGTATTTTTTTAATTGATTGTATTTATATGAAATACGGGAATCTGAACTTTTTTGATTGTGAGGCTTTTATCGTTACGAATAAAAACTTTTATCATTTGAAGTATGAAACAATTATTATACAATTCTTTTATTTTTTAATGGATATTTTGCTTCTAAATTATCATGTAAATAAGTAGTTAGGACACTAACATTAAAATCTTATTATCAACCAGCCCTTTTTATGGCCTTAAAACCTCAAACAAGCTATAAATAATGCTTCAATATAAATTCCTATATCGTAACAAGGAAACTAACAAGGTTTTGTTACTAGTATCTAGAATTCTAGATAGAAACAACCCTTAGGCGATCCTTTACAAGTACTAACCTTTTTCGGTCTGACGAATTTTACGACAGTACTGGAGATAAGCCATTGATATATACCTCTTTATTAGACTGGAATAAATATGATAAATGTGGGCTAAATTAGGAAATTATTCTGTGTATTTATTTTAATTTGGGTACTGGAATTTATAACGGTATACAATAATATGTGGTATTTGATTTGTACCTAGTATTTGTGAATAAATTGTCCCATAAGGTTACCCACTAAGAAACATAAATTGGTAAATAAAATAAAACAGAACAGATGAGTGTGATTTATCTATAATATGTATATATTTAGAAATATATAAGTATGTCTATCAGCTGTCTGATTACCATAACACAAGCTCTGCTTAGCTTGGAATCAGATGGCCGTGTGTGGATTACGTCCCAAGATATTTATTTATTTATAGATCTTAGAATGATTAACAGGGAGCTGTACATGTAAAGGCCCAACATAAAATGATCCATTTATCATTTTTTTGTACTTATTGTGATATATTTTGGGCGAAGCAGTGATAGCCTAGTGGTAAGACCGTAAAACAGCCAAGTCAAAGGTCTCGAGTTCGTACTCCATGACGCGCACCATCTTTTCGAATGTTGTGTGCGGAGAAAGTTCAATAACATTTTATTTGCCATAAAAAGAAGTTTATAAAACAATCAATTCAAGCGTTTACCAAAGTGACACTAAAAAAATAAAAGCTTTGTGCTATAAAATCAAATAGTTTGTTCAATCCCCGATTCTCTGCAATATACGTATGTACACAGCTCTCAGTACGTGTAAGTCACATGCATACAAACCTAGGTCAAGTGTCTGTAGGTCACACAAATATTTAAAACATATATTTACTTAGCTAGGCAAGTTCATATAGCCTAAAGGATGGGGTCACTGACAGATTAACAAAAAAAGTAGTGGTGAAATGGAAATATAAAAAACTAACTTTTGTTTGCGATTTAATTTGCGTAGATACATGATTTTTTGAGTAAAATAAAAAATTATCTTAATTGAAATCTTTCGTTATTAACTTCAATAAAATTGAACTTTCATACAAACTTCTGATTCCAGTTTGCCCTCTTAGGGGTTAAATTACATAAAATCTGTTCTTAACGAACATCTACTCGCTAAAAGGAACCAATCTGTCATTTTGTTCTAGTTCGTAGGTGTTTTTTTTTCTAATTGCAAAGTTGATCAGTAAAAACTTCCCTTTAATATTTATAAAAACAAAATATAATACCAAAAATACATTTGTATAACAAAATCTCAATTTAAGTACGTTAAAAAAATAAAGTAATGAACCCCATTCAAGTCTGTTTGTAAGTGAGGAACGATAAAGTAAATACAACTTATTCACAGCACCAATAAGCATAAAGATCCTTCCGTTTTATTTCACATTCAATATTGCGTTATTCACACAATTACAAATACAAAAATAACTCACAAGGAGACATAAATAAAACAAAATAAATTTAAACCTTCATATTTATGCCGCAAAGAAATACTTACTCAATACTTCAAAGTATTAACGTCAAACTTTCCATTCGCATTAAAACAATGAATATAATTTTTGAGCGTTTCAAAACTTTGAAACGGATTTCACTTAAATAGCCACCGAAAACCTATTTTGAATCATCTGTACGAAACTTGGGACCGTTTTAAAGTTTGATGCAGTCGTTTCGTATTTAGTAGCGATGCTCTAATTGTTTTTGGGAGCCGATTTTACTGTACAACTTCCATCTAGAAGTTTGTATTTGTTATGTAATAATAGGTTTTAGTTTCAGTTACAATTTGATGAATTTATCTTTGAAGCTGCGTTTCCAGTTGTGATTTTAGTTTTCGTAGCAAGGAGGTTTTTTAAGGAATTAATAATGTTGCTTTATCAATAGAAATCTGATAGAGGCTTAATTAGTGCAGATAAAATATGTCCCTAAAAAAAAAATCTTGTTATGCATCTCAGGTAAAAACGCATCCTAAACTTACTTCCAGAACTCTTAGTAATTTACTAAACAACTTTTTTTTTCTGATTTCTTTAAATGTATACATCGTAATAAACAATTAACAGCTAATGAGGTACCCTTTTAGGGGTGATGATAATTCAACAAACTGTTAATGGAGACTACTCACAAAATGTTACATAAATATTCTCTACATACTTAAATATTTATGAAAATTTATAAACTCTCAATTAATTACGATTTCATCATCATCAAACCTCACTTCCCAAACTCGGTACTTCCGCATACCTAACCTATAAAACAGATTAACTGTGTGTCACCACGGGAAAATAAATCTCTTCGGTCGGTTCAATCCGCAAATCGGTATTTAAAAAAAAAAGAGTTTTTACAAAAAAATATTTTACCGGAAAACACGAGTCGAACGGTCAGCCTTAACTCCACAAATTGTTTTTTACGCCGGAAACAGATTTTCCTTTGAATGCTTTAATGAAATTTGCTTTTATAAGGCATTAATAAAAATATTATTATTTTTTTCAGAAAGAACCATTGTTGAAATATAAATGTAGATTCTTTTTTCAAATAAAATGGAGGTGATTTAAAAAATAATCTCATTTTTTTAATCTGCAATGTGAACTTTTTCGTGCTATTTTTTTGTGTTTAATCACCTGAACCAACGTATAATTATTTTATCATCAAATAGAGTTCGCATTAAATACCCCCGTAAACTTGAAAGAACGCAAATTATTTTTGACATTTTGTGAAGTTAAATTATAAATAAAAAAAAAAGTATTCCTGTTTTAAATATAAAATACGATTTAAATTTTAAACTCAATAGCCAATTACTATTCATTCAATCAAAAACGAAACACGATTTGTTTAAATTGAATTAATCGTTCGCTTTAGATTTTCTATACGATACTAATGAATACCGTGTCAGATTTAAGGTTTAATATATTAAACCTTAAATCTGACACGGTCACGAATTTACTACTAAAAGTTATGAATAGATCAATTTTTATTTAAAAGTAAATAATCAAATGTACCTACTCTACTAATTAATAGTCTCGATTTTTGGGACCAATGAGTTTTTGCACCCTTGAAATGGACCTTATATAATAAAGGTGCCCCATCACATTTAAGAGTAAAATTCTCAACCAGGCCTCTCAGACATGAAGGACCTAAGTCTCCGTGTAAGCCTTAAAAAGACCCAAGTTTCTTCACTTGAAGTTATCCCGTAAATTAAAACAAGATACAATTAATATATCAAACGTATGCTGTAATAAATCTGACCATCCTTTTAATAGATACTATTGCAAAGGTATATAGGTTAGGTAGGTTATAAGTATATAAGATTGATTAATATAACAATCAAGGAGTTTCTATCTCTACACAAGTCCTAATGCACCGGATCTGTTCTTCCGGCTAACTCTATACCGAGAAGTGTCTCGCACACGCTTACTGTTGACACCAAACACGATATCTTCACAGACGTAACGTCACACGAACATGTAATGTTTAACTTGGCAAATCATTTCTCAGAATCTAAATAACTGAATGAATATTAAATTAACTCAATGAGGTTATGTGATGTTACTAAATCAATAAAATGTTTGTTTTTTTTTAGTTTGTAAATATGGAAGGATTAATAAAATGATATGACTAAATTAATACACTATTTTATCTAAAGCTATTGATTGTAGAATCTGTGCTACGAGCAATAATCCGAACTGTAACTCGAGGATTGGAGCGCGCCCGCGTAGCCGCGTAGCCAGTGCCGCCGCGGCGTTGTAGAGCGTCGGACGTGTAGCGCTACGCCGCTACGACTCAACCTTACCGTACAGTCGGGCCAAGTCGGGACCGAGCGACTCGCTCCGACTTAGTGTAGTGACTCAACTGTGAACGTGTTTGTGTTTTATTTTCGTGTACCATTAATGTTTTTTCGATAATCGACTCGTTTAACAGGTAAAATGTTTAACTTCGTAATAAAATAGGTTTAAGTTACAGCACTTTTGGAACTAGGTTTTATTTCAGACGGGGAACGTAAAACGTTAAGCGCCGGTAACTAATGGTCCGTTGAGATAAGAAAGCTTTGTGGAAGTACAGTTATTAGCCGTTTTAAAGAGCCGCTCATTGATAGCTTTCTCAGTGGGAAACATTTAACTCTCATCTTGCAAATGGGTTATTTTATTTTACTTTGAGTCATCATCATTACATGTAAGCTTAATGTGAACCGTTTATTTGATAAACGGTTAAATAATTTAGTTTTATAAAGAACGATAGGTTTTTGTTTCGTATAAAACTGAATCTGCTTTTTTTAACTTTTGTCGGTGTTCGTTGGAAACAAAATGGCCTGTCTAAATTTATTTTTTGAACTTCTATGGCTTTGTAGGCTTTTCGTTAGTAGAAAGGTGTTTCGAAATTAAGTATTTTTACTATACTGAATTCGTTATATATTTTGAGTATTTTGAGACTTTTTGAGCTTAAAAATATCCATAATAAATATGGATATTTTTAAGCTCAAAAAGTCGAAAGTGTCCTTATCGTATGAAGTACTTATAAAAAAATGCATCGTTAATAAATTACATACAATAATTTTTTTGCAAGATTTTTTCAGGTAACGTTTTTTTGTGATTTCCTTACGGTTTTTATATTTTACAAAATTATTTTATTTAGAAACGACAAGTTTTCTTGTCATTTACGTCAAAATTAATATCATAAAGTCGTTGAATACTAGTGACATTTCTACAACATTCTTTAAAAACCTTTCTCTTCATGTTCATAAAATTTATTATTAAATTGATAAAATAGACTTTAATTCAATTACTCTAAATTTCTGTCTTCCTAGACACTCGTCATCACACATGAACTTATTATTCGAAAACATACAAAATTAAAATCGGGTATGTATTAACGAGAGACGCACATTTTTACAGAGAGTTTAGCCCTCAAAGAGAAATTTCCTTTTTCGGAAACTTGATCTCAAGTACAGAGTAATGTGGGTTATGAACTTTCGCTTTTAATTGAAATATTAAACGGTTTTTTTTTTTTTAAAAAAAAGCTCGAGATTTATTTGTTCATTCACATTCAATGTTTTAGTGTGTAGAGGTTTGGTTTGTTCGACGGGTTTTCAGTAAAAAAATCTGATTTCCTTAGAATTTAGACAAAAAACTAAAAAGAAAATATAAGTCTATTTTAAAAGCTTTTATTTAACTTGCAATGTAAGGATATTTGTGTGTTCGGGTGAAATCTTTAAACTCAATTTTGAAGTAGATATATTCAACCGTTTGTGCTGAAATTTTGTGGACGCATTTTGTTTGGATGACAATATATGATAAGATATGTGACGTCATTCTAAATTCAATATGGCGGATCATACAAGATGTCAGAACAGTTATATTTAATCCACTTATACAATATGGGTATCAAATGAAAGGGCTTGTTAAGAGTGACTAGAAAAAGAATATGACGTCATTCTGAATCCAATATGGCGGACCATGCAGGATGGCGGAATAGTTACCTTTAGTCTACTTCTACAATATGGGTATCAAATAAAAGGGCTTGTTAAAAGTGACTAGAAAAAGAATATGACGTCATTCTGAATCCAATATGGCGGACCATGCAGGATGGCGGAATAGTTACCTTTAGTCTACTTCTACAATATGGGTATCAAATGAGAGGGCATTTTGAGAGTAATAATAACTTGAACAGACTGAGGAACCTAGCCAGCGATAACTAAAAAGTAAAAAATAAAAAAATTTAAGTAAAAAAACTTTTTAAGAAAAAGCTTTTATTTAAACGCTCTAAAAAGAAGAAAATAAAATATTCCTTTTGGATTATACTAACAACTCCTCATTATACACAATTTATATATAATAGTAAAAGCTTGTCGCGAGGTTTACATACCTATCAACATTCCTTTATATCATAATAATTTGTGGTAAATCGAGCGACAAGCTTTTATTATTATATATAAATTGTGTATAATGAGGAGTTGTGTGTATAATCCAAAAGGAATATTTTATTTTCTTCTTTTTAGAGCGTTTAAATAAAAGCTTTTTCTTAAAAAGTTTTTTTACTTAAATTTTTTTATTTAATTATCAAATGCGTTTGTAGCTCATTGTATATTGTTGATTATTAGATTCTTTAATGTAAGAGATTTCTGTTTAGTTTTTTCTAAATACTGACAGGAGCTTGATTTTCTTCAACCGTAATATTTTTTTTAATTATATCAATATTTAAAAAAAAAATGGTGATAATTATGACCAAAAAAATAAGATAATTTTTATACAATTTCAATTATTTTGCAAAATACAAGTTAAACTTAACAGAAACTACACGTGTTTCTAGACGTTAATTTTAAGCAATTTGACAACACTTACGCAGCCATTATCATAATAACACAATAAAATAATTCTTTAACATTGTAAAAATCAAATCTTTCTCTTGTATTACTACAAGAGATAAATATTCTTTCGTTCACTTTCTACAAAACAGACAATTCTACAAAATCTAGAACATATTTTCCTTCACAATACCGTTCGGTTTAGCGATCGTATTTTGTTCCTACACAACACTAGCTCGAGGCTTCTGTATTCATTTTATATGACCTCGAAGTGGCGTCGTCTGTAGCATACAATTACTATTCTACAGGGAATTATATGTTGCTAACTTCTATGTAAATGGAACGATGCAAAATAATAGTAATAATGACACACGTTATAATATATTTATGTGTGTCTTTGGCTCGTATTTTAAAAGAAAACATTTTAAAAGAGTTTAGAATCGGAAAATTATATGATAATAGCCATGGCAGTATCTGTAATTAGAGAACATTCAATTAATATATAAAAAAATGTTTTTTTTTTCCACAAAAATATTGATTTATGCCTTTTTTATGTTAAAAGCATCTAATAATGAACCGATGATTTTACTAATACGATAAAAAATATTTTATAATTATTAGGACCATACATTCAAGTCCAAAGAAATATAAAATATCCTAAAACAACACTTACAGGTACCTCCCATTCAACAGAATTTCAAAAGCTTATTCATACTCATTTCAACCCAACACCATTCCCTCCCACAAGATAGATATAATACTACACGTACCTTCTCACATTCATCCCTATTAATCACTCGTATCTAACTCCCACTCATCATCCATACAATCTCTTCTTTACCTCCCCATACAAACGACCATTCACATAACGACCACCATACACAAACTATAAACAATTGAATAATAGTGTAAACTACCTCGTGACGTCATTAAAGTGACGTCATACCTCCAAGTGGGTTAATAGGGAAAATTGTCAAACGGCTTATAATTTATTCGAATTAAAGTGACGAAAGCTTTTATAGTAGATTCGTTAATATTCAGATTAAAGGAAGTTTAATCAGAATAATAATTATGGGGCAGTAAAATTCAGTAAAAGGCGGTCGTAATAATAGGTGTATGGCAGGTTAATGACTTGAGCTCTGCTAATATTGTATTTGTTACTGTTTATTTACTGTTATAGTTGCGAATATACGCTTATTAAATTTAATTTGTATTTGTAACATTGGAGTTCTTGACTTCAAAAGAAATAAAAATTTTCCGTCAGATTTATGTTCTTTGAACCTGATTCTAAATCACTCTTTTTATCATTTATATCGTGACGATTGAATTATAAAAAAAAACCTATTCATTGCATTATTCATCGACACAATATAAAATATTCCGAAGGTAATAAAAATATAATCTACCTATGATTATAATTTACCATGGGTGATAAAATAAATTATAAAAACTTTAACAATTTCCTCTGATTTACGTACTGGTCCGGTAAAATATTTTTATGGTTGAAAAATTCTCTTATAGCATATTAAAATTTGTTTAACCGTCATCTGGGGGTTAATACAGGCTTAAAGAGAGAATATATTAATTTAAAATTCATGATTGCAGCCTTATAAATAACTGATTCTGATATACATACTCGTACGGTGCTTATTTCAGCACAAATTCAGAATATTCTAGAATTTAAACTAAAGATTTTCGCTTTGCTTTATTGGTCGTGTTGGGTCTTAAAATTCATATTTATGGCTGATTAAGATTATAAAGTATAATACTCGAATGATTAATTGATGTTTTTTATTATATTGTGTGACACATTCTTGTAATTCCTATCTGGGTATGAAACAATTCCACCTATTAATTTTTAAATTCTAGTTTTTATACGATATTTATGACTATATAGGTATATTTACATAGTAATAGTCATAAATGTCTGTGAATATAATATGTAGCCATAATATTATACTATGATATGACTTTTTGGGTTTATAGGTGTTGGATACAAGTACATTTTTGTATGTAAAACTAGTTACCAGTATAGAATATACTTGTTAATAAGATAAGGAGTCGTCCCAAGCGTATTTCTTAAAACCAGTCGAAAGAAAATAAGGTACAGAGTACTCAATACAATTACTCAATCAATAATTCTTGACTATAAATAATAAACTAAACATGAACTTTTAAGTCACCTTATACAATTCGTAGGCTTACAACCTACGCGGTACCTTTCAAAAACAGTATTTACTCAAACTTAATGGAACGTAAACCTACACACTTACTAACTTTGTTACTCGTCAAATAAAGGGTTGTTTTATTTGTAATCAAAACTGTTTTCTTCGGAGAAAATGAGAAACGAGAAAAATATTTTCTAAGCAATTACGGAGTATGAATTAAGTCACAATACATTTAATAGACCTAGTCGTAAAAACTCAAAATATTTGAATGTTAAATCAAAGTATTTTTTTATTTATTTAACGTCGCTTTTTAACATCTAAGGTAACACAACGACCACAAGTTTTAGCTATCTGGAACAGTAATTTTAAATTACCTTATAAACTTTAGTCTTTTGATTTGTTAATTTAGGTACGTACAAAACTAAAAAGTTAACTTATATACAGTTACAAAGATAATACTAAGGTCAATAGCATATTGTTATTGTAAAGCTGCAAATACTTTCAAATAATTCAAATTTCATACATTCATTTTAAAACTAAATCTAACGAAGTATTCTAAAACTATCATAATTTTACTAGCATTACCTTTGGCTTTGCTTGACTTTCAGTAGCGGTGTAAATAATAGTTTACGTTCTTTTCGATACTTTCAGCTTTATCTACATAGTTCATCGACCAAGGGAGATTAATGTTTTCTAAAAAAACAGCATCATACCTTACGTACATACACAATCACCATAACATTAAAAAGTTTTATATTACAATATTATTATGGTAATACGTGACATAAAATTTGGTAGTGCTCAAAAACTTTTATAAGACCTGAAATTATGAATATGTTAGTGAAGGTGTACGCGGGTTTTACACCTTTGTAAGTTTAATGAACTTACTTTTTTCTTGAATAACGTACTTTTTTACTACAGCCCCTGTACCAAGTTACATTTTCCGAGTGATAAAGCTCGAATCGCCCCAATGTATTGAACTGACAGTCGGGTATTTTAACTAAAATGAAATGAATTAATCCGTCAAATAGATTACAAAAGATATTGGACACGTATTTTTTCTTTTGTAGTGTAAATAAGAAGTGAAGATAATACAGAGAGTTCATATCTCGTGTGATGTCACGGCTACATATTTTCTGACCAAGTGTTGTTACTAGCCCCTACTTTCATGCGATTTGTATTTGGCGGACTTAGTAGTTTTTATTATTCAAATATGCAAATTCGAAGTTACATCACTTGTCAGAAAGGAATGTCCTTACCATACATATTTTTAAAGTTTTCAGATGTTAGTTAGACAAATCTTTAAGTATACATTTTAACTTTAAAACCAGTTACCTGCTTCATTCATTAAAAACATCGTAAGTTCTAGAAAGCCATAGTAACCTGCTATTAAAATCCACTATCCACTAATGTAATCACTCTTACCAGACCTGGTATCTTTGCATCAGCGTAGCTTCTTGAAACTTTAAAAAGAATTAGCTATCTGAGACTCCGCCCACATGGATGCCGGTTACCGCAGCAGAAATTAAAGTAAGGATCAAAAAAGTAGTAAAAAAATGTCTTACCTTTTTTGGGCTTTAAGGTTAGTTTGTATCAAATTCCGTATTAGTTAAGCGATTTAAGTATAAAGCAATAAGAGGTAAATGGCGTATTTGCATAAGTCAAGAGATTTGTATGAATTTAGTTTTAATTTTAAGTATTTATTCGAAACATTAAGAGCGGTTTTAAAAAATAAATTAATTTTACATTCAATATTAGCAACTACTAAAATACTGATGTATTATTATACAAGTAAACCTTTCTTTTGAAACATAATATTTATAAAAATAAAAAACACATCAAAATCCTTTGCTTATTTTTAAAGATCTAAGCATACACAGAGATAGTCAGACAGACAGCTTATAACGACTTTGTTTTAAACTATGTAATGATGCTACGTATTTAATAAACAACTTAAACAACTTCAAAAACTATGTATCTTCACAAAGTTATTAAAAAAAAGTCAACGTATTATAAGTTTGTACGATGTAGAGTCACGAACGAATCTAATATGTATATTCGTAAAATATACATATAAATCGTAAAATTTTCATTCAAATTGACCATTTTATGTTTAGCTTTCAATATGGAAAATTCCATAACAGCTTTAAAAATTTCACATAAGCAATCAACTACAACTATTTGGTCGTGGTTATGTTTTTGCTCGTGACTGTACGGTACTCCATTTAACTAAGTCTATAATATAATTTATCAGCACCAATATTGATTCAAGCGTCAATATATTGAGAAAACAGGGGCCCAATATCTAATCAGGAACGCAAAAGCAATACTCTGATCCGAAGAGTCAACCGAAAATAAACAAACCAATATTTGGGAAATGTCAATTAAATGTACAACGGGAACTGAAGATGGTATGCTTCTTCGAGTTATATTTGATAAGCATAATTCTATTATAATTATTGAATTACGATTTCCCCATAAGATACAGGCATTTGTTTACCATAGAGTTTTGAATCTAATTATACCAGGCCCACCAAGGTAAAGTAAAACTAAGTTAGGCCCGTGGTTTAAACCTAACAACAGAAAATACCTAGTTTTGGAAAGAGTTATTTTAGCCGTGAGTTATAATTTAAATAAGTCAAAAGGTACTCTTAGGTATTTAATCCACAACGTCTTTGTGTAGTCATTTTTGCATTATACTAAGTTATACTATCATTTAACAAATATATCAAATTATTTAACAAATATCCTTGTATGTTAATCTCTATAATACAAGAAAAGAACAAAATAATACATAAACTTGGCTGACACTAAAATAACAACCATATAAAACTTACAGCATTTTAAAAACAAAAGAAGCCTGAAATATTTAAATTCAGACTTAAAAATACAGTTTTGTTTCAAATATAAACGCTAGCTCCGTTTTGAATCTAGTTAGAAAGGTGAATGACCGGACTGTGAATAACTGACTTGGTTAGTCCCCTGCATATGATTGAATTTCAGTCAAATCAGTTTTGTTGGTTTCTAAAAATACGAACATCAAACGTACACGGTAATGCCATTATAGAATGCATTGGTTTAGACGTGAATACTCGATTAATTGGTTTATACGATTTTGGGGAGGTAATCGATTTAGATGGACTTCAATTTAGTTTACTGCTTGGGTTTTTAAAGACGCTGTTGAATATATCTGGTAGAAGGTACAGTAAAAATTAAGGATACAATAACTATAATGAAATGAATTGGTTTCATTTTTTAACATAATCTGTAGTAATATTAACATAAGCTGACATTTCTTGACCGGCTACTCTGAAAAGTAATATCGAAACAAACTCAGGGCAACTGTTCAATGTCTAGAAAGACGTAAAAGTCCAAGGTTTTTCATATTATTGTGAGATTTAAGAAGTCCACAAAATACTAATTTTCTGTTCATGAACTCAAATAATCTGAATCTTAAAAACAATTAACTTGAGCAGTCTGTAATTAAGAACCAAGTTTTTTTGTTTAATATTCCGTCTGGACTTTAAATGAGAATAAAAATTAATTTGATTCTAAGGTTCATTGCGCTGTTTTTAATTTACTTCTGAAATCCAGACGTTTTTTAAATATATAAACTTTTTAAAACGTTTTGACATTTAGGGTTGATATATTCGTGAATAGACATTACTCAAAAAAAACAAGTGGTCTTTTTTCACAAAATTATCATTAACCAATCAAAATTTGTTACTTTGAACCTTACTTAAAAATAACTAAAATACGTCGAGGACGAGTATGGCGAAGCTTTTATGTAGAGGAAGTTCTTAAATTGCTTTTTACAAAAAAAAAAAACAATATTGTGTTATAATAATTATAAGATTCACAACTTATTAAAGTTGTCACGATAAGCAGTACCGTAACACATCGAAGAGAGTCAAATTACGTAATTTTAGAAATAAAACTAAACAGGTGTACAGATTTAAACTTATTGTACCTAGTAACTACCTTCATAACCAAGCTTAATACTGAGCAAACCAGTTGGAAAATATAAGTAGTACTTTGAAACGAAATAGTGCTGACATTCTGGACAGAATTTTATTGGCCCGCAAGGCAAGACCTTAGCATTTAAAATATGGCGTCGCTAAAATAATGCTCGTTTAGCTTAACTCGACTGGCTGTGTGTTTAGACAACTAGCTTAAATATCAACTTGTTTTGTTTGTTAAATAATAGTGGGCACTTTAATATTGTTGTTGGAGAAGTCTGTTTAGATCTTTCATACTTTTAAATCTTGCTTATACTATTGTGTGACTCAGAAGCGCTGTAATAGCAGGTTATTATTATTATATATAGGTAAGTAAACTATATTAAACTTTATAAATACTATAGAGATTACTATAGACCAAAACTGAAAAAAAAAATTGCTTAGAACTAAATTTTCACATTTATTCAGTACAATTTATTATACTATTTAAAAAAAAACAAGTACTAACTGGTCTCATAATCATTTTAATTTTCCATTACTCAAATTACGACATACATTTATATTAAGCACACAAACAAATCAGCTTATTTATAAATGTTTGATTCCGACATGAACTATTCTAATTATATTATATGAACAAAGTGCCAGCATATAGTTTTAATAAAATAAATCATTCTGATCGCGTGCTAATTATGACGATAGAATGGGGCCAAAAATGTATGTGTGGTGCTGTGCACATTATTTATAATCCTATTAGGGCTTCAATTAGTCGTACTAACAAGGGTGTACCTTGCTATACACATATACTTAACAAAATGTTATTTTTGAACTAATCTTGGTCTAAACACCATGTTATGAGATTATTTTATTTATTTTAGTGTTATTTTCTTGTGTAAGCTGTTTTTACTCACGCGAAAGTATTGTAGAGCCTACTAGTCTAGGATCGCAATGACTCTACAATTTTAAACTGCTAACGCATTATTGTCAGTTGTCATGCTGTCAACTGTTACTTCAAGTTTTGTAGTACAGTTGTCTGAGCATATTATGAAGATGCATATTTTAAACCACATACATAAAAACACACACACGACTTTAAATATTTCTAGATCAACGGGAATCAATGTGCTACATCGCATACAGCAAGAAATAGTATCACAATCATGCCAATGGTCGATTTAATTTAGTTACAAATATTTTCATTTATGTTAGGGTAACTAAAAACTGTCCAAATTTATTCGTGTTACTGGTACAGGGAAGTTCGGTGCCAAGAATTTAGCGTGTCCACGTGCTCTTGATTTATTGGCTATGTAACTGTATCAGATGTTCCATACAAATTGGGAAAGGAAACTATTTGTTTTGTCACTTTGAATTCATGAGAAATAGGCACATTTAAATTTATTGAACGAAATACTCTGCCATAGAATTCCTAAGTTTTGTAGAGTCCGTTAGAATTTTCCAAAATTCTGTGTAATTAAAATTAAACCAATTTTCACTACCAAATAATAACTTTGTTCGCGGAAGGTGGAGGATCGGTACCAATAGCTCACATTTAAAGTGGCCTAAGTACAGCAGTAGACTAATCAAATGATTGATTGTTCGAATCATCTGTATCTCTACAATTTTATTATAGGCCTTAAGAGTACTTTTCTAGTACTAACTTGTCACACTCAGACCCTATAATACGAAACTCAGTACCTGATCAAGTTTCTCAAAGTATAAACTTTAATCCCCACTCAAAATAGGTCCATCTTTTGTCAATACGAAACCTGTATAGGCTTTGATCACAGAATCTCCCCTCCATTCACCGCAACGTCAAAATTGATACTTTTCCTCTAAATTACTTCCTCCAAGCATTTTTATCTGAACACGAGCCACAATATTTGCATTAGGCAATCCCTTCTCGAATCTTATATCTAGAAATAGCGCAATATTCCGAGAGCGTGTAGTAATAGGACCGGATTTGAGTCAGCGGATCGGTTTGTGCGATAAGAAACTAAATTATTGCTCGTTGTTGACCGTTCCGATAGTCGGCAGTCGAGTCGGCCAGAGTCGGGAGGGCCGGTGAGTCGGACTCGGTACAGTCGGCTATCGATTCAAGCCCGTATGGTGTAAATCGACCTTACGAATGCGGGATGCGTCATTGTGAAGCTGACATTTGTTAGGTAGAGCCTCCTAGAATATATCGTTTGATAGGAATAGCGACGGGTATTGTTAACTTTGACAGTATAGTTTTAGATTCAAGCGTTTGTGTTTTGTTCGGACGATATGGGTATCTGAAACTCAATATTACTCCTTTATTTTGTGAGTCCGATTTTTACCACAGGTGTTTTAAGTAGGATTTGCTAAGTTAGGTTAACTTGAAGATGGATATGTTCTTGCTGTTTTATCAATGCGTGAAAATATCATGTTTTGACGTTTTCGTTTTTTACTCAAGACTAAAATATCGTTCGAATATAAAATTTATTGTATTCTTGAAATAAAACATTTTCACTGTTTCAAGATTTAATTGTAAGTACTTTCTTAACATCGCTGTTCTACCTTTCTAAGAGCATTCTCGAGTAAATACAACGTTTCATTTCGTGCCAATTAACTGTTTTCTTGAACAAACAATTCAAGAGAAACGCATTGCAATTAGGTTTTTCAAGTTTCCTCGGTGAATGGAAGCCTATTAGTGTTGTCAAGCTGTCTGTCACTACGTACATTTCAGAAAATAGAAACAAAACGGTTTTCTGCGAAATGTTTTTTGTTAAGTGTTTAAGGAAGTGTAATTAAAAATATAAACGAGTTTTTTGTGCTACATTTCTGCTAATGTATTTTTTTTTCATAATCTATTTTTGGGTGTTTTGGAAAATGTTACACTCTTACCGAATTAACACCATATAATATTAAAATGTTTGACGTAATATTTTAATGTAAACTAAAATCTTAAAAAAATTAAAACTACTTCTAACATAATTCTGGAAAGTCTATTGTCTGTTTTTGTGTTTCACGTTTAAGTTGTTTGGATAAAGATTTAATTCCAAGAAATAGAAACGGTAAACAGTAACCATTATTTCCGTGAGTTAGGTAACCTACAGCCAGCGGGCAGACCCGCGGGCGAGGGCTAGTTAATAGAAATGGAAAGCTTTTCCCCATTATATTTTGAAGGGATCAATCAAAGATGTCCATGTTTATTTTGTTTACGAAATATCGGGTATAATTTAGCGGAATCGGTTCAAAATAGCGTCGTTATTGTTTTCGCGTAATACAGTAACGATAATCAACATTTTCACCACTCTAGATCATTAAAAAAGCATTTTTTCAGAAAAAATCTGCTTAAATTTCGTATGGATTTTGAGAGTAGTTTATAAATACGTTTTCATAAAATTGAATGCTTTACATATCCAATTCAGTTTAGTTTTTCAATCAATGTTTGACTAGGCCTGAAAATTCGTAGAAAATTGTTTTATGCCTACATTGTAGAATCATATTACGGTTAATACATAACAAAAATTCTGCGAATCATAAAATATTTTCGAGACAGACTTGTTGGTATTCCTAACTCCGCTACATTTTGGGAAAACTCTTATTGTTTTTCGCTGAAGCCTTGGAAAAAGGTCGTAATAGTTAGGAACTTGACTCCCTTAAGCCCATATTAATATGATAAAATGGAAAAGTAGCGCTGTCTGTCTATCCTTGTGTTACGCTTTTGCAACTAAACCGCTTTTTATGTTGCTACTGAGGACTGTGGGACAAAGGAGTTTCAAAAATTTTTTTTATGTTATTTTAAGAGGTTCAGCTTAAAACCTCTTACCCAATACATAACATTTGTCACTAAGGGTCTTTGGCATAGCATGAACTCCAAAGATCCTTAAGATATTTATAGAAACAATATACGGCGGGCGGGTAAAGCCTGGGGCAAAAGCTAGTCGTTATATATTTTTTTATTAACCTCTTTGCTTTTCCTTTCTGAGAATAAAGTGTGTCAGCTGTTTACGATCCGAAGGAAATTCTAGAGTGGGAAATGATAAGAGGGTTGTTCCGTTGTTTCGAGTCGAGTGTGGCATATTGTTGGTGAACACCTTGAGGAGTGCCACTTGCTGCTAAGCACTTGGGGATAGGGTAAACGGTGTGGTTATTGACGATAATGAATAAGCAGATATCTTGTAAGCCCTGAGCTAAAAAAGGATGAGTTTGAATTAAGCAAGGTATTGAGGAGAGGTTTTATAATTTTTGGATATTTTCGGAATAAAAAAATGGTGAATGTTGAAAGAATGAAGTAATTAGATAATAAAAAAGAGAATATTGAAAGAAAATAGGTACATATTTGAAAAAAAAAACAACAAGACACAAAATCCTTTGTTAAGGTAGGCTTAAAACAAAAACGTATTCAAATACTAAGTCAAAAACCACAAAACTTCCCGTTTCAAACTCTTTATAAACCAAAAACAAAAGGGTAATATCAAAAAGTACAAGCAAGTGGGCGGAACACACAGTATCCGCAATAAAGAACAAACTTCTGCGAGTAGGCTTCATAAACGAAAATAAACGTTGCTCTAGTCCTAGCAAATGTTTTAGTCCAACAATTGGAATCTTTTTGGAATATTTGAAACTATCCTTTTACCCTTATTTTCCGTTCCTTTGAAATCTTTTAAGTTAGTGTTGTTTTATTTTTAATCTCGGTATCAATTTGATCAAATCATCTAAATCCGATTAAATATAAATACCTAATATCCGCTTTCCAGCGTTTTCTGCACACTACATAATAAAGATAAATCTAGTTGACTAGTTCTTGGATGAGAGAAGATAAGTTGTTAATGACCATACGTTATACAGATTGTAAAACTGTCTGACATAATCTACGATATTAGACCGAATCACTTTCGAAAAGATTTGAATAGTGGATAGTGGCCTGTACTAAATGCTTATTTTTGTTCTTTATATAAATTTAATCTTTAATCAAGAACAAAAATTCTAAATAGACTCACAAACTTCCACATTTATAGGAAGCAGAATTTCACACAGTATACTCCCTTTCAGCAGTGACAGAAATTATGTAAACCTTCGCAAAAATGTGTGACAGTCGCTTTGAAATTTAAATGTCCCGCTTTCGGACCGAATTTTTTTGGAACCCTCTTTCTTAACAGTTGCAAAAAACATAATAGGACATATTCTGTTTTTGTTAAGTCCGCTGGAATTGTACTTTTTGTCTTTTGTTATTTTGGTCAGCGATGTAAAGAATAATATATTTTAAGCTACATTTTCACTTTCTGTTTAGGGGAGTTTGTTTTCGCGTTAGGGTTTGCCGGTTTCGATATCCTTGCGGGTGATTTACATATTTTTGTTTTAAATCAAAGTTTTCTGCTTATGGTTTCAGAAAACACGAAAGCCTTAGTGAGAATTTAGATTTGTTTATACAGATAAATGTTGATATTGATATGATAGAAAATTAATTTTAGTTATTTTTTTACTTTATCAATTTTGTCTATTTTGAAAACATAAATTATTCATCGATATTTTTATAACAAAGCAATTTACATTATACTACAAGCAAAAGTACAATCATCAACCATCAACTGCCATCAAAATGTCAGATACCACAAAAATAATCATCAAATACGATTCGTTCAAAAACTTTAGATAAAGTAATATTTCCAAATGAAATGAAGTTCCCTAATTTTCTTTCAAAACTTATAATGTCCGTTTAACATTTCCTACCCGAGACCTACCGCGCAAACGCAATTATTTTACCTTAAACTTTTGATAGCATCGTTTAATTTTACTTTCGGAAATCGTCTTTTGAATGATTCAACGAAGTCAAAGTAAATTGTTTGTTGTGTTGCCTACGAATGTCTTTGTGTTGAGCAGAATTTAAAGCTTTTCACTATTTTGTTAATTGTTAAACGAAGAGTTCTGGTATTTGGAGATGTTTTGTATAAAATAAAGCCCCAAGGTGCTTACTTGTACTTCATTAACGCTACTTTCAACAAGAGAATAAAAATGGAATTATAAGACTCGATATTTTGAATTTGTTCAATAATATGATTTGATTAATTTTACTCAAGGGCTTCTATTATAGTTGATAGCAAAAATGTTTTTTTTTCACCTGGTAGTTATTTTTACTCATCAAAGTAAAATGTACATAAACATCACAAACAACATACCTTCATCTGATTGACCTTTTCATCCGAAGATTTACACCAACATTTTATTACACCCCCATAACACTTCGGAAACACGTGCCCGTATCAGATTACACATGTCGTTCAGCTAGATAGGGTTACAAGCGTGATAAGTCGCACACCAATCTGAGAAAGGTCGCTTGAAACCTTTGGGATACAAGCTCCGAGCAAAACGACAGCCATTCTGAAACAGGGACACCTATTCGTTTTTGTATGTTTTTTAACTATCTATCATTCACGCACGTATACTCGTTCGGAAGTACTGACAAGATTGATTGATCGAGGTAGCATTGTTTTGCCGTTTTTTGATCGTGTTTACGTTTTATTGATCATAGGGTTAAGTCATCGGTTTATTGGATTGTGTTTAAGCTTTGATCGTGAACTACACGTGTTCATATATTTTTTTTTGTTTCTCACTTATCACTTCAAAGTTTACATAAGTGTAAGTGTCTTGTAGAAATTATTTTTAGTTTCACGTGTGACTTAATAACATTTGACATGATTTCGTCTTGCCTGTTTACTAAAATTTGTCTTCGAATATTTTATTCTGTCAACCTTAATAAAATATGTGTGGACAAATTTTGATATATCTATAGCTATATCTTTCTTTCTTAAAACGATTGAAAATAAATTTTAATGCGCACCTTATAAGATAGGCATGGCACCTATCTAGAAAATAGGTTGTATGCAACAAGAAGGTGATCACTATGAAATCTTTCTCCGTACGTGACTGGATGACACTTGGCAGGTTTTACTGTAAAGAAATAAGATGTAAGATTTCTGCGCATAACCTGACGACGTCTAAAAAAGTAATATAACGAATACCTAGTAGTTATCTTTGTCTAGAAATGACACACACACATTCACACACGCCACAGTCGATATATTTTTGTATTTGAGGTAGGTAAGTTAGGTTTAATCATAAATACATTAAAAAATGTGTAACTGTGCGAAATACTTCAAAAACTTAAGGTGAAATATTTTCAAAACATAAATAAATCATATTTTTCTCTCATTTCCACAATTCATTACCTTACCGGATACGAAAATTAATTTTCCTTTCCTTTAGAGAAACAGAATAGTATAGATTTTTAGAATCGTTAAAAGGGCCGAGGTTATCAGATAACGCAATTAATTGAAAGGGCTATTAATGTAAATTGTTTCATTGAAAGCGATAGATGTCTATTAAGTGACATTACTAATCGATTTTCCTTAAGTTTGTCATTCACGATAACGCCAATTTGATTGATGTCAAACGACTTCAGTCAAATCACCACGCCCGACTAGTCAGATTCCTTACTTTATTTATGATTTACCATACTTTATTTTCGTACCTGCTTGGATCAAATGACGCGACACTCGACGAAGTAGGAATGCAGTTTAAATGTTCATGAACCTTTGCATTCAAGGGAATCGCATGACGAGGATTTCGCCTGGACTCAAAACCATTAAATCATCAGTTAATAGTACCTACCTCGTATGCACAATAAAGTTTTTGTTTAATACAACTCCATTGAGCACTGTGGCGTGAACGCACAATGTTACCTACTTTGTATATACGATGAAATTGTTTCACATCATCCCGTTTTATGCAATGGCTTGACCACGTAAGACCAGCTTTAGTGAATTGTAATTGTTTGCGCGGAATATACAATTGCTCGTAGCTTTGTGCAAATTGTATCGATTTATGCCGTTTCAGGGACGGACAAATGAAGTCATTTGCAATAAATTGAATTCAAGAGAATAATTGAACGCTTTGCAGTCGTATTATTTATAGTATCGATGTGGAAGCTGATTCAATCTAACGATGATTGAAAATTTGTCTTTAATGTCAAATTACAAAATCGAATTATTGATTGATACTCCTTGACAATTATTATAATAATATCATCTTTATCATTTTCCTGCCCTTATCCCAATTATTGTTTGGGGTCAGCGCAGCATGTCTTCTTCTTCCTCACGTTCCTATCGGACGTCATCTCGCAAGTTTTCTTTTCAGCCTTCTGTTTTTCTTTCCATCACACTCTTTGCAGCCTTATTATCTTTCACTCAATCCGCCCATCGTTTCTTTGGTCGTCCTCTTCCTCTATATCCATCCACATTCATGTCCAGCACCTTCCTCACCACGTGCTCCTCTTTACATTTATCATATTTTGTACATCTATTTTAAGCACAAAATATCGTTCCTCACAGTACACTGAACTATCTCATTCCACAACAACAGTCCTACTTGAGCAGTTCATAGTAAAGGCATTGAACTACAATAACAAAGTCAACAAACAAAAAACAAACCTTTTCATTCCATTTTATGACTTCATCTTAATTCAAGTCTTTAAAATACCGTCACTTATAAACATGGGGTCTTCATTCTTTCTATTGTCTTTTTACAGCTGCAAATAAAAGGGAACACAAAAATGTTTCATTACAGAAAATGCTTCATTGTCATAAACGAGTAACTCATTTTCTTCTCATTACGCCATTCGTGGTCGTTCCTGCTTTACTGTGTTCATTGACAGCATACGTAATTAGCTCTTACGATTCAATTGTGAGTTATTAAATGTTTTATCGTGTCTTTATTTCTGCAGTTTGCGGGTTGGAATAATTTGCACATGTATTTTGCAGGTTTATAATGTGATGTACCTTTGTATGTTTATTATTTAAGGTAAAATATTCGTATGTTCTGTAAATTTGTCTTAAAGAAAAGTGGAAGGAAGGAAAGGTGTTCGTTCAATAGATTTTAGATAGTAAATCACTTTGGTATACGTTTCTTTTAATATTTGACAAAGTGCATCGTTAATATCAATGATAAATCTACGAAAAAAAAACAGCTTTTTCTCAGGACTGAACATAAAAAAGTCTATATTGAAAGTAGACAATACACTATGAGTGTACCTTTATCCGAGCTACGAATATTGGTTTCTTCGACAAATCATGTAAGAACCCTGTTCATAAACGCACCCACAACACAGAAAAAATGTCGAGTGTGGGACAAAAAGGAATCTCTACCCAAACATTGAGGAAAACAATATCTGATATACCTCTGTATTCCAATCCCGATAAATATTTCACGAACAACGCCACGTTCGTCGATCATGCTTACATTATTTCTACATTTGTACGTCATTATTAAACCAAATGATTACACAGAAACAAAACGGTTCATTCAAGTATATACACGTTAATAATTTAGTACCGGCCTACTTTGTAATATATCTGAAAGGGAAATCGATACGTAGTTAGAATAAGGATGCGTACATACATAATACAACGGGACGAGAGCGGTTTTTGTCAATACTGTTACATAAGATATGCATGGAAATGTTTATACCGAAGAGGGTCGGAACCAACGGAGCGAAAACAATATAAACGGCCAATACTGAATGTTTTTGCACGTTTAATATTAATAGTGTAAATACTGGAGGCTTGTGGTAGACATGCCGTAATCCCTGGAGTTTATCGAGAACTAAATAGGTTTTAATGTAATTATCCAGTTGGCAGAGGTAATAATATAAGTGAGGATTTATGACATCAAAATGGTCGTTAATGTGTATTCTCAGTATTCTATTCTGACTCTTGTTAGATTAGGCTTCTAGTCTCACTGGAACTATAACTAAATACCGCATTTACATAGATCCTGCTCTATGTTATATGGGAATTCCTCAAGAACATTCTTTAGCCTGGGAATGCCTTAGGGGTATCTATCAATCATACCGGTTAAAACCATTGGACTGTTTTACTCTTCCTTGATACCAGTGACCACAGAAATTCGATACAAACTGCCACCATATGGACAGAGGCCTGTCTTAATTCCTTAGCCAAATTCTTATCAGTATTCAATACTAAGACACAATTTAAGTCAAATTTCTCATCAAACAACGTCTCTTTCCGCATCTATCTATCCGTATGTATGGTGAGATCTTGAAAACCACGCAATAAGTTTTGATGCCATTTTTAATAGATAGTACGTTTTAAGAGGTATGCACTGCACTCGTGCAAAGCGTAGGCGGGTTTTTAGTGCAAAAATATTTTTACAGAACTCAAGTAATTCGGAGAAACTTATACCATCGTTTAAATTAACGTCTCTTTGCTGTTCCGTAAGGTCTTACTTAAAGGTGTATTCTTAGAATTCTTAAGATGGATCAAGTTCAGTTATGTAATTAAATGTACATAAAACCTTGGTTTTTACTTTGAGATTATTTTTCACTTTTTTTTCAATTGTATTTGTAAGTAAGCAAGACTTGTACTTCTTAATAAATACATTTACTATAAAGTATACCTTAAATATACAAGCTATTAATCAAGATGTTTAATAATGCTTAAAGGAGGCTGTAGGGTATTTAAAACTTTGCTAAAATTGTAATTTTTCTAAAATCTAAAACTCAGATTTCGCAGTTATTACGAAAAATCTGACAAAAAAAATTTACTTACATTTTATTTTCTAAACAACACATTGCAATAAATTGTGTAAGTATATAATATAGAATTCTTCACACAGTCCATAACACCAGCATAGATCAAGTACCATACAATGACCTAGTAAAGTGCGCGCGCTATTTGATACGGCAAAATGAAGATATATGCGTTGTCATGAAAGGAAACCCGTAACCTCGCAACGAATCGTGCAAATATTTTTCACTGAAATATTGTTGCGGCTCATGATTTATTGGACTTTTGCTACATGCATGTGCCTACATATGTTTTTAAATTTTGACGTTTCAGCCGCAAAATGGGACTTTGAACTGTAGTCTTTTATCCAGTTTGTTTCAACATTTCTTGCGTAGTGATTCAGACCTTGGTGTGTTAATGGCCAGTCAGGAGCAGTCAAATAAAAAAATAAAATCAAAAGATTCTCGTGTAAAAGTGATTGCATATATTTTAGAAACTGAAGTGTGAGGTGTCCAAAACGTGAAAATGAGGTTACTACAACAACGTAGAGTAAACATGAAGTTTTCACTTAATGTGGGAAACAACAAAGGATAATGTTTTTTTGTTTAGATATAACAGATTTGAGGAGCGTGGGTCTAAAAAATAGCGCAACTTAATACAATTATAGTTTTCTTTTCGTATGCAAACCAACCAAACCACTTTCATCCAGAAAAGTAAATAAACTTGTTGATTTATTCAGCATTTATACTTGCGAGAAATCACATATTTTTTTCCGTTACAACAAAATTACCGACGTTAACAATAAAAGCGTAAGAGCTACGCATTGAATGTCAAAGCGACACCTCGGGGTGTATAATGTGTCTAGAGCGCCAAGTGTCAGTCTAAAGTGTCGGCGTAGAGTGTCAGACACAGTGACACCCCTCCCACTTATCTCTAGACCATTCGAGTGGATCGAAAGGAACTCCGTCAGTTTTTAATTGAAGTTTTTTTATGTTTCCTCCTCGAGTATCATTGAGGATTTCGTTTTATGTCTGTTTCGCTTTTATTGTTTATTCGGATTTTATTTTTATGTAAAATGTATTACGGAGCTGATTGGGAATTTTAATTGAAAATATTTGTCTTTATTAAAAGAGGAACAGGCTAAATGCCCTCAAAAATGTAACTGAGCCATTTAAATTCTATTTTCTCTCCAACACTTAAAATCTTTCTGTGCGTCAATCATGACAAAAATCTAACTTACTTTTTCTTTCTAAATAATACCCTACAGTCCACCACATTACAACTTTACCGACAAACGAAATTCAACTCTAGTGCCTTGTTATAAACACACTTTTACCGTAAAATTTACCTCATGGTTGACTGTATGTACTGCAGAATGTGGGTCTGATCCCTAATCCCTTAATCGGCTTTACGACACGAACTAAGTTAGAATAGTCTATTCTTAGCTAAGAAGTAAGGCTAGAAATACTTATTGGACAGTGTTTCATCTTAGATAAGATTTTTGCGTTTCATAATTATATTTGGCAATTTGGGCTTCCCTCGTTAGATGACGTAGATGCTGAGATTGTCTAAGTCAAAAACGTGATCCGGTCTATATAATGGCGGTAATGCTATGTATTCAGTAATTTATTGTGAAGGTGGAGGGCCATTCTATAGTACGTAGAAGCAAGTAAGAAAGTTAAGTGTAAAGTTTTTATTACATCTGTTATTAAAACAAGAAAGAGAAACGGCATGACTGAAATTCGTTGTACAATAATGATTGGAACTCAGATTACATACTCACTTCTGTATTTAGAACTTTTGATTATTATAATTATCTAAAAACAGTTATATGCTTTTAAAAGAAAATGCGACTCCTGAATGTAGACACATTTGAAATATATTAAGAATGACACACATTACATGACGTGATATTTCTAACTTTCCATTTAAGAAAACAAATACTGGCAGTTATGTCAAACTTCTACGTATATTCTTGAATGCTTAGCACGCCTAAATTCTAAATCGCTTAATCGGGCGGAATCGTACTGATTATTTACATTACTTTTTCGTGCGAAACTTCAGTGAAATGATCGTTAAGTATTATTGCTGTAATCATTGAGCTTGATAAACGTTTTGGCTATTTCAGTTTATCGTTGTATGCGTAAAGATTAAGACATAATTACTTCGTTTCCTAAAGGGAAAAGTCACAGGTTCGTAACTTTATTATTGTATAAAAGCAACTACATATAAGTTCATCATTCCCATCATCATTATTCGGGGTCGATGCAGCATGTCTTCTTCTTCCACACGTTTCTATCTGACGTCAACTCGCTAGTCACACTCTTTGCATCCATATCGTCTTTCTCACTATCCATCCATCGTTTCTTTGGTCATCCTTTTCCCCTATATCCATCGAAATTCATGTCCAGCACTGTCCTTACCACGTGATACTCTTTCCTCCTCATATACCTCCATACCTGATGTCAACAACTACATATAATAAGTTGTACAGTCTAATATTATACAATACAGTATAACGCGCATTGCGACGTGCTGCGGGCTAGATCGCCGCATGAAAAAAACAATTGAACGATGCTTAAATGTTGTTCTAAGTCTGAGTGCTTGTAATATAAATGATAATGAAACCGTGCCCGGTGAATATTTAGGATAAGATAAGTACATACAAAGAAGAAAGCGATTGCAATCGATACAACAGCAAGCAAAAATCATAATCGTTTACACTCTCAACAACAGCCTAATACAAGTGAAACTCAAAGTGCGATCTGCTAGCAACGTAATTACAACATGCCGTGTGAACGGACGTACACGCTTTGACAAACTGTTACGCAATTAGTAGCAGTTGCGCATTACGTAATAAGCCCGCCGCGGGCGGTCGTTTCCGACGAGCGAAACGCTGATTGTAAGTCGACTACGAGTTCTGAAGGGGAAGGTTGCTACTGTGTGAAAACAGAATGCGTAATGTATGATGTATATATATGTAGGTGTTATCGTCGTAATTCATGCGTGGGTTATAATTTTCAAGAGGATTTCACATCAGATAAGGGGCTCGTTAAGTTCTCATTTGACAAAAACTTTTTGGTTTTATTCTTTGTTTTGTTTTCCTTGTTTATGTTTTTAAACATTGCGTTGGCTTGTGTTATTGTTTCGAACTATACCTCGATTCTATATCTTTAGAAAAACATAAATTACTCCCTGAAACTTACAAGCGAAATTCATTTTATCAATCACAACAACTTACTCTACACCTACGCTTGCAATTTTTTAAATTATGAAATTAAATTGTGTCGTAAAATCAAGCTTAAAATAACTCGTATCACGAAAATCTTTTAAGTCTATTCGACGATAACATTTTAATTCAAATATCAGTATGTTCATTTTCTGTTTCTTTTTATACGATTTGAATGGATTAGAAGGGCATTGTTCCCTTTATAAGCCATTTACAGAAATCGTTGTATTGTATACAAAAATACTTCAAATGAAAGCGTAATAAGGACACAAAAGAGTTGGTAACACGCTTATTTAAATTTAGATTGCTGAAGCAAAAATGTTTCTTAAGAATATGTTCTTAAGTCCTAAACTAAATAGTTGAGATAAGTTTTTATAGTGTACTACAAAGACTCATGGTTGTTGATATCTAATAACAAAGAATTCAAGTTGACTTTAGTGGAATTTTATATATAACTATGTTGTCTTAAAAATAGGTATATATTGTCATCAACTGATGAATGTAGCACAAAAGGACAACCAACACTGAAATAAAACGGCAAGTTAATTTAAAAATGTTTTTAATTTCAGGTCCAAAACAGGTCGAAAACAGTATTTGAAATATGACAAAGCTTTAAACGTTGAAAAAGATAATTTAAATCCTTATTTAGCAGATCAACAAAAAACTTTTTGTTAAAACCTAATTCAAACAATAAAAACGTGCCATTGTAACAAACAACTAGCATAAAAGGACAATTTAAAGCGTTTTCAGGCTGTCGTAAAAGGTGTATCGCTAAGTCTCTATCGTATCGCTTTTGTCACGGACGGTAAACGCAACACGGTCCAAAATTACACGTGGGCCCAGTCCATACCGTTCCAGAAATTGAAGCATGTATTCATTATATTTACACGAAATTTAAGTGGAAACATGAAGCCGGTGGCCAATTAACGCGGGCTTTGGCATGCGAACTTGTTTCGTGGACATATTGTTTGGGGAGATAGAGCTTTCGCCTTGATTATATTTTATTGAGATTCGAGGTCTCTACATAATTTTAGGTTTTGACAATGTTGATTATGAGAGTAGTGTTATTCGATTAAAGAGGTTTTAATTGAGGACAAACTCTACACATAAATAGTTACGCAACGAAACGTAAGTTTTCAGATTTGTATTTGAACTGCATGCGTGAGCTTGTATATTATGTAATAATTTTAGGTAAGAACCTACATAATTAAAAGCCAAAAAACTTACCACCTTTTAAATAAATACTTCTGCAGTTGTCGATTCTCTTGGCCTTGTAGTGGGCGGTCTTGTTTCTAAAAGCACAACAGAATTACATTAGGTGGTAGATGGTCCAAAATTTCCTGAACTCAATTTGTAAGTGATGACTAGTTTAAAGGTAATATTTCTAAAACAACGACGAATCGATGGATAGGGGTAAATTGAATTTTAGGCGTAAAAAAACGTAACGCAATGTTTTGTCAATAAATTCTCAGTAGCCGATGGACCCTTGTGCCTACTTAATCCTTCGGTTTGTACCTGATTTCTCTAGGGCCCAATGGATTGTCATCCCATCGGAATATGAGAGTAAGCATAAACATTGCAGCTCAATTTGGACAGTCTCATTTCTCTCTCAGAAAATGTAGAGATGTTTTACACTGTCCACAAAGTATTCGTAACATAAAATTGACTATTTTTGTAGAGATTTGTTCAGATTTATATGAAAACATTTAATAGTCATTGTTATACATACTAGATGGCGGTGTATCGTGTATCGTTTTGTTACAAGGCTAGATATCGGTAAACGGAAAATTTGTAAGTAAACTAGCTCATTATTATTATTATTATTATACTTTATTGCACACACTAAAATACATTTAAAACATACAATTTGAAAAATTATGTACAAAGGCGAGCTTAACCCAGAGTTGGGTTCTCTAACAGCAAACCTTAGAGCGATCGAGAGATTCGATAGGGAAGGGTAAGTCATACTCATTGTTAAAACTAAATATTATAATTAATTATTTGTTGAGTAATCTTGTTGTGTTTTACGGCTGAGGGCAGGTCTCACTATTTCACTCCAGACTTTTCTTACCACAACCACTTCACATTTCAATGGCTCATTATAAGTAATATTATAATGTCTAAAAGTATAACTTTAACAAATTACAAAACAAAATTAAAAAAGGAACTTGTAAAAGAACAACTTATACTTTAAGAGTATCAAAAACAAAAGAAACATAATCTTGAAACGAAATAATGAATTCCGCAGAAACTAATTGAATCGTGGTAGTTGATTTAAATAATAATATATAATTTTGTTCTTTTATTTCTTTCGCAATATCTTAGGTAAAGTAGAATAGTAAAATAATTACTGTATATTTTCTGCTCTTGACGTATTAATTCTAGGTCTTGGTAATGTATAATTATAATAGCCTATTTCGCGTGTCTTTTGTTTCTTATGAATGTTACAACATTATTAGTATTGCGTAATGTTTTTTTTGTTATTACGATATTGTTAGCAGCTTTTTGTTAATTGGAAATAAGATTTATACGAATTCATTTTCTGGAAAATAAAATATTTATGTGAATTGGATTTTCTAATTTTCTTTAATAGAAGGCATTGGTCAAAATAAATGCTATGTCAATTATAATCAAATACATATTAATAATTTATCTCAAAATTAAATAAAAATCGACAGCAAATATTCCAAAAAAATACCTACACACGAAAATATCGTATTAAACAAAACTCAATTTACCTGTTTCACATAACCGTCTTGTAAAAGTTCTACCCTGCGTAAAATTCTGTATTATTCAAAGTTCCTTCACATGTCACGAGGTATTCCCTTGGTACTACACTAACTTGGTACAAAAGATCACAGGCTACAGGTTTCTAGGTCGACTTTGAACATCACTATAGAACATTTGACTTTTACAAGTTGTGTGACAACGAAATTTGTAGGTTTTTATACCGTGCTTGCGTAGTGGAAAGTGTGTGTCGTTTGACAGGCGTTTCACAGCCAATAATTTTGTTACTTTCTGGTTTTTTTTTACTTACTTTGTCAATATTTACTTATAATAATATAATTCTGTCACAAAAGAAGGTGATAGAAAAACATGTGTTCAATTTTATAACTTCTTTTTTTTTTAATTCGATAACGCATGTTGGTTGTATTTTCATTTTATTTTAACACTACTAAAACTGTCTATAAAAATAGCTAATAGCGTGTAAGTAGAAAAATAATATTACAATAGTTTCCGTTTTTGCTCCAAGAAACGTTCTACGTTCACAAGTCAAATCCAGCGAGCTCAAAACATATATAAGACATGTAAAAGTGATTATAATTGTACTAGTTACAAAAAAAATATTTTATTTCATTTCATTTTAGTATTTAAAATATATTTTAATATTAATAATGCACATGAAGGGTTACCCCGGCCATTAAGGAGGTTATGGTCAACAGGGACAGAGCTAAGAGTAGGTACAAGCGGAGGCCATCTGATATTAACTTGGCATTCTACAAATCTCTTCGTAACCGCTGCAATCGTCTGTGTCAAGATGCAAAGAGACGCTACTTCCACGACTCTCTTGATAACCGTAGTCCTTCAGACGCTTGGAAATTTCTTAACAAAGTTGGTATTGGTAGAACTCCTAAACTTGACATCAGTAATGACATTGACCTCAATGATCTCAATCTTCATTTCTCTTCATCACCGGTGACATTGGGGTCACCTGTCAAAACCTGCACTTTGCAAGAACTGTCCCGTCTACCAATACTAAGCTGTCCTCCCTTTGTTCTCAACTCTGTCACTCATTCTGAGGTAAAGAAGTCTTTTCTGGCCATTTCTTCTTCCGCTGTCGGCGTGGACAATCTCTGCTCGAGGATGATCACACCCATCCTACCGCAATTACTTCCTATCCTCACCCGCATTTTTAACCTATCCATCTCCTCTTGCATCTTCCCATCACTTTGGAAAAAGGCGCACGTAATGCCTTTGCCCAAATCATCAAACCCTACCTCAGTCTCCCAATTCAGGCCTATTGCTATCCTTCCCTTCCTATCCAAGGTCCTCGAGCACATTGTTCATCACCAAGTTTCCTCCTTTTTAACTACAAATTCACTTCTTTCCCCTTTTCAATCGGGGTTTCGCCCCGGTCACAGTACTGTCACTGCCCTGATTAATGTCACTGACGACATTCGCTTAGCCTTGGAGAACAAGTGCCTCACGGTACTAGTTCTTCTTGACTTCAGTAGTGCATTTAATTCAGTGGACTTCGACGTACTCTTGGGTGTTCTCCGATCTATCAATTTCTCCTCTTCTTCTATAGCTTGGTTCTCTTCCTATCTTCGGGGCCGTTCGCAATGTGTTCGCCATGATGATTCTTTTTCTGACTGGTGTGACCTCGTAGCGGGGGTGCCTCAGGGTGGCGTTCTCTCTCCTCTATTGTTCTCCATCTTGATCAACTCAATCACACGTGTAATAACTTCCAACTTCCATCTTTATGCAGACGACTTGCAAGTATATCGGCACTTTGCCCCGGCTGATGCTGATGCTTCTATAAATGCCATGAACCTTGACCTAGCTCGGATAAGTTCGTGGGCTAAATCTATCGGCCTAAGACTGAATCCAAGTAAGTCCCAGGCCATCATTATTGGCAGTCGGCATCAGCGCAATTCCTTAAACATTGATGGCTTACAACAATTATTGCTTGACGGAATCCCTATCCCGTACTCCGATACTGTTAAAAATTTAGGTGTGATTATCGACTATAATCTTTCGTGGCGTCCCCATATAAATGAGGTTAGTCGCAAAGTGTATCACTCTTTCCATTCACTTAAAAGTCTTCAATACTTCCTTCCACTTAAAACCAAAATTTCGCTGGCTCAAGCCCTAATTCAGCCAATAATTGATTACGCTGACGCCTGCTATTTAGATGCCACTGAGGAGCTATTAAATAAACTCGAGCGGTTGCAAAACATGTGCATTCGTTTCATCTTCGGGTTACGTAAGTACGACCACGTCTCCAACTTCCGCAAGGATCTCAAGTGGCTCCCTATTCGCCTTCGCCGGAACACTCGGATATTATGTCTCCTTTTCAACATCCTTCATAACCCTCAATATCCTTCCTACCTGCGAGAGCGTTTCTCCTACGTTAAACCTCCTGACGCTCCGTGCAGATCCCACCTTAAAACCCTCCTTAAGTTCCTTCCTCATAGCACGGATTTCTACTCCTATTCCTTCTCCGTGCATGCAGTCAGACTGTGGAACTCACTGCCGCCTGATATACGTAACTCTCTAACCATTTCCATATTTAAGAGACGAGTAAAGGAACACTATCTGTCCTCTTAACTTCTTTATTTTTGTTCCAATTTTAATTATATGCTTTATTGTTTGTCCTGGTTTTCTTGTTATATTTGTATCATAGCTTTTGTCTCGTTATTATTATTATTTTTTTTTCCTACTTTTTTTATTGTACACCTACCGTTGCTTCTGATCTATGTCTCCTTTTGCAGGTCTGCTGGAAGAGATTTCTTGAAGAAATAAGCAGTACCTTTGTACACCTTATTCCTAATTAAGTGTTTCTATATATATATTTGTGTACATAAATTGTTAAATAAATAAATAAATAAATAAATGAAACCTGACAAATTATAAAACATAAGTAATAAGTAGAGCTTGATATCGAAGCTTGCGGTTTTATCAACATTTAACAGGCAGTACTCAAATAATCATATAATACTGCATATTTTAATTTTCATTTCATGTTTTGTATGGCTTTCCATACCCACAATACAAAACAATTGTTGACGTATCGTAATTTAAGGTATCAAATTTCAGAAGCAATTTGGAATAATTAAACTGCCATAATTATTTTAATACAGGGGTCAAATTACTGTGGGGTTTGAATATACTCATACGTGGAAATAATCATGAATCAATCTTACTCAGTGTAGTTTTCGGAACATTTAATCTAACATTTTCCTTGAACATTAGTCCGAAGTGTCTTAATTAGGAATGCAAGCGGGGATCTTTTCCGAGTGATGTATTAGTACATTTAACTCGACTTGACTGAGCTAAGTAATCTTTTTGATTGGCCATTTTGTATAGACCATCAACATTAGTTTCTAGATAATTAATTTATCCAGAACGACAATAATGTCATCTTTGCCACTTTTTATTGCACTGGCACCTTTAACGTAGTACCGCTTCTGTAAATTGGTTATTCTAGAAGATAAATTTGTATGAAGGATTACCAATCTTTTTTTCTTTCTATAAAAGCAATGTGTTTGATAAATAGTCGAGAAAATATAAATGATTATCTTGAAATAAAATAGTTATCTTTAACACTTTGTAACTCGAGATTAGTATCTAACCTTCTTACTTGTATATGCCACCTTGTCGGTTTAAATTCTAGATGGTATCCATATGATGGTCTTTATCGTCCAAATTCTACAAATAGGAATTAATGAAACAGACCTAAATACCCAGTCTCCAAAAAAAGTTCGAAAGCTACCCAGTCTCCTAAAAACGCGCACGCCTTAAAAGAAACGGTAATCTCTATCAAGCGACGCTCGCCTCGCCTTCCTTCAATGTACAGACAAGAATACATTTAACAATACCGGCAACACCTTCACGCACGATTAGGTACCCGATCCCAACAATGACCCATATCATTTGTGTGATATAAACACACAATTACTAACACACTTTCTTTGTTACGTCCATGCTATTTACACCAGTAGGTATCTGGGTTATCGAGTTCCTTACTGCATACAATACAACGTCAGACTGTCCCTCCCTTCCGACCCCCTTATATTGATACGTAAATACCGTGTACATTGAATATTATGTTCAGAAACAATTTGCTTGGATCAATCCATAGCAGCAATGTATTCCTCCCGATAGGCATCGGTCGTTTTTCCTACGTAGTCAATTTCGTTTTTACATGATATAAGTACGGATATTTATGTTCCTATTTTTTCAATGGTTTAGGTTGTCTCGCCGCTTCCGTTACGGTACAATTCTGCAGTAACTGTATTGATTTTGACGTATAAAACTCTTTTTACTATCATACGCGAAGAGGATTGACAATCAATGTTTTTTACTGCATCGATAAAATTTCTTGTTCGTAAAGTACGTACTTCTGTACCTATATTTTGAGATTGATTTGATAGACCAATAAATTTGAGTTCGAAATGGAATTATTACTTTACAATGGTTTTGGGGATGAAAATAGTCTGTTAATTTACCTAGGTGTTCGCAAAATCATCCACATTATTTACTTTGTGGAACTTTCCATATTTTTAAATTAAAGTTAATTCCCCGAATGGGTAGGCATTTCACGCCTGGATTTGTCGTAATATTAGTATCCATTACCAGTACTTAGAATAATGGGGTTAGGCTGTGTATGGAGCTGGACACCAAACATAAACCTGTTAAAGTATTAAATTCTTATGAAACAAACGACGCGTAGAATATTCTTTTTTACGACCATATTTTTAATTTGCTTTCTCTTTTGTTTCAGCTAAACCTCATGTATTGTGAAGTTATGAGCAGAAGTGACTTATCACGGACTTAAATCAGTGGCGAATGACATTCGACCTTTTACGATCGAGCATGAGGTGATAAGTACCAAAAACAAAATGGCGATGGTTATATCGCAGACGACGAAGGCAGCTATCGGTGGGTTCCTGGCTCTAATGATCCTTGGAGCTGTTCTGGTGGTTGGCGCCGCTGTGGGGTGGTTCGACCCGAGGAGAGAAGATGAGGACACACCGGCTAAAGTCAGCGCCAGACTTCAAGGCAGAACGTCTTTTGTTACGCATCGTGCTGTAAGTATTTAAGATGTAACACGTATGTTTTTTGGACTTTAGAAGGTTTAGGGTATAGACTTTCCTTTTTGAGTCCATTTGTTCTTTCTTCCTTCGTATAACCTACTATTTCTAAGTCTTACCGTAGCTTTATGCCGAGTACCAAAAAACAACTTTTTGTTTCAAAATAAAACCCCTTTAGGCTTTGTGACTGAAATATTCAAAGTACCTACGCCCTTTTGACATATCCAAATGAAAAGTGCGTTTACAAATAAAAAATATGTTGGCTATTCCGAGGTGTATATTTACGGGAGAGAAATTACCAAAATACTAAGCTACTAAGAAAAAGGTTAGGATATATAAATGGGAGCACATGGGAGTGACGGATGCGCAGTCATTTACGAGTATAACCCTCAAAAGCCAGATGTTAGGCCTGCCTCGGATTTTTTCAACAAAAACAGCATTGTTTTGGTTTGAATTTCTCCGTATTGTAACATTTTTTTACCACTTAGGACTGTGTGTTTTGCGTAAAAATGGGTTACCTACCACAAGCGGGACGTATGAATTCTTTTTAGGTTAATGCTGTAACAAAATGTTTTTATTTTTTTGGGAAGGGTCCATGATTTTTAACAGTCGAATTTCCTAAACACGAAAAACAAAGGAGGTGATTAACCCTCTCGTAGAGTCTCTTAGTGAGAACATTTCAGACAAAAACATCCGACCAAACTTTTTGGCACAGATGTCACCTCATTATGAAAGCGCAAAATTCATTAAAATTATGCCCGCACCCACAAAACATTCTATCCTATTATTCGAGTGTGAGCCCTCCTGAACGGACGTCGACAAATTTCATAGATTTTAAAGAAGATAGCGCTTTTGTCCGCCCATGTTAGCACTTGAAAAGTCTAATTTTCCTTCGGTCGAAATGGAGGACCGTTTTCAAATAAAAGCAAATGTTAATTATCATAAAGCTCACAGGAGTTTTAAGTGTTGCTACGGAAAATGTATTGGAAATGGTGTAATTTGATTTTATTTTTGTGTTTCTATTTTATTCCTACACGTTGGGCATTAAAACAGTCGACGTTTAAAAATAATTATAAACTCAAATGGGTTTTCCGTATAATTGTTTTTTTTTTGTCTAATAAGGTCCTTATGCAAACTGTTGGCCAAGACTTTGATAGTTTCTATAATAATATGTAAGAATTTCAATATGAATGTCATAATTTTATACATATAAAAACAAAACGTGGTCTGTTCTGAATTTACCATAGTTATATAATCTGAAAAGATTGATCAAAATTTGTGCCGGCGAATACATTTTGTTCTAACAAAAATATTACGTAATCGCATTCTGCCCTTACATACTTAAATATGTATAGCGCTCGTGCTATTTTCCTTAAGGGCTCGCTTTTCTTGATTTATCGGAAATTCCTTTGATGCGAAGCACTCGAAACATCTCCAACGAAAATGCAAAAACGCTAACATTTTTCAAGAACCAAATAGGAGTTCGGTAACAAACATTTTATCCCTTCGCATCTCGCCAACCGCTTGGGGTAGAAAGCTGATACATGCAACTCAAAACTCATACAAATTGTATCTAAATGAGATCTGTAGGAGCGTATATTATAAGAAAAGGTTCAGCTGATAAAACTGTGGGTGTATTGGTATTGTCCGTCAGAACTGAGCAACGTTCAATAGTTTCGTGAACCCTTCCGAAAGAAGAGTCCAGTCACGCCCAGATACGGTCCCAGCTAGGTACAGTCGAGCGATACGTATAAATAATTCATACGAGTCGATATTGAAACAATCCGCTTTTGTATATACTTTTTCGGTAGCTCCCACTTAAGGAGAGCTCAGATAGTGTTTTGATGTATCATGTAAATAGGATTTGGTTGGATTTAAAAATTATGGTACCTTTATATGTAAACGTTTTCGGTACTTTGTCGGAGTTATACAGAAAAGCAAATTGGCCTAAGGCTAATCCGGGTATTAAATAAAAACATGTAATTTTGTGCTGGTTATTCTGGGTAAATTCGAATGTTATTGAGTTGTTTACCGTTTGTTATTGTTATATTACAATTTCGTTGTAAAATAAATGTACTTTTTATATTTTTCATACCGTATTCTGTTATAATGATAGAATCACGTTACGTATAGGGTGTAAAGGAAATATTTAGATATTCTGTGTATATTTTCCAAAAGTTATCTTTCAATCCTATTAATTATTCTATAGCGGAGCCTTAACTAAGCTTCAAAGTCAGGTCTGTACAACACATTCTCTATTTAAGGCTTAACCTGTCCTGATTTTCCTATCTTTTCCCAAACATTTTCCACAACACGTGTAGAGCAAAAACCGGCATAAAACAAAAGAAATCTAGTGACGACACAGATCGTTCCTCACACGTCAGCTCAGTAGTCATTAAACCACTACCCGCCTTTTAAACAGAAAAGCTTTCAGATCTTAAGCAAAAAAGGAATTTCCATGAAAAAAGGCAAAAGACAGTACATCGGTGGATAATGTAATTCTGCGCGAAGTTGTTGATAGCTGAGAATGTACGAATATGTTTTTGAAATCTTGGCTTTTCTCGGCGAAATATTAACGTGAAGGTTAGCTGAATCTAGCACGCGCAAGCATAACAGAAATAATGGCTAATGGCTGCACTTCTAAACAAGTTTTCCTTAAAGGTGCTGTGTGCAGCGCTACGCAGGTATGAATTTTATTTTTAACATTATACTAACACGTTAATAATGTAAATATTATGAAAAAATTTTCGAACGACTTCCACAAGTTACGTTTTAGCATATTTTTTAGCACCAAAGATTATAAACAAAAATGTAGAGACAATTCTCACATATTTTGGTGTTCAGTAGTAATCCAACTCTTAAAAACAGAAAAAAATAGGAATTAGCGCTGGAAAAAAAATTAAAGAGAGTTATGAATGAGGCTTTCCAAAGAGGATATTACACGTTGATAAATAACTTCAAATCATCATCTTCCTGCCCTTATCCCATTTTACTTAAGGTCGACGCAACACGTTAAATAAATAAATAAAAATAACTTCAAATATTAATGTTAATTTATATGATACCTAAAAAACATATAATGTCAATGTTTGTCAAAAATATTTTGGAAACAAAAAAAAAGTAGCAATTAACGTTAAATTTTTGTAATACCTTCTTAACGGCATTTGATTCTTTGATTAACACCAACTACACAAAAAATATTGTCGAACACGGCCCCTTTGAATGCAAAGTTTCTTTTAATAGGGTGCGCTGGTTTCCTCACCATTCACCACCCACTTACTCGTACACAATCAAAACGTTACTAAACAAGAATTATGAGCGCAGATCGTAACATTATCTTAATTATCGAATCGCGTGTAGTGAGCAACCGTTTTTAATTATGTTCGCACCTTACTTTAAATGATATCGCTATAAATAAAGCAATTATTACATTTATATTTACATTTTCTAATTTATTTTCTACGTGAATACATTTTTGGTCATTGAACAGTTACATTTGGGAACAAAAATGTGTACTGTACCTAATTCTGAATGGGAAATTATGATACGAATAGGAACGTGATAAAATTTTATACGACGGTAATTTTCAATGGTCATTTTTAATTAAAGGACCGAGAATCGTTAATGTGTTGTATGGATAATTATTTCAAACAATAAACATATTTTTGTTTTAATATCGCTTTGGTAGCATTTTATCATGGATATTAAAATATTTGGACTTTTTGTTTGGGTTTATTGCTTTGATAAATATGAAAGTCAATGGAATAGGTACAGGTAGAGTTTTGTGAAAAAGTAATAGTAGCACAGGTAGTCAATATTATACAAATGAAAAAAGTAGATGTTAGCGTGATGATAATGCAGATTTTCATTAAAAACAAAAGGTTTTTTTTTAATATGAATTTTGCCATTTAATTGTGGAATCAGAACAGCAGCTGTTTTAGTTCGAAGACAAAAAATCAACAAAAAAAAAATATTTTCTTAACTCTTTTATTTTGAATGAGCTATTCGGTCAATAATGATCCCTGAGTAATCAGGTAATCACTTACCACAACGTATTATGCGAATCCAACCCCACGTGACCCAGGAACTAATCGAATTGCCGATGTAAATGACAAATATATCCTATGTAAATTACCAGTTAGAATACAAACATTGCTAGCTACTCAATAATTAATTGCTCTTCGTAACTTAAAGCCCATGGGAAGTCGTGGGCTAGGTCAAGGGCGGACGATCGAAAAATCATTTAGACTAGCGTTTGACGGAGTAGTTTCGTAGAAATTAGTTCTGAAATTGAAAAGGCCTTGGCGGAGATTGATTTTTTTAGGCATCAACGTTTTGTGTTAAGAATTTCGTCGAACTTTTGTGTAACTTTCTTGAACTACTTACTAGTTGATAATGGTCTGTAAGTAATGGTTTTGATATAAGAGCTACCAGGTATGATTAAAGGAAAGAGCAAGTTGTTATAATTTGAGGGAGAGTCGTAAAGTTGTATATGAGTTTAGTGTTTGACTTAGTTACTATTAAGGCCTATGTTCATAAGGCAATACTGTTATATTATACTATTCTGGGGACTACCACCACATAAACTCATATACATAGATCAGCTGTTGAAAATCAAAGTCGCCGGGTATCAAGACTTTCGGTGCCTTTTTTACTCCTTAACACTGTTTTAGAAGCTTTTTAGTAGAGATATAGTTTTTTTTTGTTAGCTGGTGGCAATCGTGCATGGACTTCTTTTGTTTTAAAAAAAGCAGAGGGTTGTGCTGGAATCCTACTGCCTAAAACGACCGGAGTACTTCTCCATTCCCTATAATTGCCTGGAGGAAATGTTTACATAGAAATACCAATATATCTGTTCTCACTCTTAATTTAAAAATTTATCTATTCCTTTCTGCTATCTATGATACTACTACTTATATTATGAGCGCAAAAGTTTGTAAGTATATATGGATAGATGTTTGTTACTCTTTCACACTAAAATGGCTAAATCAATTTTGATGAAATTCGGTATTAATGTAGCTGGAAGTGCTAGCACCACTGCATTAAAGGAGAGTAATGTTTTTGCAGCTGTAATTCACGTTATACATTATACTTAATTGGCTTTTCGTACAATTCTGTCTCAATAGTTACCAGAAGATCCCATCGTAAAAAAAGCAATCAAAATAAACTATCAAAGCAACAAAAGAGTAACACTCTATCATTTTAATGTTATTGTTTTAATTTCTGCTTTCTTAATAAGTTTAAGGCCATAAGCCCACTTTCAGCCAAGCACTACTGACAAATGGATGTAAATTTTTCATAGAAATAATAAATTGTTAAAATATTCATTGTTACCAAAGAACGAGGCGAGGTAAATTAATATCTAGAAGCTGTTGGCTGTAACGGGTATTGTATTAAAAGTGTTTTCGTATGAATTATTTCTTGATTTTGTGTAGAGCGTTGAGGGGCAATTTAACATACTAAAAACTGTAAATTTCGGCTACTATGTGGATATCAAAATCTAAATCTATGATTAGACTTCTAAATGAGAATTTTAGATACCTATTCGTTTAAATACGTGTGTTTCTAGTTCTGACAGTACGTGTGTATAATTGTATTACTAGTATATGCGTGTGTAATTGTACCACCAAAATCTATCCTGATTTTGGTGATAAAATTACGCCATTATTCTTTAAGGGCACTCTGATATTCTCATATATTTTTTTTTTTTTTGTACTTGTCTGAATTTCAAAGTGTCTTCGAAACTTAGCATTTTACTTCTATTTGCCTTACAACCTACTAGAGGCAAACAATACAATCTCACATTCTCCAGCACTTTTATATCTATCTTTTCTTTCCATAACTTTTCCATAAATCCAACCTTACTTCCGAAAATACATTACAACGAAAATCCAACCGTAATTTTGTAGGCGAGAAACGGCTAACTCAAGCCGAAGCGAAAAGTCAATATTGATAAAATTTCACGTGAGTTAATTACGAAGGTGGCTGCCGGAGGACTTTGAAATAATCGAGACTTGTAGAAAATAAGGGTTTAATTACTTTAAAATTACAATAGTTTTTCTTATGTCTAGACTTGGACGATGCTAGTACCAAAGTGAAGAATTTATTAATACATTAATTTGATTCGAATACAATTGTACGTAAATGCAGATGCTACATCAGCACTGTGGAAGTAAGTCACGAGGCGGCGACACGAGGAGTCGACTCAGCATATTGGATGTTGCAATATTCCGTAACTATGTCGATTTGTGCGACGATGGCTATCATGTCGCTATCTAAATGAAGTGGTGTAGGCAGGGCACGTAACACTTCCCCCCTCAGAACAGCAACTAGTTGAGCAACTTTAGCGAGAATGTTGCTGGCATCTGGTTCTCGGTGAGTGAAGATGGCTCTGCTCCGGTGGCTGATGTCTCTGGTGGATGATTCTCAGGCATCTTATCATTTGATTGCGGCTTCGTTAGTTTAGTGCAAACGTTGTAGCGACGTAATACGGTTGCAACAATGAGTGCAGTTGCACCGAATAGTACGACGTATAGTGGTATCGTCGTGTGATAGATTGATTGAGACATCTGTGTATGTTCCAGTTGCACGGGGTTCTGCATGAGTATTTTATCTTCAATCTCGTGAAGGCTTTTCAGGTGCAGTGAGTTTAGTTTTAGGTGTGGAATCGGCTCTTCAATTAGGTTTAGGTTCATTGGTATTTCAGTTATCTTTAGAGGTTGTCCTTTTATATGATCGTTCGTGTTAATGATAGTGAACTGATCAGTGCGTAGTAGGCAGTTTTGCGGGATAGTGGCCAGATAACTTCCGTGTAGAGAGATGAATTCTTGGCGATCGCAGTGCAGCTCCGTCCGTGTTGGTCGTGGAAAGGTAAGTGTGTAGCGTCTGTCATCGAGTTGCTCCATGGCCTCTTTAACTAGTGTGAGTTTCGTAGGCAGGCAGGATCTCGCCAGGGATTGATTGAAGATGAGTTCCTGGATGCAGTCTAGATGTCCTCTCGTCGGTTGGCGGTCGATACCTTCCTCGCAGAGATGATGCTGGTTGAACTTCGGGCATTCTGCCTCTATGTACTTGAAAACTTTCCCATTGGTTGCAAGGTAAGGGTAAGGAGGGATAAAGGTATACATTAATTTATTGGGAACTATGGCTAACCTATAAAATTCAAATTTATCTAGAGATATGATGGGGAATTTAAATATTATAACTATTCTTTTATTAATGTAGTAGTAACCAGGTTTAATAACTGTATAGTATTCTCTTAAATCTGCATCTAATAATTGATCTGGGCTATATATGGTTTTTAGTCTGTTAATCATATTACTTAAGTTTTCTATGCTTAACATACTATGATGGGTGCTCGATGCACGTATAAAAGCTAAGGTATCTTCTATCCTAGTTATCTCTAAAAATACGTCATCTATATTATCGCTAATTATTTCTAACAATTGCGCAAACTTCGCGAATCTTATTAAACCGCTTGCGGCATTCCTATCTAGAAGTTGTTCTAGTGTGCTATTTATTCTTTCTTGATTAGTTACGATTTTTGAAAGTAAATCGCTATAACGAGTCATCCAAGCTTTATTAAGACTGACATGCTCATTAAATTCTGATACTATCTTTTCATTATTGTTTTCTAAGACCTTAATGGCATTATTGTACATTAGTGCGTCCGTATGATCTAAGTTACCGGTAATGCTTTTTATAATTGAACCTAATCCGTCCAGGAGACCTCTTTTACTGCGATTGGGTTCTAAGGTTTGTAGTTGGGTATTAATTTTAGTTAATTTATAAGATAAATGATTGATTTGAAATTCGAATAAGTGAAATGATTGATTATCTAGTTTAGTCTTAAAGTAGTCTAGTTGAGTCGTCACAGAATTAAGTCTTGAGTCAATGTCGGTTAGTTCTATGTATTGCAAGAAGGAATGGTAGTGTGTAATGAGTCTCGCTTGTCCAAGGTTGAAGGGTAAGAGTCCGGGTCCATCATCTAATGTCTCAAGTCTTATCTCGCGCGCCAGTGTTGGGAGAACGATCATCGCCAGTAGTATTCTGTAACAATTTAGATGTCTTAGGAACGCGTTTGAGACGAGATTTTGCTACGGGGCCTTTCCTTTTAGAAGTGTAGATGTGTATCGGAAGGTCGGCTAACACAGTGTCGTGGGTATAGCGAGGTGCTAGTTTTTGTCGACTGGCTAGTGGGTTCTTAATAAATATTTGTTGGTCTGATGGATATTCGATTTCAGGTTCTCTATCTTTATTCCTATTTTCTATGATATTAGTCCGGTCGGTCAGTGTGAAATTATTTATAACGTCGTATACGGTTTTCATTTGGTCACGGTGTGTCAAGATATACTGTTGCATGAGATGTTCTGTCATGTTAACGTCCACGGGATCTCTAGGGTCGAAATGACCTCTTATTATGTCATGTGGTCTACACTTAGTAAAGCTGTGAACTGAGCTGTTATACGCTAATATTGCGTAGGGCATTAGGTTAGCTACAGGTTCGTCTTTTTGACGTAGGCGTAAAATACGTAAGTGTTCTAATATGGTGGAGTGAAACCGTTCAACTATGCCGTTATCGTTTGGTGAATGAGGTAATGTCCTATGGTGATTAATGCAATGTAGCCTAATAAACTCAGAGAAAAGCTGATTTGTGAACTCAGTGCCGTTATCAGTTATGATAGTTAGCGGTAGTCCGTGGTGAGTACTATAATTTAAGACTGCCTGTAAGATACTAATTGCTGTGCCATCTCTTAGGTGGTATGCCTGACCGTATTTCGAGAAAACGTCTACTACAGTTAAATACTTCTCGTTCTCGACAGTGAAAAGATCCATGTGTACTATTTCTAATGGTTTAACCGCTGGGGGTACTATATTTAATTGTTGTCTGATTGGATTTCTATCGTATTTAGTCTGTCCGCAGATCCTACACTCGTTAATGTACTTAGTTATTTCCTCTTTCATTTTAGGCCAATAGTATTTTCTTGAAAGAGCAAGGTAACACTCATTTATTCCTCTATGATTAGTTTTGCCTTCATGGTATTGTTTTATAATTTCCTGCTGTCGTAAATACTCTTTCACGTCTTCTAACTCAGTTTTGGTTAATACTAAGTTGAGAGCTGAGCTTTTGAAATTATTTTGAATGATAGGTATAATTGAGTACATTCCTAAAGGTGGAGTAATTTTAATAGCTGTTTTAACTTTAGGGTTAACATGTTCTTTGATGGCGTTAACTACATCTTGTTCTAAATTTGATCCTGATACTTGAATAGAAGTGCGAGTGTGTGTGTCAAAGGGTTTAGTTGCAGTTGTCCGACGTTTAGTGTCGCCTACTATTGTAAAACATAACTGTCTATGAAATTTATTCAACGGCTCGTCCGTAATAGGGACTTCTAAGATAGGGTTTTCAGTACTGGTGTGTGCAGTGGCGGTTGTGGAACCTGTGTGAGATGGTGGTCGCTCTGAAGGATTAACTACCATTGACTCGGTCTCTTCGTTATGAATTTCCACGCGGGAAAGTGCGTCTGCGTTGGTGTTATATTTTCCTTTCTTATAGATAATTGTATAGTCATATTCGCTAAGCTTAAGTCGCCATCTAGTTAGCCTTGAGTTGGGTTCCTTAAGGTTCATTATCCACTGTAGTGGTTTGTGGTCGGTGAGTATTTTAAATTTACGACCAAATAAGTAAGGTCTAAAATATTTTGTAGCCCACACAATGGCTAGAAGTTCCTTTTCGATTGTACTATAGTTAGTTTCACTATCGTTTAAGGTCCTTGAAGCATAGCAGATAGGTTTATCTGAGCCTACAGTGCCTTGCGAGAGTACAGCGCCTATTGCTATGTTCGAAGCGTCAGTAGTCAGAATAAACTCTTTAGTGAAGTCGGGGTATTGCAAGATAGGGTCGTTAGTGAGTAAAGTCTTACACTTATTAAAACAGTCAATATAGTCAGAGTCCAGAGTGATTTTATTAGATTTCTTTAAACATTTTGTCATAGGTTTGGTAATGCGTGCAAAGTCTGGGATAAATTTTCTATAGTAGCCTAATAATCCAAGAAATTGTTTAATTTCCTTTGGCGTTTTAGGTAAGGGGTACTTTTGTATTGCTGCTATCTTATCAGGGTTAGGCTTGACACCGTCAGCACTGATTATATGACCTAAGAACGCGGTTTCCAATTTTAAAAATTCAGACTTGTCCATTTGAATTTTAAAGTTGGACTCCTGTAATCTTTTAAAAACCTTTTCCAAGTTAATCATATGCTCTTGTAGTGATGTACTGAATATAATTACGTCATCCAGATACACGAGGCATATTTCGTTTTGTAAGCCTCTGAGCACATTATCCATCACTCGTTGGAAAGTGGATGGAGAGTTCTTTAAACCCATGGGCATACGCAGAAATTCAAAGTGCCCATGTTCTACATTGAAAGCGGTCTTAGGAATGTCCTCCGGAGACATTTCCACTTGATAGAATCCTGATGCTAAATCTAATGTAGTGTAGTATTGGCATTTACCAAGTTTGTCCAGTATATCATTTATGTTAGGAATTGGATATTTGTCGTCTATAGTTTTGTCGTTAACTTTACGGAAATCTACTACAATTCGCCACTTTTGCTTGCCTGATGCGTCGGCTTTCTTAGGAACTACCCAGATAGGTGAGCTCCAAGCTGACTCGGACGGTCTTATTATACCCTGATCGAGCATCTTAGTGATTTGATCCCTAACTTCCTGGCGGTGAATAAAAGGATAGCGATAACTTTTTGTATAAACGGGAATTTCGTCGGTCGTTCTAATGCGATGTTTAATTTTATTGGTAAAAGTTAAGGGCTCTCCTTCAACGTAAAATACGTCCGCATAACGAGCACACAAAGTCTCTAAGTTAGTTCTCTCCTCTACATTTAAATGGTCTGTACGTAGTCGCGATAGTACTTCTTTGACTCGCTTAGGGTCTTGTTCGGTGCTAGTGCACTCGATATTAAATGTGTCGGCGTGCAACGGTCGCTCGAATGTAATAAGTTGGTCATAATCGCTGGGGTTTTCGATTTCTATAATTCCAGTACAGTCTGTAACGCGAGTAATGCACTCGTGGATAACGCAGTTACAATACATTTGCTGAGTTATCGAAACGTCGCCATCCGGACAATAGATAGGAACGTTCAATAATTTAGATGAATTAGCGGGAATGGTTTCTTGATAACGCGACTTTTTACGCTGATAAAAACGAATGGGTATATTAGTAAAATCGGTAATTAAATAATTATTTTTAAGATCAATTTGAGCACCATCAAGTAAATCTAGGCCTAAGAGACCATCAAAATAATTATGGAATTTATACACGAAATATTTTACTTTTGTTGGATTATTAAATTCGGGAAAATTTGGAATAGTAATAGAGTGTTCGTGTGTGCTAGTAACACGCGCATTTGTTACTTCAAAAGGATCAAAATTTACAGGGATATGTGAAAAATATTTTTCAACTGCCTCGGGGCTTATAAGGGACTGGTTAGCACCGGTATCTACTAGCAATTTAAGTGGTGGATCTGATATTTGTATGTAACGCAATTCCTTTTTTGACTGTATGTTTAATTCTATCTTGGTGACTTTTGGTTCTTGTCCTTCTGAAAATCCTGATTATCTTTGGAAGTAGATGGCTGCGGAGCCTCTAAACGGTTTGAATTATTAAAATCCTGACATTGTTCGTTATCTGGTTCGCACGAATAATAGTCGAGTTCAGTCTGGTCATAGTTATAGTAGTCGTAATAGTCATTATAGTCACAATAGTCGGGTTGTTCGTAATAGTAGTCTGAGTAATTATAATTGTCATCACATCCTAACATTTCGTTAAAATTTACTTCACGCGATTTGAAATAATTACTAGGTGGTGGGTTTCCTGATTTACGCCAATCGTGTCCTGACAATCCTAGTGGCTTGGAAACGAAATGACTGACGCCGCTCATTGGTTTCGGACCGGTATATTGCGCTTGGGGATTTCTCGGCGGTAATTTAAATACGTTACTTTGGGGATTATAATTTGGCGGGGGTGCGCGAAACATTTGTTGCGTACGACTGAACATGTTGGGTGCACGTTGACCTACCTGATTGTGCTGGAAGGGTGGTCGCCACGGCTGCTGCTGCTGCGGCGGCATAGGTTTATGCCAACTCGAGCCTGCGCTAGGGAAGCTAAAATCTTTCGGTGTGGTCATAGGGACCGCGCGTGGTATTTTATGGTTCGCGTGCATTTGGTGTGTATTCGGGTTGCGCCTTTCAGGAATACTTTCGTTACGCTGTTGTAGGTACATGACGTTTAATTCCTGCTGCACAAATTCCAGAGCCTTTTCTATAGTTTCGGGTCTCATACATCGGATACGGGACCCTAGAGGTTCCTTAAGTCCTCTAACGAACGATTGTAATGTTAACTTTTTATACAGAACGCGTTTGGCTTCGATGGTAGTGCCTATATTCTCGTGTAAAGTAATATATGTCATTATTGTACTAAAAAGGGTCTGGCATTTGTCGTAATATTCTTGAGGAGTACTACTTCCTTGCGTTAATAAAGACATGTCATTATAGAGAGCGGTCTCGTCCCGTTGATCTGAGAAATTATTTATTAAAGCATCACGGATTCCTTGCCAATTATCCGGTATACCATTAGAATTAATAGTTCTGGCTGCAGATCCAGTGATTTTATTCAATATACCGTTTATTAAGCACAAATTTGATAATTCGTAACTCGGATCGTCTCTAACGTATTGTAATACGAGTTGGTCGCATATTTTAATAAAACGTGTGAGAATATTTGGATTGCCATCAAATTCCGGGACTGGGCGCAAAGCCTTATAGATAGAATCGGGGTTTAATGCCATTTTATTACTATCGAATAATATTTCTAAACCTAAATTATCTGAATCGATAAACCTATTAGAATCTAATTCCCTACACCTGCTTATCTGTCTGGAAGAGACAGATTTATTCCCGGTTACCCTTGGATGAAAAATTTTGATTAATTTTTATAAAAGGGTGAAAGGAAGGATAAGGGAGCAACACTTAAAAAGTTTCAAGGACTTACATGTACATGATTATCTCGTTGTATCGATGACTGGATACGCCCTCAGCTGCGCCTTCTGAAGTTCGGATACTCGACGATGTACTTGGAAGTACCGACAGCGACTATACGGAGTCAGCAGATAAACGATTTTTGTAGATCTGTAACCGCGCCGCGCTGCCTCGAATATCCTACCGACTGCGCCAATTACGAAGGTGGCTGCCGGAGGACTTTGAAATAATCGAGACTTGTAGAAAATAAGGGTTTAATTACTTTAAAATTACAATAGTTTTTCTTATGTCTAGACTTGGACGATGCTAGTACCAAAGTGAAGAATTTATTAATACATTAATTTGATTCGAATACAATTGTACGTAAATGCAGATGCTACATCAGCACTGTGGAAGTAAGTCACGAGGCGGCGACACGAGGAGTCGACTCAGCATATTGGATGTTGCAATATTCCGTAACTATGTCGATTTGTGCGACGATGGCTATCATGTCGCTATCTAAATGAAGTGGTGTAGGCAGGGCACGTAACAAGTTCATCGCTAAAGTTACTGAGGAAATACACATAAATAGTGGCACCCCATACAAGCACCATACAGAACCATTTCCCTAAATTGACTTTGGAAACTAACTTTGAATCTTGAGACTCCAATTTAAAGTTTTAAACTAATCCTATTGTTGAAAGGATTTTTTTGTAGGTAAAAATGAGTATATTTTAGTTTTGATGAAAGTAAAATTATAAAGTACGTAAAGTATTCATAAAGTATAATAGTAATTTAGATGTATTTCGACTTTTTGACACGAAATTTATGTGGAAAATTAATTTCAATTATCAATAATAATGTAAAATGGTTGCCTTAAGAAGACATCGATTATGATATCATCAATTCCTTTAAGCCATCTTTAGATCATCAAAAGAGTATTTCTATTGTTAGTAGAGGGTAGCTGATGCAGTGTACAATAATTACTCTATCCAACATTATTTTAAACGCATTAGTCCTGAATAGAACTTTAACCCCTCATATAGAAACGCTAACGCTATTAAATCAACAAGCCTTTATCTTTAGTGTGAATAAACCCCGGTCTTTTGAAGGTCCGCTGTAAAGACAGGGTCTAATGCGTTATAACCCCTTTGAGAAGTTTAATTAAAATAGGATGGGACACCATCACTTTCCATTGTATTTTGAAAACCTAAAACTTACGTGCGAACCACAATGCAGTTGAACTTTGAAGTAGGGTAGAGTCGGCCCAAAAATAAATGAGAATTAATTTATTAAAACATGGAGTTTCAGCTTTTAATTGTTGCTAAATAGGGTTCAATTGTTCTACTTTCAGTTGTTTATTATAGTATTCAAGTTACGTGAGCTGTAGTTTTCAACCTTTTATCGTTTTTACCAGGGATGGTGTACCGATGGCACGTGGGATAACAGACATAGCACTTAAATGAATATAGCCAACCTCTCGAAGATGTAAAGACCCTAACTACATGCATTCATCGATATCAGTTTAGGCATACAAACCTAGATGAACACCGAAAATATTATCCTCCTATTTTCCGCAGTTGCGTAATAATTGGACAACGTTACCTCCCCCAAATCTGGCAGGATAATCAAAAACGTATTCCAATTACGAATTTATTATATCTCGCTTCAAAATGTCCAATTACCGATTTTTTATTAAACGACAACGTCCTTGACCAATTTGTGCGAAAAACTCATCATAGATAAAAAAAAGAATATATATTTTATTTTCAGGGAAAATTCATTATTCATCACTATGACGACCGCTTTCAGCGGAAAACGTTCGTGACTGGAATCATTAATTTTTTATGCATTTTGATAATTTAAGTGTAGGTGAAAGTCACGGGTCATTCTTAACAAACATTTTGTGTTTATACATTGTTATTAGTTTCGAATATGCGTGACGACAGTTGGGCATTGTAAGTGTTGTTTTAAACCGACGGTTACGCATTTCCTTTGGGACGAATGCTACGTGCTTATTAAGTGCTAAGCCAATACTCTGTTAAGTAATTCCAAAGAACGTGTTATGAAACACAAGATAAGAAAGTATATAACTATTTAAAAAATATTTGTGGGATTCTTGATTCTCTGGTTTATTAAATTTAGAAGGAATCATTAAATGCAAAGACCCCAAAGTTTCTGGCCTTCTATATTGGCGTTCAAATTCAGAAAATTCGAAATTACACCATGTTGGATTCAGCTTATATCTTGATATACCACCACAAAAATCATTCTACACTTTATTAAATATCTATCCACATTATTCAATGTCATTTTTCATTGAATTGACAAATGAGACACGACGTTCGATGACAAAGCTTATTACTGCAGTAATGATGACAAGATGAGCTATGACACGCAGTTTACTTTATATGGCTACATTATAGTTTATTACTATCATTATAACAAGTATACAGATTCATTAGACGGTGCGTAAAATATCGTGCAAGCAGCAATACATTACGGAGCTGCAAGGATCTGGTACCAGTGAAGTAATATGACATAACCGGCAGTGTACAGCAACTTGAATCAGTCTCCAAAAAACGTAATTCGTTTTAGTACACGGGTGGTTAAATTTCTACGCCATTTAAAAAATATGCGCGTGGTGTCGTGTATTCCATTAAATAAAAAGTATGATCTTAAAGTACTCTTTCTAAGCCTGAGTGATTTTTATGTATGTGAATCTAATGTTTCTTTAAATCTATATAAAATAAGTAAGAGAATTCCCTGTGTGGGAGTCGTTTAAATACATACTAATAATAAATGGTACAGGAAAACTGTGGGAAAAATTGAAAAATAAATTGCCAACATAGTAAACAATTGCTCGTTCTATCTTCGTATGTGACTTTTGACCTTTTATTGTACTGTAAGAAGGTACTGGTTGGTAATACGGGTGATATAAAACAGCGGCCATAAAAATATTGTAAAGATAGCTGATATGACTGTATGAGCTTATAATTAATTCAGTGCATTAGAATAGTTTATCTTTGTCGCTACATAGTTGCTGACTAGCAACAATATGTCATTTAGTTATGGTGTATTTGATACATAATCATTACCTATAGTTAATTCTATGAACGCGCACCGCAAGGACTGGTTCGAAGCGGCCCAAGATAGAGAATCGTGGAAGGAATTGGGTAAGGCCTTTGCCCAGCAGTGGGACACTAAAGGCTAGGAATAAAAAAATGTATGAAGCAAAGCGACGACCCTTTCCCATCCCTCGTGGTAGGCTTCAAAACTGTTTCAAAGATATTTTAAAGAAAATATTATGAGATCAAACTTCAACCAAAATCGTTCTTTTAATGTAAAGCAAAAGAAACAGTTGAAAGAATAAAAACTGCATAAAGATAGGAAAGAAAATAAGTGCAAATGATACGGTTTGATGGAAAGTCTAGACTGCTAGGTGATGTACTAAAGTCACGATATAGCCTGCTTTTTGTGAAATGTTCGTCAGTCATGAACTGAGGTTTACTGTTCTAGAAGTTTCGGTATTGTATTGGAAATTACTTTTAATTGTAGGGCAGAAAGACTGAAAGAGTTCTTTGCTTACTATTACTACTGTTTGAAAATGTTTGTATGTTTTATTTTGACATAGAAGTCAGGTACTGAAAATTTCCGTGTGTCAAAAGTGAATGTCATAATTCGTTTTTTTTTGCGTGTGCATTACGTGGTCTCACTAAAATGCTTGAACATAGATTATTGTTTGAATGATCAACTATCTAAATCAGAAAATGCAAATACCAGTAGACTAACCGTATCTGATTATTACTTGTATGCGATTTATGTAAACGCATGCAGAAACTTAAATCTAAAGATTTAACTTATAACAGATTTTCCTAGAAAGCATTGCTCATCAACATACCAAGCATCTATCCATCTACATTTTTCCTACAAACGAATGAAATTATTAACGACGTTGTAATCACTCCAACAAAGGTTCTTTCTTTGAACTTCAACAAAGGAAATTTGCAGACTCTACACTTTTTAGAGCTGTCTTTATTCCGACTCTCGTTTACAAATACTTAAGTCGGTCATCGGTTTCCCCTTTGAATGTCCCGGGTGACATTTCCCCGTTGTCTGTTGACCGGAATGTCACAGGTTTTTGTGGGACTTTCTTTAGTAGTGGCGTGTTGCGGCATCTAATTATTTGTAGGTCTATTACGTACAAGATTTAGTGTACTTGTTAATGGAATTTGTACATGAATTTGTAAATCTAGCTCACAGCGCTGATGTGCTGCATATTGATTTCAAAGACGCGCTCAGTTTTTGAAAGGCTGATAGATTCCTTTTCAAGTTTGTAATATCACTATGATGATTTTTTTGTATTTTAGTTAACTAACGAGATTTAAATATGTTTCAAGGAGGCCTTAAACAAAACATAAAATCCGTTGAATTTCAGAATGCATACATTGCAAATTTTATAGACTATCCTAATTAAAAATACCATGACACAACCCCTTTATCATAAGGATATTATTTTTATATTTTTCTAATATTTGTCACAATTACAATAATTTAAATAACATTTCTGCAAAAGTGCAACACCATACCGTCACATTTGCAAACGCTGGCCCACACACAATGGTTACCGGGCAAAGTTACGATCGGGCGGCGGTCACACCCGTATAACCGGTTAAGCTACAAACATTTTAGGTAAAATAGTAAAATTATACTAAAATTTTGGGTAAAATAAAAATATTTTGTATTTATTGGTTAGAGTTGTTGTGTTTTTGTTTTTTCATTGAGATTGTTCATTGGAGGTTATTGGTATTATAAATTTTTATCTTGGATAGACGGGAACTAGCCTCTTTGGTGTGTGTTATTTATAGGTAATATTTTATTTATTTACTAGCATTAGACTAGGATTTTAAGTATCAACGACAGTGCTATGATCACTGTAAATATAACAGCTGGCAAGGATAGCCGAGTGTTATAGGTCTGGGTGTCTCAGTGCATATAAATTCAACGTCTGTGATACTCTTCTACACGGGAAATGAAATGATACACTACACTAAAATGATACACGGTATAAAACAGTGCCAGTTTTTCCACAATAGCGACTATGTTAGAGGTAAGATAGAAACTAGGTAAGGTAGGATCTAAGCATCAAAACCTACAAATTCAATTTAAACTGGTTCAATTAGTTCGTAAGGAATAAAGGTCTTGGTTACAACCATTGTAAAAGAATTGGTGACAACGATAAATTATAACGCCATTACCTAATGTGTTACTGATGTATTTTATCGTATCGAGATAATCCATTAGTTGATGTTACGACACCCCCGAGACTTGTGTGTATTTATATACGAGTTAACACATTCGAAAATATTGTGAACGTATTATTTTGATCGAGTATAGCAGTGGTAGCCTAGTAATAATTATGTCCGTTTGACTACCTATGTGTAAAATGTCATTTCGTAAGATCAAATTTCAACAAACACCAATAAGGTCTTATCAAATCCCGGAATATACGAACGTTTTTTTCGATTTTATGTGCGAATTTCAAAGTAATTATTGCTAGCTAAAAAACGGTACAGGAAATCATCGTGAGAAAACTCTGTATCTCTAGTCATAGAACTAATATCATGTCAAAGTAGATACTTCCTTTGATATAGAAATAATCATAAAAAAATATAATTGCGATGCGATTTTGTTTTGTGACTTGCCGTAAACGTTTTCAGTATTGTTATGCTGTAATTAAAAAATCTACAACTCATAGTACGTTTAATGTATCTCGCCTACGTACGCAGTAGAGTCGTGATCGTTAAATTATATAATAAGTCGTAATGACACCTACGCAAAGTTCAGTGACATTTATAATTATTTTACCGGTAAAACAAGATTTCAATAGATTTTTTTTTTCACGACTTTTTTTTTCCTTCTGCCTAACATTTTCCAAGCTAACTTAGTAAGAATCCCCTTTCTGAGACGCATAAAACCAATCAAAAAATTAAATACATGTTTCCTTGACCAAGAAAATAGTTTTTCAACTTATGCTGTGAAATTGAACTTATGCACTGGGTGTATATTTTTCTCTTGAAGCAGTGTGAAGAAGAAAGACGTCGCTCTACTAAGTATAGCTCATCATCTCGTCTTCACAATCACACAGTCTTGCCTGAAGTAGTAATGTTGTGACCATCAATGAATGGCTTTTAAACCATGAATGAAATGCATTGTTTTCCGCTGATCGACTGCTATTTGCCGGCAGATGTTTAGTTAACAAATGACTGTTGCATCATTGATAAAACAAACAGATTAATCGATCATGTCCGGGACTACGAATTAAACGATGTAAACAAATAGCGGCATTTATGTTCGGACTATGCAATACGCATACTATACATACAACTAAAAGAATACTACTATTGTTAAGTATAATAGCTGTTACTGTATATAGCGTGTATGAAGCGATTGATGAGTGTGGATGAAGCTAAAGTGGTATGCCAGGATCGTAGCAAATGGAAAGATGTGATTTCTGCCTACCCCCAAGGGAAAGAGACGTGACGTATATGTATGTATGTATGTTACTGTATATACTGATATTACTGTAATATTTGTAGCTTCAGGTGGGTATTTAGATTTTAATAAATTATCATCATCATCATCAGCCTATCGTAGTCCACTGCTGAACAAAGGCCTTTCCAAGTGCACCTCACTGAGATCTGTTTTCAGCCACGCACATCATACATTTTAATTAAAAATGCTTTATTGATATGTGATATTTACATGTTATGTAGGCGTGACAACTTTTTTTCAAATATACAAAGCTTTTTGTGTCGGTGTTATTTTTAGTGCTGGAAATAAGCTATATTTTTGTGTAAACGTTAAATCCTACGCAAATATGATATTATTATTTTGTGTACTAAACTTCATTCATATTCTAAATATTAATTAACATTTATTTTTAAACAACTGAATCAATAATACAAAAACAGTAAAATATAAATAATTAACGAATCACATAGACCATAAAATTACGAAATCCGATTCAATATTATACAGTTTTATAACTTTGAAATTATTGTCCAAACATTTTATCGTTAAACAATATCTACAACCGAATCTGACTGCTTTTTGACACGGAAAAATGTAATCAACAGATGTACCTGCCAGTTTGATTGGAAATTAAAAGACCCTTCTGATTATGATTTATAGTTATGAAAAAATATTGTTTGTTTACATGTGATAATGACATGAAGATTTTTGATGATAGGATTTGTGTGTGTTACGGTGAGGGATCGATACATCGATAGAGGGGAAACTATGTTGTGAGCTTGTTCGAATTGTATATTAAAGGTTTTCAGATTGTCTTCGATTGATTTCGCTTAGATCAGATCGATTGTGTTTGATCGTCCGCGCAAAAACACCTTACGTGGTATCAGCTAACTCCATACCAAACTTTATGAAAATTACTCCAGCCGCCAGTAGCTCACTGGTGGGCAAAAGCCTCTTCCAAGAGTACATTTATTCATGCTTAAAAAACTTTCACGTTTATAATATTAGTGGGATTCTGCAAGTAGTCTTAGTAATTACTTACTATGAAGACTAGTGGAAACAATTTCACTTAAATTTTGTTTTTCTGACACAATAAATATGATTCTTAAAACATTGGTGTAATAAATCTTGAGTATTCTAGTAGTGTACGTGCTTGAAAAATGTGTATGAATGTAGGTCATATAAATAATTTGTCTACGAATATAAGACAAGTGCTTGGCAACGGCGCCAAAAGCAGTAACGACGTTTATTGTTTCTTCTGCCTGTGAATTGTGTAACACTGCCTACTTAAAAAGGTAACTACTGTTTTCCTCCCTTAGCCAAGCCAAGTTAATTCTGACGTATACCTACTGTGAAGCTAGTTGCTGTACTTAAATGATATAATGGTTTACTCATGCGTATTTATCTTGATAGAGTTCGACTCGCGACTCTGTCGCGTCTGCTCATGATTAAGGACTCCGGTTAGGTCCGAAACTGGTCGAATTATCCCGATAAATGCGTATGTTAACCATAAACATATAATTGAGAATACTTTTCTATTTCTGGTCTTAATAAAAACTAATACCCTGGAACATATCGATCCACTTCTTACTACAACACAGATTTCCACATTTTTTAGTATCCAAATAAGCCATAATTATGTCGTTGTCTTCATCCATAAATCTTTAAGCAATAATGACCTTCATTTCGACAAAAAATATAACAACTCCATTGCTAGCTAGATTTATTAAAGAAAGAAAACTTTGACATCTAAGACTTATCGACTATGTGTCGTAAATATTTTATAAGCTGTTTGTTTTGGGGATATTTTATTGGTTTTAATGTAATTTACATCGATTTTATAAGTGTAGGCCTTTGTATATTTGATGTCGTCGAAATATGACCTCCAATGGAGCTTTATGTAGGCTTGTATAAGTCAATAATGATATGGTTATTATGTTACTTGTATCAGATTTTTCATGAATTCTTAAAGGAGTTTTGTTGTTTTGAATGCAAATTGCTTGTAAATTGTGAGTGAGCAATAAAGAGGAGAGATTTTTTGTGAAACTAGCCGAATCTTGTGGTTTTAACTTTGAACTGGTTTTTAGGGCAATAATGGATTCAAAATTTGATTTCGTTATGTTTTTATCATTTTGGCGATCAAATACAATCTATTTTTAAGTCTGGCTTCATTCTGTCCAGTACATAATTATTTGGTGCAATATATCAGGGCAATTAATGTAATTTTAAATATCATAGTATCGTATTTTAAATATAGCATATTTTTATTTTTATCATCCTATCAATACGTGGTTATATGGTAATGAACTACTTTTTATAACGATCTTACAAGCAAAAACGAGTACTTAAGGAAAAACTTTTATATTTTGGTTTCCAACTGCCCGCCTCCATTGTACCACAAGATCGATGGCTTGTGAGACACGCTGGGGTCACAATCAAGGCCGCAAAAAACCTTCACTTCTGAAAATATCTTTTTCCTCAAATAAGGAAGAAATATTGACTTCTATGTTTAAATACGCCTCCTCGTATTATTATGTGATGTGACATTCTATCTTTACAAAATACTCATAGGATTTGGTATCAAAGTTCCATAAAAGTGGTTTCGAAATCCGTGTCTATTCATAATAAATTATTCTTATTTTTTTATTTAAAGAACCTACTTTTTAAGATGATAATTATGGATTAAATAAAAACAATTTCCTTCTTTTTTCACGAGTCCTTTACAAGTAGCTACTACATTAAGCCCAAAATTTTAGTATAACACACAATTCCTCTAGAATACCTATTACTATAGACCCAGACAAACAACTGACGATCTATATTTTCTGAATCTCCAATCAACATACAGATGCGAAGTCTATCAAAATAAAACAAATAAATCGATCTGTGTAACGTAGAATTATACTCAGTCATAGATTGAAATCGGATTGGTATCGAAAACAACTATGATTACATATAATGGAATACTGTATGTGAAATGTGTTTTCTAAGGTAATTTGTTACAAATAATACATCAGAGGACTTACGATGGACTCTCATAGAAGGATTTGTTAATGCAGGAGCAAGATGCCGCTAGGTTTTGTATAGCGTTGTCCCCCTCGCACACTAACGTCAGCCTTTCTGTAAAAGCTCTTAGTACAGGTACTAATACTATATTCAAATTACGTCAGGTAAGAGCTAGTAAAGGTAGAAGCTTACTTTAGAAATTTCATAACGTTCTTAAATAGGATATATTTTTGCTGCGAAATCTTTCCCTCTATTTTTAAAGGACAGAAATGTTAAGTCTAGCATAAGCTAAGTCTATGCCAACTGTCTGTTTGTAAACAAAGACCATTTAAAATGAACTCGAAAAAGATCATAATGGTGTCTAAATATAGTAAATATACCTACATTATCCTGACAAATAGATTCCAGATCTGTATTTTTTGCTTTAAAGGTAGAACTAATATTTGCAGCTTTGTACAAAATGTACGAAAAAGGTTGCTGTGTTAGCTAACTCAGGTCTTTTCTCACGCCTACAAACATTTCGAGTAGGTATTGTCGAGACAGGCTAAAAATATTATTTTGGGAAAACTAGGTAAGCTAAGCTAAGGACCAAGACAGATCGTTCCTTGGAATGTAATACGATTAATAATACCTATGCAACATCAAATTGTCTGTCCCTATTCGTATTGTACTGTACTTTATAAAAACGTAGTTTCCTTTCTGGTTTGTATGTACACAAACCAGAAAGAAAACTCATCTTGGCATTAGATTTAAAATGGGAAAATTACTGGGCATACTGAAATGACTACTAAATTTTCACACAAATAACTACGATGTACGCTAAAACGTATGCCAAAAACGTTCGAATACCAAAAGTCGTGCAAGAAATTCAACGTCTTAAATAAAACAAACCTGTTTCAAATAAGGTTAATAATGATTCCAGATCGACGAGCCAGAACAAATAAAATAATTAATAACACAAAATTCCTTTCGTTCGCGATCAAAGCAACGACATTCATTTACAAAATACAATTTATTTTCAGCCCCCAATCGTAATTACTGTTAGGGCCGCGGTTCTGAAAATCTAAAATGGATTCCGTCTTATAATGATGAAATTCTAGCCTAAACAAATGATGTAAATTATACTTTTGAACCGTCTTATGTACTGGTGTTTGACTTCGGTTCAATTTAAATTAGTGAAAAGGAAAAGAAATGAAAAATTAAACTCGATTGGTTGTAAATTCAGTTTAGGGAAAAAATATTTAAGACACGTAAATTTTTTTAGGCAACGTTCAAAGTACGATACTTAGCTTAACATGTCGTACAGGAAAACGCAGGCTGTATTCGATGATAATGATTTGAAGAGATACACGTGTGCCTTAATTTATGATGCCCCAATGTATTTGAGAAGCTGGGAAATCAATTTAGCAAACGGACTAAGAAGACTCGGGAGTCGAGACTCGAGATATACCTAGTTTCGTATTTTTTATAGCGCCATCATATGAAGGACTGATTCTGTGGTGCAAGATAGAGAATCGTGGAAGGCCTTTGCCCAAGACAAGGAACTGAAAAAAAAATACGTTGAAGAAAAAACATATTTGTAGTAAAACTAGTAGCATACTTAAAAGCAATACAGTCGTAACAGTAAACTCTAACTTTGTTAAAACAATGTTTGTCGCTGTAAAAACATTCGTCGAACTACGCTTACTGAATAAAGGTAAGGTTGAGTTTTAATTTGCTTCAAAATACTTTAGGTTACCACCTTTATCATTCAAGTGACTAGAAGTTTGTTCGTAGTATAATAGTTATTTCAGAGTTTTCCAATAAACGAATGTACCTAGTTGGTAAAATTTTGAGGAACATCAATATTACGATTATCTATTTCAAGATTAAGGTTGTTTCAAATCTCGTTTTTGTTTACTCCTTTTCCTATGCTATATTTAAAATTACTTTTGGTTGTTTCAATGGCATAAAAATAATTCTGAACATAATTATTTAGATTAATGAAGTGTAGTAGTTATACAGACAAAAAGACAAAGCCAGTAGTTACGTTGCCCATAGCAACAGCAGCCTGTTCTAGTCCTTAAAACTGCACGTGGACCGACACTAAATAACTGGTAAACAATAAAAAGCCAACCACACCGCGCTTTTATTCCTCCCATTTTATGTACGGTTCTGGAACATTCTACGTGTTCCATTCACCACAAAACTTCCATCTTCAAAGTAACATTTCACTCTGACCTTATTACCAGCCGCGTAAAAACTTAAAGCTGTAACCCGATTACGTGTTAATGTTGCTATTTATTTCGCTAACTTTAAAACTCGTGCGGTTATGCGAGCGAAGACGTTGTGTGGCAAAGCAGATAGTCATCGCGAACAATTTATGGTACGCGTAGCAATAAAAACGCGGAACAAGTTCATTATGAGTTTGCAGCGACAGTGTTTTGTTAACAAGGAAATTCGTCGAAGTGTGATTAATCCAAGGCCTTCTAGACTAGTATTCAAAACGATTAATGTTATGATCAATGTTATCTGTGACACCTAAAAAGTCAAAACTGACAAGACGACAAAAGTGGAAGATCGTATTTATCAAAAAGTACTTGTAAGCAATCTGGCTGATTTTGTGAAGATAGCTTAAAACTTGCTGAGCTTTCTTCCTAATTTCGAAGGTCTTGATAGTGATTGTCTTAAAGACAATTATTACGCAATGTCCGATGAATCTAATGGATCTGTCAAAAAGGTAATTGAGTGCTTCGGGCTTCTAAGCAACAATACCTAAAGTAGCACTGACAAAGCCATAATTACGTCACTCCCCTAAAAATGTAATTAGCGAACATATATAACTGTGCGACTATGGATCTTTAACCAGAAACGATGTTCAAGCGATTGTCGACCTTTTATCTGTGCGTGCAAAACTCAATTCTTCTTGGCTGGCCATTTTTAACATCAATCAAGGAACTTTTTTTGCGTATAGGCCATCGATATTAAGCGGCGATGATTAATCTACATTGTACCAAAAAACATTCACTATTATTTTGGTTTACTGAATATGTTCCAGCCATTTGTAACGTGCTGGGCTATATTTTTTAAGCCTTAACTGCCGTTCAGTAATTGGGACATTACAGTGTTAAGTGAACTGTGAGCCAGCAGTTAACCGACCTCCTTTTGTGTACATTTGTATTCTAATCTCGTATAAGCTTTTCTACAAAAACACGTAACGTCGATAGAGAAATCTGAAAGTATCGTATTTGGGAGGGATCCCAGCGGAACTAAAATTTTAATACCCACTTCCAGTTTATATAAGTACAACCTATTTATATTTTGCTGTTTTCAGTATTGTATACTTAAATAAACATTTGGTTCTTTTGTTTTTCCGGGTTGTTAATAAAAGGCTTTACACGACACGTTATTAACAAAAACAAATAACATTTATTGTAATTGTAAAACATTAACTCTCCATGCTCTGAAGATGTTTTTATTTTTCATTTGTCACGGTGTTGTGTGAATATAATTATAGGCCCACCAACCACACATTTAATTCTCTGACATATTTATCGAAACCTTTTAAAATTTCCTTTCAACGCTAAACACAGAAATTGTACTAAATCTATAAAACCCCTCATTTCTTCCTTTCATCTTCGCTCGTCCCACGGGAATCGTAAGTCTCAATGAAAATATAAGTGGGCTTATTTAGTATATAAATAAATGTTTCTTTCTTGCAGGTAAACCCAGATGAAAACAGACTGGCTGTCGTGTCAAACACTTCGCCGTGTAAGTGGATTTCATTCCTCACAATACATCAATCACACTTGACATATTTTCGTAAGTTTTTGCTTTGGCTTCGGTGGCGATAGATCTACTTTCTTTGGTTTATATTTTATAAGAACCTTTTGTGAGTGCTGTTTTTCCTTTACGTTTGATTAAGGACTCATCTTAACTTTTTTGTGTTGTGTTCTTTGAAGCACATTCCTCATTCATTGATTTTTTCATTTCACGTAACATTCCATCAATCACTAGCTCCTAAATATTGTCGTATCGAATGCTGTTTTAAGATTAAAACTAATTGTTTATTCTACTCCTAAATTAGTTTTCATTGGAGATAAAGGAGAGAAAGGAGAAAACGTAAGTATTTGAGAAACATAAAACAACAAAACTATGTATTAAGTAGTCACTTGAAACAAACACTTTTGTTCGAAACAATCCTACGGCTTTGGAAAGATTGGGGACAAGTCTAACGAAACTTTGTCAAGGTTCCGCTAATCCGTAGGATCTCTGTCACCCCACCTTCCTCAACTTTGACGAAAGTTATGACTCAGGTCACGTGCCTCGTTACATCGATATGTAGTAAAATTCGCGTGTTTTGCACAATCGTGAACTGAAATTGTTAGCGAAATTGGGTCAGAAAAGGGGAAGAACCTATTTAACATTACAACAAGTGTACTGTTTAAATAGGGTTCGTACTTTCTCAGACAGTGTGAATGATCAGGCCTTTCCGGCGTAGAAGGGGTGAGTTACGTTAGGTCTTTATTCTATTCACTACATTTAGACGCTTGGTATTGTGAAATATTTTGAATGGTACAAGGCTATAAGTAAACGTGAGAATACGAAATAGCGAAGGCGGTCCCTTTCCATTTGAGTTAGGGTCTTGGTAACCTTATTAGATTTAGATTAACCTTTTATAGGAGATGAATAAAATAACGCTAACACAAAATTCCTTTTGCCACAGTTAACGTTAGAGTTTCATTTAAGTTTTTCCATTTGTAAATACTTGTCTACGATCCCGACTTCAAAGATACCGACTGGTGACAAAGGAAACTTTTAAGAGAGTGGCAATAAAAAACAAATTCAACTACTTACTAGACATTTAAAGTCTTGCTTTAATAAAGTACTAATTGAAACAGTTAGCCTCACTGACGTTTTCGTTTTATTCGTCGAAATATTTTCTCAAAGGAAATTGAAAAATGAAATGATGCTTGAAAGAGATAAGAAAAGTCGAACAGTTCTTTTTCAACTATAAAACTAGTACTTGTCAATATAGAAAGTAATATAACTTCAATTTTTCTAAAAATAAATAAAGTAAAGTTATTCGATGAAATGGGTGAAAATAAATTTAACTATTTTTTAATGTTTAACAGGTGATGGGACCCGGTCAATGCAGATGCAGTTTAAACGACATATCACAAATTTTGGAAGTAATGCCAGAATTAAAAGGTCTTCCTGGACCACAGGGACCTACTGGCGCTGATGGAACTACTGGTGCACCTGGGAAAACGGTATGTTTTCGTCCACTTGTAATTTTTGCTAAATAATAATAATTTTGGAACAAGATCTGGCTTTTAGTACTGGTGTGATTGAAAAAAGTTATAAGTATACAGTAGGTTGAGCAATAACAAAAGCTGATGATAATAAATCAATGCGTGATAGTAAAAATAACCAAACCAAATTAAATATAAGTATAAACTCTAATGGATGTAAGCAAAAGCTTTTACTCAATATAATAACAGAAATGAAACATCAATTTCCATTCTAAAAATAACGTATTCACTTAAAATGCTTTTAAAGACAAATATAATTACAGAACAAATGATATGCAAAGGACTAGTCCATACTTTCAGAGTTATTTATGGGATGACATTTAGGTTCGTGATTGTCAAGGGAAATCTAGTTCTCTTAGACATCTTGGGAACTTTGTGGATCAAAATACGAGCTTAATAAAAGATATGATTACACTCAGCGCGGAGACTGCTAAGATTGCAGGCTTAGTGGGTGTAGGAAGCGAGTTAATGTTTATTAATAAAACAAAAAGCAAAATCTTCTAATAGATAGGAACGATGTAGGTTATTTCTTAAATATCTAGCTCTCTCACATAGTAGTACTAAAAAAAAATAAGTAGTAAATTATTTGTCTAGAAAAGAAAAGTAGTATCCCAGAGTGGAGAAGGAAAGTTGTGTACTAAGATTAGGTGTTTGGTAAAGCAAATGAAACATAAAGCATTTTTGATGAACATTTTGGTACTTACAATTCTGAAGACGGCAATATGGATACTTATGGCTCTCGTTTCATTTTGCTACGTTATATTTTTGTTCCGCTGTACAATAAAAATATTGCGGAGTCAAAATGAGAGTAATATTTTGCACACGTCATGTTCTTTTATAAATGTACGGTTAGCAGCCGACTTGGCCAACTGACTTGACTCGATAAACTATTAAGGATATAATATATCTATTAAAATATACAGAAATTATAATAGCTGGTCTAAAAACCAAAATGTTCAAATTTTGAGTAGTAAGTAAAATTTATACTGGACCTAAGTCAGTCCCTTGGGGTAACTTAAATTCACTACTACATTTTTGTACTATTCGAGAATTTTCGAAGAATATCTCCATATTTATTGTTCTTCATTTTTATTAACCACCTTTGAAATTATTGTATTACGCCCTAAGTTGTACAAACAACGCCCACGTCTTCCTACATCCTTACCTTCATATATGTGCTCATTATACTCCTTAGTCTAAAGCTTTATGAATATCATTATAATAATATTACACACGTAATTAAGATTGCGACTGTGCGCTTAAATTTTCTATATGCTGGAAGTTTCTCAAGTTTTAGAAAGGAGGCTACATCTCCAACTAAAAGTTTATTGTTACGCTATGAAGCCTAACATTTCAGTATTATGCCCCAACCGTCCTTTTTCATCATTCTCTGAGAGCTATAAAAACTTAGGTCGTAATATTCAGTACATTTTTAATTAATGTAAAAAGCTTTTATTTTTAGCTTTTATTGCCAGTCCTGATAATGAACGAAGTTATAAATTATCATTGTTCATTACTTGATAAGTCATCTGCTATTTTTGTACTTTCTGGTTTTTGTTAAAATTAGGTACAGTGATTTTCGTAAAGGATATTTTTAGATGAATTGTGTAAAGTAATTTGCGAATATAAAATGAACGGGTGACGGTTTCTACTCTTCATTCTGAGTAGAAGAAAATACACAATGCCTTAATTGATTAGTAGCAGAATTTAATCTTTCTTTTGCCTACAGGGACAAATGGGTGAGCCTGGTCCTCCTGGGCCATTAGGTGCTAAGGGTGATAGAGGAGAGAGAGGCGAGACTGGATCTCCAGGACCTGAAGGACAGTTAGGACCAAAAGGGGACCCTGGTGCTGATGGGGCTCCTGGACTACAAGGACCACCAGGACCACCTGGGCCACCTGCACCAATGGCGACAGCGTTAATAGTAAGTACTTTTGAAAGACGCCGAATAAAAACTTTATTTTTCATAATTTAAAATACACTTGATAGCCTATCATATCATGTATCACGAGAATATACTGCATTAGTTTTAAATCAATTTTGATCCTCAAACAGGTCTTACCAAAAGACCTTTATCCAAAAATAAAATGAATGTATTAGTTTACAAAATAGCTCGACCTTTTATTTTCGCATTAAATTTCGATTACCATGAAAAGAGCGATGTGAAAAACAAAAACCTTTGCTTTGATAACAATTTCATCAGCTCGAATGAAACGCCCACATTACGTACGCGTAAAAACGCGTTGATTAACATGTGGGTTATTATAATGAAACAAAACATTCCCCGTGCCTTCTACTCTACGAGGATGCCTTTGTTTTATTGCATTATATTCTTCAAATTAATTACGAGTATTGAACCCCATGATGCATGGTTTATCAAAATCTACAGTTGTGCTATGACGAACGTTTGATTGAAAAGCTGCGAAATCTTCAGAAATTACCTTTTTAAGGTCTCTCTGGTTGTTATTAACAATGCTTGTGGGATCATAAACATTATTAATAACTTTTTTGGACTGACTACCAGGAAACACTCTATCAGTATTTATAGACTGTGCCTAACTAAAAATCGTAAATTTCACATGAAAAAGCACTCAACTAAACTGAATAATTTCATTCATTTCAACAAAGTAAACGGATTTTTTTTACCAGTTTTTCCTGCTAATAGTTGAGCTAAAAATAATATTCAATTTACTGACAGCAACTCGTAACGTTAAGTCTAATCCAATGTATGGGATTTCGAATTGTCTGCGAAAAAGTGACATGGCTTCGACGGCTCACTTTTGGATGTGTCAATCGCATAAATTTGAACATGACGCTCGACTTTGACGTTGTCAGCCGACTTTTTGATTTTCACAAATTGTTCTACATTCTCCTGTTGTTCATAAAATAAATTTCATCGTTTCGTGATTGATTTTGTAAAGAGAATTGAGGCTGAATTGTCTTGAGAATGACGTGTTATTACATCGTTGTTTATATGAATTGTAAGAGCTATTAAAATACACCAGATTTTATTCTTAGTTTTGGGTTTTTTTTCCGTGGAAAATCATTAAATGACCACGCCTGTTGCAGCAAAAGGGAGTGTCAGACTTTTACTGAATAAAACCCACTATGTTCCTCCTGGAGCCCTTTGAGTGCCAGGGTCGCGGTAATTCTTACAACTATCCCGTAGCTTCTTTATTTTGCTTTAAGTCGCATTCAAATTTGTTCACTTACCCTACTTTATTTATCACAACAATTAAAATACTCTTACTTCATACAAACAACTGATTCCTTTTCACATGAAAAATCATATGGTTATCAAACGGAAGCCTCAACATCAGAACTCATTTTCAGCCTACATACATAAAGAGACAACTACACTATCATCACATTCATTCGCAATATTTCCTACCATTTGCACATTAATCCTCAATATGAACTTATTAAGCTTCTGTTTCGCAACCAGCCACGATAATGCCGCGTCATGGTATTCAGTACAGAGCGATGCATTGCCTGTCTAGCGAAACCATTAACGAGCTCAGACTAAGTACTGTCCACGACTAGACTTTGCCAGTTGCCGTATCGCTCGCAATAAATACTAGAACAGTTTAGCATAACCCAGAATCAGGAGTCCAGAGCGGTTTATTACTAACGAGTTGAGTTGCTAAAGAGATTAATTGATGCTTATTTTGTGGGCTTCCCGTGAAGTTAATAACAATTTATAACTAGCTATCATAGTTTTGCTGAAAACAATTCACTCGATTGATGAAATCGGAGGTTTTTATTCTGTGTAAATACTAATGTTAAGATGACCGGGGAAAACGCTTAATATTTTTTGTGTTACCTTAATACAAAAAAAAATAAGTAGTTTTGTTTGGTTTAGCTATGTTTTTTTTTATTTGTTTTATTCACCGATCTACATAAATATTGTCTGCCATTTCATCACTTTCACTAAGGTTAATTTGTCATTACTTAACAATTTATTAAAAACACATCTTAAGACATTACGATGGCTTAAAACTACAAATAATTTTACCACTCAATGTTCACATAACAAAAGCTATAAAAAAACACTACAATTTAAATAATTATCATTTACTTTTACTAAGTAGAAGATACAAAGCTTCCTTTTTATTTACTTAGACTTGAACAGGTACAAATGACTGCAGCTAACCATCTAACATGGCGTGCTACGGTTAGACTTGTAGAATTTACTTGTAAAACCTAATAGAAGTTAGTATCTTGTCTCATTTATTTACTATACTGTACAAGAACATTATTACAAATTAGTGTTTTAGTTAAGTCCAAAGGATAAAACCTGCATTAATTACTTGAAAGTTTAATTGTTTTAAAATAATTTTATTTACCGACGTACGAAATTACCATGATTTCATTTGACAAAACATGGCATAAGTATAATCCAAGTTAAAAAAAGATTAATACCGAATTTGTTTTATTAATAGCCGTAGTCACACCGATCATTTAGTAAATACTATCACTTCGCTATAAGATAAAAGAAAGCAAAACAAAAAAGAAACCCACTCAAAACAAAACACACCACAAAGCTACACAAAGACAATAAATCTTCTTCACGCCTTAAACAAAATTAACATGAAACCCTGTATTAAGACTCCCAGTCTCCCACTATTTGTTCTTATAACTTTTGTATACATTCCTAATCACCGTGTCTTACGCAGGAATCAACGGGATTATACGGGTCCAGTAATCCCGGAGTCCTGGGGGGCGAAAGGGGCCCGATGGGACTCCCTGGTCCCCAGGGCGAGCGGGGGTATCAAGGGAATAAAGGCGAACGAGGATTACACGGCCCGAAGGGTGACAAAGGCGAGCGGGTGAGTGTTAGCTTAATATCATTTTGGGTACTAGATGTAGGATAAACGATTAGGCGGAGATGTGTTGGGTGAAATTAGCTGTAAGTGCTTATACATCGTGACTAGTATTAATGTCGAATTAAAGAGTAATAGTAAACGACGTTTTGATATTACAGACGTATAATATTTTTACTATACGTCCTTTATGTTATTGTATGTATATGAATCATGTCTTTTGCCCAGTGTTGGTATTGTGTGGTAGGCATCACTATCTAGACGCCAATAGTTTGAAGTGCTCGCGCAAGCAGTTGTGAAGGTCTACTACAACATCTTAAAATAATATTTATGACGTTTCTCAAGACATGTTGGATTTTACTTTTAAGTCCTTTAACGAATAAATTCAAATAAAGGTACTAATTTATTGCAGCATTATAATAATTTGTAATTTGCATACATTGTTTGTGTGAAGCTTCTATAAATGAATATTGCCTATTAACACCTGCCCCAAATTAGTTTTTAGAAATTGATTTTATAGCATACAGGCAGCTTCATAATGAACTGGTAATTACGAGAAAATTAATGAAAATAAACCTTATTAAGCGGACCAAACACAAACGAAATAAGTTGATAAATTTAACGCATAACGGTTTTATAATTATCATTATCGTCAACAAACGCGAATAAATAAAATTATACCTTATTAATTAATATTGTAGCAACGCATCACACTGAAGCTTTCGGATATTTAAATAAAATATTGGTTAATAATGTTGTTACTTTAATTAATCTGTAAAACTATTGTTATATTATTTTAATGTACTTGTTAATAAAATTAATGTTTTTAAAGGTACTTTAGGTAGGTATACTGTATGTACTGTATTTTTTGTGAAGATTATTTATGTAAATAGTGCTTTATTTACTGCAATAACAAGTATTCCTATAAGCTTGCCTACTAGATGTTACGCAAGACTTGACATGTGTTAAAAGGAACCTAATAATTTTGGCTCGTTTTTCAAGAACACTTTTTCTTTGAAGGTGTCCAAAGCATAGATTGCATTTTTCGACTGACGTATGTACTTATGATAAAAAAAAAAAGGGTGTTGTTAAAGATCACAATAGTGTTTAAGCTATGTATTGCGCTAATATCACTCGGTGGCTTATGTTGTCGTCACGACTTAGTAGAAACGCGTTCTAACTCGATACTCCCGTAACCCGAATAGCTGAACACTAGAAACACCCTACCTACATAACTAAGCTTTTCGATTACGAGTCGCCAAAATCGAAATTACGAGAGCCAGCTAAGTTCGTTTGAGCTGTAATCGTATACCGACAGAATCGAATAATGCAGTTTGAACCTACTCGTAAATTGCAATGGTTTATCGCACCGTGATGATTATTTGGTCAGTAGTTTGCTGTGAATGTTAGCTACGAGTATGTAAAGATGATGCTTAAAGCAAGCATGGAAAGACGAATATATTTTAATAGTAGGTGTTGTAAAAAGTATGCACGTAAAAATAAAACAAGTAGGTAGAAAGGAAAAGAAATAAATGATGAGGTTCATAAATATTAGTGATTGAATGTATTATTGGGATGTATGTATAATGATGATGGACGTATGTGTGCAGTGCATAAGGAATGATATGAGTGAAAAAGGAGTAAATGATAGTGTGACGTCTAGTAGAGGAGAATGGAAAAAAATGTGTTGCGCCGACCCCAAGGTAAATGTGATAAGGACAATATGATGATGATGATAAACATAATTGTTCGGTATGAAAACTTTGAAATTGAAATGCAGCAGTTGAAATGAGAGCTCTAAGAAGTATGCTAGGACTGAAATTGAGCGATAGGGTTAGAAATAATGTGATAAGGGAAAGATGTGGCGTGAAAGAAGATGTAGTCACAATGATTGAAAAAGGGATGCTTAAATGGTTTGGGCATGTTGAGAGGATGAATGAAAGGAGACTAACGAAACAGATATATGAATGTAGCTTGAATGGAGTTGTTGGGAGGGGAAGACCACGACAGACGTTTCATGACCAAATAGGGAAAGTCCTAAAAAAGGGTCAGGTCAGGAGTACCCTAAACCGACGGGCGTGTATGAAGCGATTGATGAGTGTGGATGAAGCTAAAGTGGTATGCCAGGATCGTAGCAAATGGAAAGATGTGATCTCTGCCTACCCCCAAGGGAAAGAGGCGTGACGTTTATGTATGTATGTATGTATGAAAACTTTCATAATCTCCAAGTTTTTTCAAACTCTAACGAATAAAGGTATTTTCTGCAGAGAGAAATTGAGATTTATTTCATGGTATAGACGAGAATTTCTCTGCAACACATAACGTCGCGGCCATAATTCGTCCAACACGGAATTCCGAAATAACCATACATTTCCCTATAGTTAAGAATAACGAGCTCTATAATTTCTGCTTCCCCAATATTCAACAAACGGTAAGGTACCTCCAGAACAACACGGAAACTGCCATAGAGTTTACGAGTGTAACTAAATCAAAATAAAATCACACGGGGCCGTCGCGAAATTAGTAGGTATTCGGATAATAAACTAGGGTCTAACGCAATAAGTGACGGTTTGACCCTCGTAACGTGACGTTATGTTACCTTCGACCCGTGAGCTCATAACTGTGTTACAGGGCTATGTGGGCCTGAGAGGGCCACATGGCGCTAAAGGGGAGCGGGGCCAGCCGGGCCGCGATGGCACACCGGGCCTGCCGGGGCCACACGGACGCCCCGCCGAAAAAGGGGAAAAAGGTACAAACTAACTCAACCATCAAATTTTATGTTTCTCTATGACCCATATTTATACCCGGGTAAATCGTTCGCGAGATTTTTAGGGGTTTATAGTAACGATTTGGAAAATCTTTATTTCTTCGCGCAGTGAACCCTTTGGATTGGTTTTCGAGTGCTTGCACGCAGTTTATTTATTATTGCTGTTACTTTTTACGATCGTCTTGAGAGTTTTGTTTTATTTCTGTATCGGATGTTTTTGCGATATTATTTTTTTCGAGTTTTTTCGCCTTACATTGTGCCTACAGATAGGTAATAGATTTTGCGAGCCGTTGATTAAATTTCAATATTTTTTACTTTGTTACGTAATTCGATTCGAAGAGAAAGCTTTTATAAAATCTCGTTACTTTTTACAACTGTCGCAAAGTTTCCGTTCGCTTTCTTGGTGAAGCTGGATGGCTAGTTATTTATTCATCTTGGCCTATGTAGGCTTTTAGTTTACATTAAGTAATGGTTGTTAATCCAACCGTAGGTGCTCGAGGTCTCCCCGGTCCCCCGGGTCCCGCTGTGCCTCTGCTATCCGAAAACGCTGTCTCCACTGACGTCACCAGAACCGGTAAGTACTTTTTTTTTTTAAAATATTGGTTTAATCATGTAACGATGGGTTAATAAAAATTGCTTTAGCGATCAAAATTAAATTATTTTAGACGACAAATGGGACTTACTCGCGAAATAATTCGATATTTCTTAGTCGTCTAAAGTAATGTGTACAAGTCGCGAAAGTTTAAAATCTCAAAATTAAATTTTTGTCCAATACCAAACATGAGGAATCAGAATAATAATATATTATGCTGTTTGGATTGGAGATAAAAGTTTAAATAAAGTTCTACTTATTATAATATCTGATGCACGTAAAATACCCAGAGTTGAAAAACTATAATTGGGAGTTGGAAGTTAACCACATTTATTTGAAATGCTGTAAGTAAATAAAATGTTTTAACATGAGTGTAGCAGTACTCTAGGGAAAATTCAAACAACCCTGGACTTGGTAATCGTGTAATTAATTTTAATAACACCTCAACGATTTCGTTAATGTATTCCGTAGTATTTTTTTAACATACTAGTCCGTCTGTTACATAAATTATTTGTTTATAAAAACAGTAATTCAAAGACTTAAACTATGGCAGAATTCCGTGAAATTTACAACATTTTTGTCAGATTTTATACTATTACGTCGTTTCATTTAACCAACTCAATCCAAACCTCCAATAAATGTCTAGTACTTAGACAAGGTGTGTATGGATATGTATTAAGGGTCTCTAGAAGCTGAAATTAAGCTTCAGAATATCCAACCATTACTATTAAAGAATGAACAATATTTGATATGGATTTTGGGTCTGTGGATGACTAAACAATACATTACTAAAAAAGCATATGTAAGACATAGTAAGCAGACTCTTATATTTGTTATTAATTTTTCGTAGTTCACAATTGGACATAAGATTTTTTTTGGCAGACTACAGTGAAGTATCAGAGTAAAAGAAACTACAATACAGCTGAGATTAAGTATTGAAACTGTTGTCGAATATTCAAAATCCTTCAAATAATAATACAAATGTCAATTAACATTTAACATACAGCAATTATTTCCCTTTTAGCTTTATAGTACTTAATACAAACACGTGTAAAAGTTGAGTCAATACACGTAATGACCGAAGTTCCAAAATAGTTTCCAATGTCCTACCTCGGAACATACTACTGTGCTAGTCCGAATTAATTAATAGCTAACACGATACAAGACAATTATCAATCAATCTATCAGCTGATTAGATCCGATAAATTAATTATTACGTATCATCCTTCTCGGTTACATGTTGAGCTATTTTGGTTAGATGTAAATGCATTATATACTATTATAATTATACACTGTTAATTGGATTATTACGAACAAACACATGTATAAATATCATAATAATATTCGAAGGAAAAATAAGTGATTTATACCAGCTATTGCCTGCGGTTTTGCCTGTGTGAATATCAGAGAAAAATCATGAAATTCCATTTATTTTCTTTTAAGAATTTTCACTACAAGTAATTCGCCGTTTTGTCAGCTCTTTACATCACTTTCCATCGTCTGCCATGAGTAACGAATAGCAAATTATTACTAAAACAATATACAGTGATTTCTTAAAAAATCATTAACTTGCAAAGTTACAACAGACAGCAAGGCGTGCCTAAATAAGTTTCAAAAGAAATATAAACTGTTTGATGTTACCGTATCAAAATATTGGCCAGACACCAATTAGGTAACGAGTCTGGCAAGACTGGGTGCGTCAGACTTACTTATATTTCAACTAAGAGAACATTTTTCATCGACCTTTAGTAAATAATCGTTTCGAGTGTATTGATTCTGATAATTAATATACTTGAAACGGTAATTTATTTTACAACAACTATCGACTTTTGGAATTTTATGTTGGAATTTCGTGTTTTAGATTTCATTTGAATCAACTTCAAAAAACTTGCAAATAACACGTTATTCATAGCCCAAAATAACCAATATAAGTAGCTTTATTTATTCTAATTTATAGAGTGAGTTTTCATCTGAAGATCTCGTAACGAAGTGTGTAATAAATTTGCATAGATAAATTCGAGAACAGATGTCTATTGTAAATATAACGAAACTTTTCTTTGCTTTAAAAACCAACTAGCTGATGCCTGCGACTCCGTAAGCGAAAAAACAATAGGGATGAAAAATAGATAGTAGCCAAATCTCAGACCTACTAAATACGCATATAAAATTTGGTAAAAATCGGTAAAACCGTTTCCGAGGAGTACGGTAACTAACATTGTGACACGGCAATTTTATACATAAGTAGTTTAGACTGTCACAATTATATTAATCTGTTTTATTGTTTGACAGTTAAGTACATATTTCTGACAACAAATCATCTATGGGATACTGTTGTAAGTAATAAAATTGGCATCAGAAATTAGATTGACAAATCTCAAGGTGGATAAATGATAAAACAAAATAACCAATTCTGCGTTTCCTATAAATAAACTCGTTAACAACCGCCAACAAAACAAATGAATGTTGTAACCCTACCTAAGACTGCACGATGATAAATTGCTCATACACGTTGAAGCAACTGCAATTGATAACGGAACATGAGCAATATGAGCATTATCCGCTTCATCCCAGTATAAACTAATCAATTACGATCGTTAATCATTAGTCATCTTTGTACTATCCATTTATATCGAATTTCTTGTTATTAGGTCAGTGCAGAAACCTTTTACCATTATTTTCAATTTTGCTTGCGAGGTATTATGTTGGAGTGTTGTCTAATCATATCGTAAAAAGTATCTTATGTTGTCAAATAATAGGTTGATGTTTTAGATTGATTTATGAAGATATAAAAAAAAGAAAAAAGGACGGATAGATATAGAAATTGAAAAGTATAAGTGCAGGTGATTTGAAAGTTTAGACTTTTTTTCTGAAATTCTGTTTTGTAAAAGCTTTAAATGCGGTCCTTTCGAGTCGATTTCCACATTTCTTTTTCAGATTAAAATGTAATTGGCGTATAGGTTATTCAATTGAAAGTAATTAGTTTCACGATTAATCAGAAATAAAATAGAAAGCCAATTGAAGGCTCAGAAAATTAGGACGTCTGTTACACGTGAAGCCGCGGGCAAATCTTGTTAATATAATCAATTCAGATCGATTACCTGTGCAGTACGTGAATGATTGTTACTCAAGATGGCGGAACAATTGATTGGAATCCAATTTAATTAGTTTACTGGTTTATCAAGAATTATATAGATACTTAGTGGGTATGGTATTGAAAAGTATTAGCAAAATTTAATGATGAGAAAGGGTGGAATTCAATATACTGACATTTTAAATTAAAAGCTACGTAACATAATAGACAAAAAAACTTTTTTTTTAATATTTTCATTACAAAGTAAAAAAAGTTTTCAAAGCAAGCAAGGTCGTGAAAGAATATATTCAACGTCATTCATAATTCGACTCAGCAAAAACTTCGCTCAAACGTCAGAAGAAACATTCAAACTGAAATACGACCTTTAGCTGTCATTCCCCCCATAATTATGTGAAACAAACAATATTTTACTCCATCATAACTCCACGAAAAATAATTACAGTTGAAAACTCATACTGAAAGACAAACGCTTAAACATTAATTTCTAAGTCACTAATTATGTTCCCTGTAATGAACCGTTCAAAGACCGAGTTAAGAAGAACGGCTTTTACTAAGTACATTAAAGTGTTGGGTCATTCGAGATTAAATATTTTGGAACAAAGATTTCTCATTAAGGAATTTAATTGTTAGGTTTCGTTCGTTTGTTTAGAGTAATGTTTGGAAATTGCATCTTACTTAGAATATTATTGTGAACTATTTTAGTTGAAAAAGTATAAGTCGACATTATCAAATTATCCATATCTATTTTAGGATTTTACAATGTGTGACACAAACTATACCAAACAAAAAAAAAAAAAACATAAAACACTAAACTTTTATAACTATCTTGTTTTTTTTATACCTACATAAAGTCAAACGACAAACTTTAGGAGCCGAGTAAGGATAGTTATTAATTTGAGCATTATGTATTAGTCAAACGTAATAATAATTACTGAAGTATGTTGAAACAGTAACTGTTCATATAAATTCTTCTCACTAAGGTTGAAATGTGTGAAAAGTAGACCATTTAATTTTGATGATTCACGTTCTTACTCTCAAGGCAATAAACAACAAAAACAATTCAAACGAAAAACGAAGAACCATGAATCAAGTAAATAACTCACGCTGTCTGAACAAACCCCTAATTTCAATACTCACAACTTAACTCTTAATGAGTCTTAACGTGAGCGTTAAGAATATAAGAGCCAGCGCTCACTGGCAATAAACAGTTGCTAGACTGTCGGGCAACTGTCTTCCAACAAAAATGAAACTGTTTTGAGGCTCGTAGCAGATCCCTACGCCGTAGCAGGCCAAACGTAGCAGATATCGTAGCAGCTTCGTTTTCGTTGGAAAACAGTCGCAAGACTGTGTTTTCTTGCCAGTGAGCGCTTGCTCTAAAGAATTTAAATGAATACGATATTTCCAGACCCAGCCCTGAAGGGAGGCAAAGGGGAAAGCGGGGAAAAAGGAGACAAGGTAATTACTACCAAATAAAAGATTTTCTCAGAAATTATTAAATGATTAAACATTGTAAAACATTTTTCGAGGTTTCGTTTCTTTGTACTGTAAACGAAAATGTAGAGATAAGCTTAGTTTGATTTGTGTTTCAAAATTATGTTTGTTTTAGGAACCTTAAGTTTTTTTGTTTAAGGAAGCTCTAAGAACTATTGTTATTTTCTTGTATTGATTCATGCGTGTAAGACTAATGGTTTATCTTTGTATAGGGTGAGAAGGGGTTAAGAGGAATGGAAGGTCCTCAAGGATTCCCGGGTAATGATGGCAAACCGGGTGAACGCGGGGATATTGGACCATCTGGTCTACCAGGGACAACGGGACCACAGGGTTTGAATGGACCTAAAGGGGACAAAGGGGATGCCGGTCCACCTGGACCAGTTGCATTGTCTAGAGATGAAGCATTGGTGATGACTAAGGTAAAAACTAACGTAACTAGTTTCTTTTTAGATTGTTTTTTGATATCAGCTTTCAATTAAGAGTGACTTAACCTTAATTTCTTAATACAGGGTGACAAAGGTGATACTGGACCAAGAGGTAAACGAGGGCATCCAGGTCCACCAGGACCCAGAGGTCCCCCTGGTGTGCCGGGACCTCCAGGTACACCCGGGAACAATGGGATTTCCGGGGACATTGGATTACCTGGATGGACGGTAAGAAATAACACTATAATCATAGGGTCATTGATTCATAGCGTGGTCGTTTTTGTTAGAAAAAATCGTCCGTAGACTTTCGGAACAATGGCTATCTGAAGCATGAACTGAAGCTTGTTTTTTTTTGTCATTTACATCTACATTTTATAAATTAAATTTGTAGACTTCATTGATTAGCTAAATTATGAATAGACTAATATTATGAAACCAGTACAAAATGTTTTTCCCTACACGATGTGAGGCTTCCCTATAAATACGGACGTAATGATAAAGCAGCGATGTTCAAGCAAAAAAGGGAAAATGCCCTTTTATTTCGCAACGTTTAAATTACAAGCCTTTATTCCTCAACAAGTTCAAATTCATCGCATAACGTATCGTTCCCCACGTATTCAAAGAATTCCTAATACCCTTCCTAAGTACAGTATATTACATAACACGTGAATTCCTGTTTAAATTTCTAAAGAATACTTCAGGCAAATTTATCTTAATTATCGAATTCCGACCTCTACTGACACATGCCTGACACTGCCTTTCCACGGGAATATTCGAGAGGAAAAGTGAATATTACCTGGTCCCAAATTCCTGATAAACCATAATTACAGTAGCACATTTGACAGGGTCCACCCGGTGCTGTGGGGCAGCCAGGCCCGATGGGACTGAAGGGGGAGAAAGGAGACCCAGGAATTAGCCCACTTGACTTAGAAAAGGTAACGCCACATACTAGGTTAATTGGACGGCTAAATATGTATGTTTTTCCCGCTCTTACCTTTTATGAAGAGTGGTACTCCAAATACTTAACTTGAAGTGTGTATTTTCGCCCTGAATAATTGAGGGGTGGTTTTTGTAAGAACTGAGTAATTATAACCGTTTGGATTTGATAGGATTATTTTAAATTACTTTTGGAGAAATACTCACACAATATTGTAACAAAAATATGACATGTTCAGTCTTCCATATCTACATAAATGTGACTATGTAATACCCCACGAGAAAAACTTTTTAATCTCTTACAAAGATTCTGAGGAAAACTCTGAAGTTGCGATAAACAATATAAAAAGATTCCTCACAAGTTTCATAATAATTTCAAAAGAATGCATCCAAGGAGCAATTTTGTTGCATGTACTTGAAACTTAATATTTTAAGCTACAGGATTTCGAAACTACGTGTTTGGTAGAGCTATAAAGAAGTGACTTTTTTAAGCTGTTTATGCATCATAATGGTGAAGTGTAACCTCATGTTTCACAAACGATTGAATTATAAAATCTCATAATAGTTCAATCCATATCTGAATGGGGATGTTTATCTAACAGCAACAATAACCTTTTCGTTTACTTTTTATATTTCGCCTAGTAAAGTCCCAACGGACAGAAAAAAAAAACTGTAATAAAATACGAAACAAATTCTCAAGTCGCTCACACCATCAAACATTTACGTGTAGGTAAAAGGTGAGAAAGGTGACCGAGGATACGACGGCGCTCAAGGCCCTCCTGGCAAAGAAGGGCCACGAGGGCCGCCCGGTCCCGCAGGGGCTCCTGCAACTAATATCCAATACATCTCCGTTCCCGGGCCTCCAGGGCCCCCGGGCCCTCCAGGCCCACCCGCTGTTTACCCCAACGAAGTGCCAGATACACTGACCGATAGCCCCGGGTTCAATCGCCTTGAGCCAAGCGCAGGTAAGCTTACAATAAAGTTGCTACGTTTTATTTGTACGAGTAAAACGTGTATCGTTTTCGAGCGAGAATCACTGTGCAATTTTATACTACTAAATTATAAAATACAAATGAACTGCAAGGATTTGTAAATAAGTGATCGGAAAAGTCCCTTCAGAACTATAGCAATACCACCTCCAACCATCTAAGTGCTGACATAGCTTAATGACCGAATTGAAAACTTTTTTGAACAGGAAAACAACGCGATCCTCTGCAAATAATAAGAAACTTGAACCATCTGGTACAATACCGCCAGGAACCGTACGGTAAGCAATAGTTTTTCACAAATATTTTTCCCAGGAACTAAGTCTGAATTGTTTTTCTTATATACCAGTACCGGTAAGTTCGCAACTTGCTGAGTTCAGAAATTCCTATTTACATTTTAATGTTGCAAAAAATTGGTCGGGAGTTGGAAACAGTCAAGCACTGTGCAGTAAATGTTAGTTTTGTAACCGACTTTGGGAATTAAGAGATTCTATGTTTTCACGAATGGTTTTTCTTTGTAGCATATCGTGATCCTTTGGATCCTCTCGGTGATAACGCAGATTTTGAAGACGATGAAGATGGACGGGCTATCGTGGGAACTATTCTGTTCAAGACAACGGATTCTTTGATAAGGGTAAGCTAGGGTTTTTATTAGGATAATGATTTCAATATAGGTATGAAAATGATGACTGAGTAAATAAACCTCAATTTAATAGCCAGTAACATAAAACCTTTTACTGAAATAAGCTTCAAAAAGATTTTTTTTGTAATTCCAATTGCGATTAAATCAAAATTCATTTATATTTTAACGAGATTAATATTACTAACAATTAAAAAATTTAATAACAATTTATGTCAAGACCATAATATATGATATGTATTTTCTTAAAATAACTTTTTTCCGTATGCTGCTCTCATACATAAAAACCATCTCACTCAATTTTTTGCCAACAGCTTGGCACAAACAGCCCACTGGGCACTTTGGCTTACGTCATACAAGAACAGGCGTTACTTGTTCGTGTCAACAACGGCTGGCAGTACGTAGCGGTGAGTAACTTTACAGGTTGACACTATACATGAACGACATGGTTAAGGCGTTTTTCCAAACGAGACTAGAGTTTTAGAACAAGTTAGATCGAAGAAAAAATAGGTTTTGAGTGAAAGACGTTGTTATCAGAAACAATAAAGTGATAGACAATAATGGTAACGGAAATTTAGGTGACCTAGATAATTATATTATTATCACATTTAATAATAATATTTCTATTCATAATGTGTTACATGCTCCAATTCAAAGTTAATCATAATGATTAGTTTAATCAGATATAATATCATTTTGTGACACCACACATTTGAGGCTAAATATACATTTAGTGTTACCTATTAATTATTCAATTAGTCAAACTCAATAATCATATTCAATTTATTCATCAATAGTATAAATGAGCCAATTTACATGTACACTACAATTATAACGAAGATGTTACACAAAGATAGAGAGCCTATTTTGATCAATTGGGAGTACACTTGTGTGGAGTATCGACAACAATGTCTTCGAGATTTGCAGTGAAAGGGACTGAAGGCCTACCACTATCTCTTGAAGCATAAATTACTACTAGTTGTGAAAGAGAGACACCGCTCTACACCGTGTATTGCTGTCACGCTTCCACAACTACGATAATATTACTTTAAGTGTCCGTGGTAGGGTCTCAGATGTTAGCATCGCTTCGGTAGACAAAACCTTCGCCCGATCTCATAGACCTCTCTGTTGCTATACTCGGGATTACGTATATACTTCCATTGTCTGGTATCACGTATACTACCATAGAAACGCCAGTAAAGCTGCCTATAGAAATTGAATGGTTATTATTTCTTGTGTTTGTAGATATTGTGGTATTAATTTTCTTGTTAATATTGAGTTTGTTTGGTTAAGTACTTAGGTTTGAATATTGTTTCATTTTGAATATTGAAGCTTCAAAATAAGGACAGTAAAAAGTTAACCTATATTTTTGACGTAAAGCTTTACCTGGTAGGCGTAATTATATATTATTATGAAATTCACATTAATTACTTTAATGTACTTAAATAAAATACAATGGCATTGCTTGATTGACATTTACTCGTTTAAAATATGCTCATTTTAATTAAGTGTCCAAACATAAAATTATTGAAGCATGCATCAACATTCACTCAAGCTAATTCTAGGAACAAACCAAGACAATTAACATTTACTATATTAAATGGAGTTAATTTCAGTAATTCCCTCTGCCAATACAGTGAAGTGGTGTGCGTGGTAGTTAATGTACGGCTGCGGTTAGATAATTTGAAACACCAGCTTTTAACACGACACGTAATGGAATATGGAATTATTAACTAGCAGGAATTATTTACTTTAGCCATTAAGTAATTGAAGGGAAAAAAAGAGTATAGTTAGTGTAAAAATTGTAGATTGAATCTGGTTTATTATTTGAAGTAGTGGTGATTGTAAAGAGTGATTTTTAAGTTATTATATTTTGATTGCTTGTCATAGTAATCAAAGGATAGTTGACACGGAATAGTCAGATAAGAGTCATATCTGAATTATTTATTATTTCGTATATTTTGAAATAAATATCACCTAATCAGCAAATGGTCTGTCAGACAATCAAAAAGGACCTCAATTGATTGATACGATACCGACGCCTGTTACTATTTGTTAGGCATGCCTTTATCGTTTCGTCTAGTTTTGTTTTTTCATGGAATAGAACTGGCTTAATGCCAGTACTTTTTTGACGGGCATGACAAAGTAAAGGCTAGTATACGATAAACGCATAAGACTCTTAACGTATCTAAGGATCGATTATTTAACAGTTGCGAATACTACAGTAAATAAAATATTTTGGCGTAGTGATCCAGATACCAGAATTCCAGCTAATGCTCAGCCAATAAAATGAAATCAATAAGGCCGTTTCGATAATCTGTTGTTATTGTAACAAGATATTTAATATTCAATCAAAATTGTTTCGTAACTTTAATAACTCGCCCTCGTCGACCCTGGAGCTTTTTCATATGGATTAAAGCATTTTCAGTCATCGACAAAAGAAACTTGATTTCTAAATATTATTACCACGAGATTTGAAAACCTTAAATATTCATGAATAATAAAGAAAATTTTCTTTTCGTTGGACCCTCGAGAATACGGAATACCTTCTTTATTCGGGTCTTGTTATTTGGACGAAACTTATTCCTATTCCCAATGGATATACATCTGAATGAGTTAACAATTTCGCAAGTGTATAAACGTTTTAATTTCAGTCTTAAAGCGGGTGTTGAAAGTTCAAAATTAATTGTACAATTTCGACAGGGACGGTTCCGAATTCTTGCTTTATGAGGGAAACTCAGCGGTGTCTACACTTGAAACTCATCCATCAGTGTTTTGTGCCAGCGTTCCTTATTTTCCCTGTTGATTACACAAGGTTTAGGATCATCCTTACTTCTTCTTATCACAATAATATTTCTGTCTGTTTTGTACAAGTCCAATATTATAATTTTGGTTTTATTTTCTTAGATGGGATCATTACTGGCTATTCACACACCACCGGCCGGAGGACCAACTAGAACACCTTTGCAAAGCATTTTGGAAACTTCCAGTTTAGTGCATCATAAGAATCCCGCTGTGGAAGGACCAGTCGTAAGTTTGTCGCTTAAGTTGTTATTTAGTCAAAATAAATGTTGATAATTTGAGTACCTACTAATTGTTTCTTGAAAATTAATAAGGTCTATCCTTAGGCATTTTTGTACCGATGTAATATTAAATAATTGGGCGCAAAAATTTATCAAATTCGGAAAATTTTGCGATTAAAAAAATATTTGAAACCTGTTCAAATCTTGTTTGATTGTCAATTTGTAGTTACCAGACTAAAGTTAATGGGAACAATGAAATAACTTTTTAAAGCACTTTAGGCTAGACATTTTTTATCGGAAAGATATTAATTTTGAAGTGACAGCCCTTTTCTGTGTATTTCAAAATTGCTTCAAATCCATTGAAAATTTTGCCTAGTAAGCCTTCATCATTTGAAAGGCGTTTTATGATTTACTTGTAAATGACAACTTGTAATGAGCATCCTTAATATGTAATACTTTTGTGAAAATACCCAAACTATATTAGTCACTCATTCAAGGAGATATTCCCCTACTATTTTGTTTTCAGTATTTTTCCATGTCATAATAATTTCACCAGCTACCACTAGCCTTGAATGAACCACAAACTTTTTCCCACCATAATTGTAATGTATCAATGTTGTATTTTTTTCTAATAGCTTCGCCTGGCAGCCTTAAATGAGCCACATACAGGAGATATGCATGGAGTCAGCAGCACCAACTATGAGTGCCGGAGGCAAGCACAGAGGGCCAATATGGATGGCACGTTTAGAGCTTTTATATCGTCCAGGTAAAAATATAATTATAAATAATAATTAATATTTATGGTTTTTTTTCTTAGAAAGAAAATATATTGTGGTGTTCATTAAGATGGTGAACAAAATTGAGGTGATGTGAAATGACGGGTGTAAAAATGGTCATATTGATCTTAGTGCATTGTTAATTAGGGAATTTTTTATCTTTGACCCAATCTAGCTCAATTTTCTGGGCTATTTCATAAATGTAGCGTTATGCTCTGCGTTTTTTGTTGAAAAACGATTTTAATGAACATTTGTTACTTATTTTTTTTATTTATTTGCAAAGTTCTGTGTATTCAGAAGTAAAACGATTTTCCGTAAGTTTTTACTTCATTTTTTTTCCACATTTAGGGTCCAGACAATAGACTCCATCGTAAGTTGGGTGGATAGAGAGATACCAGTCGTGAACACGCGAGGAGATGTCCTCTTCAACTCCTGGGGCGAAATGTTTGATGGCTCCGGAGCACTCTTTGCGCATGCGCCAAGAATCTACAGCTTCAGTGGCCAAAATGTTCTCATGGACTCCGGATGGTAAGAAAAACTAATTATCAATTTATTATTTAGACACAACTTTCGAGGCACATTGTATTTGTTGAAGTGTAATTCAAATGTTTCACTGAGATGTTTTGACAGGATCCACTAAAAAGTTTTAACAAGTTGTAAAAGTAACTAGCTGTAGTTGCCATCCCAACGATTTTCCAAATTATTACTATCACTAAAATGAGAATAAAAATATGTATTTTATACTTCCAATTAAATTCTCTGACTTTAGTCCAGTAGGTACATAATCCATTGAGGCTTAAGTAAAATTAAAAATAACGTCCACACGAATAAAACCTCAAATTCGTCATATTAAACCAACAGTCAAACTTGTCCTATATTCGAGAAATCAGGTTAATGAAAGTACTTCCAGTAATTTGAAAAGGAACCAACGTTCTAGTGTTGTAACAAAAAATCTTTACAAATACTGTGCCAAAATTCAATACGAGTGAAAATACAGTGTGTATTGACCCTGATAATGTAGAAATATTTGCGTTATTTTCTTTGGCAATTTGTAAAGGAGAACGGTATGAGTTGTACCGTATTTCAATGTTCGTACCCAATACACTCAAGCTAGAAGCTTGGATATTGTATCTTGACTTCAAATGCGGGTATGGAAGGTACAGTTTTCTGGTTTTCGGATTAGATAAGTATGGATCGGTGTCTGGTGGATGCGGCATGATTGAGATTTGTGTACCCTTCTGATTCTTTGGGGAGTGAGGAATGTTATTACGAAATGTTCGTTATTGATTGTCTGCATCACTCTGTATATAATGCTACTACTGAAAATACATCAACAATGATTCAAGTTTTGGATAGTTTTGTAATTGAAGAATACTTAAACTTCAATCAGGCGTTAAGTGTTATACTGTTCCTATCACTGGTGTAAATTACTGACGGATAGATACTTTTAACATTTTCATGCTAAATTACCTTTTAGTATATGAAAACTAGACAAAAATTGATCGTAATAAATGAACAATCATTAGTTAATTGATTATTTGATACTATTCTGTCAAGAAACGTTCATTATAAAGTATTAGTTATATTTTGATGTTTGATTTATTTGAAACAGACTTGTCATTTATTTACCCTAATCAAAGATAGATCTAGGCCAGACAATTAATGGAGTTTAGTCTCCTAATTGTCTTTGCTGCTTATGACTTAACTTCGTGACAAGTTTGCTAATTAGAAATATTGTTGATTTAGATGTCATGAATTGTGTGTTCATAAAGATTTTATGAATTAACAAATTATTCTAAATTTAATAATACATAATCTTCAACTTTGGTAACTTTTATAGCTATGTAATGAATTTTAAATAAAAGCTTAAAAACTGAAACTATTTAAAGTGCTGTCAAATCTATCGACTTGATCACGTTGGCCAATCACACAATCAATAACAGCGTTTTTGACTTTTGTCTTGTTTTTATACTTTTAGCAACCGGGGTTATGTCTGGGTGCATAGCAAATAAACATAATATAAAGCAACCTTTTGAGCTAAAAATGTTATAAATAAATTAAACCCGATATAACCGACCAGTCCACAATTAAACTTATTGAATTAACGACAAAATACATACCTACATATCCAGATTGTACCAATATCTCCAAAGAACATCTACGAAATTCCTACCAATATTACGACGGATTTACTCATGCGATATACATTGCGTACAGGCCGACTAAAGCCGTGTGGCATGGTGCTAATCCGAATGGCGAGCCAGCAATGGATGCGTACTGCGACGCTTGGCACAGCAGTAATCCCGACAAGTTTGGGCTTGCGTCTTCGCTTCGCTCCAATAAGCTTTTAGATCAAGAAACGTAAGTGGTTCTGATATTTTGTGGAGACAGTCATGTTACGTAATCTCGTAATGATTTTAATGGATGCTTTTATCTTTATTATTTCTAAGCCTTACTAGAAACAGTTTTGTGTTACTTTGTTTCTTAAAATGACAAACAGAACGTTAGTAAGCGTTTTGAGTTAGAATTAAAGTCAAATAGTACTTTTTTTTTTTGGAAATTTTGTTTTTATCAAGGATATCCAAAATATTATTTTAAAGGAAATTCAAATAATATTGTTACCCTAAAAATTAATTGACAGTAAATTTTGTCCTCATTAAAATGCTTTAAAACGTGTGAGTAAACTCTAAGTGTTTTTTTCTCGTCCAGTTTTCTGAAGTATCCAATAACTTATTTTTAATTTAACAGTTTTCCTTCTATAACAATGTTGTACTTTACTTGATTTCAGTGAAGCTAAGGCATTTCGTATTCACTTTGTTACAGATATTCATGTAGCAGCAGACTAATAGTTTTATGCGTTGAAGCTACGCCAGTAGATACAGTTAGAAGAAAAAAACGATCCAAGTAAGTGAATTTTCCTCTATCTCTACCAATTTTACAGAACAGAATTTTATTTCGACAGTTTTATCTATCGTCATCAATTTAGAATATGTTAAAAATATAAGAAAAAAAGTGTCGAGCCAGACGAGGAGGACTTTTGCCCAGCAGTGGGACACAAAATAGATTAAAAAAATAAACTTAATTACGAAAACATTGTCTGAAGTAAAGTGAGGGGCTTTTTGCCCAGTTGTGGGATACAAAATAGGTAACAAAAAAATATTAAAATGCAAAATTAAAAAAAAATGTTTGGAGTAAAATGAAGGGGACCGTTGCTTAGTATTGGATTAGGAGACGAAATTGGCAACAAAAAAAGGAAACAAAATAACTTACGTTTTATTTTTATTCCTAACAGGTATCGCAACGCACCAGAGCAGTTGAAGTTTTTAAATGAAGTCGAGGAACGAAATGATACTAGGCGGAAATTATAGACATTGACGAACTAACTTCAATTAGTTATAAGTAAAGAAAAATGTGAAGACTGTAAATAATTGTATGTAGATACATACGTTTTCGTAAAGCAATGATTCCGGTGGAACATATCGACAATATATTTCAAAATAACAGAACAACGCTATTTGCTTTAGATCATGTTTTTTCTGACTAACAGTGGACCAATTTTATCATTTATTTATCTACATTTTAAATTCATACATTGATATCCATTGAAAAGTTAACGAATATTTTTAATAATTGTTTTTAGTTTAAACGGTAATGGACACTAAATTCCAGCACTAGTTTTGTAACTTTTGTTCTTCGAGATTGCAAAAAAGTAATTCTGAAATCCAAATACGACTGAAATTCTCTGTTCTGCATATAAAAGAGCGAATTATTAAAATGTTGTTTCTAACAACACCAATATTTTAAAATACTTTTATATTTTCTTTCGTTGAGATGGCACGCTGACTGGCATCCGCCCACTTTAAAAACACCATTCTAAATGCACACTGCATTTAGCTAAAAATGTTGGAAGCAAAAAAGTTACTAAGACACGAACAATACGCTTTTTGCGTACTCTAGTGTTCCTAGTGCTCCAAACGAGAAACATTTGGAAAAAAAGGCAACTCAAACGATTTTATAATTAAAAATACATTTACTTTTAAACCCGCGTCACTGTAGTTAGAAAAACCATAAATACTCATTTGTTTTAATATAAAAATAAGTAGTTTTGTAAATAACAGATACAATTTCTCTGAAAATTAATAATGTAAATAAATTTTCAAACTTTTCGAATATTTTTTTTGTTATGCGTTTGCCTAACTTGTTTTTTAGTGTGATATTTGTTTAAGATTTTAAATATTATAAAATTCTAAATGTATTATTTATATTAACGGCCTTTTATGGAGCCTAATTTTAAATTAAATTAAATGTAAACTAAACTGAAATGTTAATATAAATAGCTAAATTTAGTGTTGTATCCTTACTGTGTATATATTTTTTGTATATTTTAGGACTGTTCTCATACTATGTTTTATTAGATTTGTAAATATAAATATAATGGTTTCTTAGGGTCCGTCCGTTGTCTGACTGACATAGACGAGATAAATTCAATAAAATAAAAATAAATTCTTTCTAAAAACAAAAAAATAATATTGATGTTAGGATTTTGACCAAACGTGCTTCCTTTAATATATTTGACCTCATTTTTGTACAAACTTTTTCTTCTAGCTACTGCCAACATCCTAACAACCTATCATGGAATGAGAACAGTCCATATTAAATGAATGTCAACCTTATTATTTGTCCAATAAAGTTAATTTTACTTTGTTTCCTAGACGCAACTTGTAAGTGTCGTGTGAAATATAACTAATAAATGTAAGGACCTTGTAATTTTTCATTGTTAAAAAACAAACGCTAGGTAAAGTTTTATTGTACTTAATAAGTACAGATTGTTTTGAAAATAAATGAAGTTTTTTAATTGGGTGTTGTATATTTATTCTTAAGTCTTCATTTCATTTATTCCCTATTTAAATCAGCCGGTGTTTTGTTTACTGGTAAAATAATATATTTTCTATCAAAAACATTGTAACACCGAACGGCACGTGCCTATTAGCAGTGCGGACTGACCTATTCTTGTGAATTTTCTTGTGATTCCGAACCCGATAGTGTTGTAGATTCTTCGTTCCTGTCTGTCCGTCCGTATGTCACGGCTACTTTTATTCCGAAAGTATGAGAGCTATAATGTTGAAACCTGGTAAGTAGATGTATAGTGTGAGTCGTATCCTAATTGCAGGTCGCATTATTTTGGGACAGAGTAGTAAACATATTCTAATAAATTAGAATAGACATAAAACGTAGCAGATAGAAACACTATTCATGTACAATTTGAAAAACTTCGAAACGGAGTTACGTAAGTGGAAAAATATTTTTTTACAAATATTGATAGCTTGAATCTCAGGAATAATATTTTCTGAAAATGTAGGGCCCAAAATTAAAATATTAAATAGAATTCATATTAATTGTAGTATGTGTAATGCATTTTTCCATACGTGTGGCCTCTTAAGGTACCTACAACTAAATAAGGTTGATATAAAACTTAATAAAATACGTTTGCATTAATAAGAAATCCAAACTATAATTCGCTTTAATTTATGATTATGCGTTTATGTAAATATTGTGATGTAGCATGCTAAGTTTTACTCTTGAAGTAAAACGGGACACGCGATTATTATAAACTATCAAGTATATACAGTTTAAAACATAAATAAGATTGTTCCACACACAAACGAGAGCGACTGACATAACTAAAAAAAACTACAGCCATCAATGTGGTTATGTAGTGATTTTCATAATTGAACTAATAACAAAATCTAAATATCTACATAGAAAATACATTTCATAATGTGAAATCAAACAATTATTTTAAGAATTTGGTAATTCTGGGGGTTGATTACCGTGTTTAAGACTTACTAGTAGTACGCAACGTGCTGATGTAAGCAACTGTGAGGCTAAAAAATTTGCCTTTAAAAGTTATATTATTACGGGTGTGGGAACGTGAGAGCGCAATTCACGGCGTAGAGCGGTGTTTCTTTTTCACAACCGCTAGAATATTATTTTTAGCTCTTTCTAATCGCGGCTCTCGAATCCCTAATTTTCGCAGTCTGATCAACAAAGCATGGAAGTCCAAAAATGTTTCAATACTTGTAAGAACTATTAGAAAACACTGTTTTATCTCAAAAAAGCGCTCGTCTTATGACAAACCCTTTAAATGAATGTCGATTGTTAAATCGATAAACATGAAAACATCACTGTCCATTTTAGTGACGCACCCAATGTTATAAATGAGTATAAAAAGTACCGCTTGTCACTTCCTAACCATTTATTAAAGAGACGTAACATGTAATTTAGTTATAAATTGTTAGATTCGTTTTATGTTGATATTGTTATATTATTTTGATATGTTTCAAAGGAAATTATCGGGTATGGTTGGTTAGAAGCATGACCTATTTCTCTGAATAAGGCAGAAAAAGGCAAATAAAAATAGGCTTATATAAACTATTGATAAAAAGCTAAAGTGTGAATAGTCTTATCTCAAATTATAATCGAGTACAGAATACCATTTATTTTTGAAAAATTCCGAGACGGTAGACTGAAAACACTTTACCGTTATAAAATGATGCAAGAAACGGGTCAAAAACAGTACCCCACTTTTATCTAATTTCCCTATCTTTTCACTTAAAGCTGCATGGACCGTGCAGCATACATATACTCGTACATCCCCGACTTGGGATCATAACGTCTGTATTTTAAGAAAATTTATGGCTTATGCGATAATACGGAATATAAATGGAGATGAACATAACTCTTACTTCCTGAACGCTCCTGAACTAAGTGAATATTGGTTAGAATAGAATCATAAAGTTTTTGTCATTAGGTAATGAATTTGACAGGTACCCTCATAATTCTAATTGTAAACATCACGAATTACAATCCAAAATCCCTTTCATACACAAAGCGGATTTCGCACTAAAACCGTAATAACACTAAGAAGAAATAGAATACTAAAAACACGCGGCACCATCCAAACCCGCACTAAACAAGATAAAAACGTCAAAACACATATAGAAGGCGTCTGCAACACCCATTGTACAAAGGTATATTTTGCTATCGAATATTCGAAATGTGAGCTTATTGTCAAGGTCGTAAGGGTGAAAATTGTAGACAGATCAGATCAGATCTGTATGGATAAAACTTTAACATGACAGGAACAATGGAGCAGCTGGTCCGAAGTGAGGTAACGCTCATTATATCATTTCGAATAAAGTTGTCAGTTTTTGGGCACGAGGATGTGTTAAAATAATCTGTCTAATAAAACGGGGTCATGGAAATGTATGAATGGAACGTGCCGTCCGTTAAATGAAAGGGGATTTGGAGTAAATTAAAGGTGTTAGATTTTCGTCCAAAGTGGTCGAAGGCAAGGGTCCGTGATTCCGTAATGGAAATGTGAATTTTAATATAACGTAGAGGCTTCATTCCGTACTGCTTATCCAAAGGTTCACTTCGCTTATGTCCGCATATTACACTTTATATACCATTTAAAATTACCATAAGTAACGATAATGGTATTACATTTTGTAAAATCTCGTTTGCAAAACGTTTGTTTTGGGTAATGGCTGTAATATTTTTCGCTTATGAAACATAAAAATGTCTAGACGTGTGAGCCTAACTGACCTTCGCCTGTACAAAGATTTTGTAGTTAGTATTTTGTCCTAAACACGCACTTATTCTGTCTAGGTTTTTCTGGAAGTATTCTATAATCCTGAATGAGGGTTGAACAGGTCATAAAAAGTAGTAGGGAAAAGTGGGAGGTACTGCCCCTGTCGGGGGTAATACCTCTTCTTTTTCCAAGTTGATATCACAGATCCGAAAATTACTGTTTCTCTATGCTACTAAATGTTTATGTTTTTGGAAATATGACAATTTATGTAGTAATAAACCATAAATTTAATTAAGCGACGCGTACTAAGGTTTTTTTATGTCTGTACCACCTCATAATTAGCACTTGTATTGAAAGATCTACGCATGAGAAATTAATAAGACGAAGGAAATAAAACCTTCTCACTCAAGTTCTAGAATTATGTATTGTATCCTCTTTTTCTCAACATATTATCGACGGGTCCTACGTAGACTAGTACAAGTGCAAAAACACAACTTTTCAAGAGAGCGGTTTAAAGGTTCAAAAGCTTGTAACTTTGTCGTAAATCAATAAAAACACTTGAAATTTTAGTATGTTATATTTTAATACTTAAGGAATAAGACTGCATTATTGGTTTTTCTTCTTTTTTTATACTTTGGAAAATAGGTTAACTTGCATTGATGTAGCCTGTTTTTTTTACTACGGTAGAACCTGTAAACTGATACAAGTGGCCACTTATACCAGTATACAGTGTACTTGCTTATACGTAAAATAAAGGAAATCTGAAGGATTTTACTCTTTAAACATAGTATTTCCGTGTTATTGACCAATATGAGGTAATAATATAAAAAATAATATATACTTTTATTTACTTTTATCGACTTTTTAACACTTACAACAGTTTACTCAGTACTGGAAAGCTACTTGCAACAGTTTTCTGTATTATTATTAACTGTAAATATTTAAATTAGTGTGGCAAGAAGTGAAATAAAAACATTTAAAATACAAAATATCACTTTATTTTAGATAGTAGCATTCTTAATAATGAAAAATAAAATCATTGGCCTTGCTATCTTAAAAATAATAAAACAAGAAAATGTAGGTAATCTTCTTAATTTAAGTAAAAAAAGGTTTGATTTTTAAAGGTTTTCTTACGATAATACCTAATTATTATTATTATTTTTTAAGACCAGCTTGTCTTGAATTTCATGTAATTTTTCTTATAAATAGCATTTCCACTATTTTTTTTTAGTTACTTGTACGTTGATGTTTCTAATTTATTTCTCTCTTTGCAAATCCGGTAGAAAAGGTATTTTAAAGAAATTAGTATTACCTTTGTGCAACTTTTTTCTAACTATGTGCTTCTATTAAGTGTATAGTTGTGTATATAACTTGTTAAATGTATTAAAAAGTAACACAACCCCTAAAAACAGGGCAATGAGACCTTACAGTCTAAATCAGATGATGGAAAATTCATTACATTTTTACAACTTGTATTAAATGGTGATTTGTGTAGGACACCCTTCATACGAATACCTCATCACATCACCACACTCGTCATACTTGTTTAAATATGCATATTATACATTTGAAAATATCCTGCTAATATAGTTAACGCGAAAGTTGTATAAGTATGGATTGGATGTTTGTTACTCTTTGACGCTCAAACGACTTAACCAATTTTGAAGAAATTTCGTATGGAGTTAGCTGACAACCTGAATTAAATCATACCTAGACTTTTTAACCGACTGCGTCAGAGGAGGACAATGTTTTGCAGCTATAACCGACACTCGTGCGGTCGAAGCTGCGGGCGACCACTAAGTCCTTTATAAGTTTTATTTGAATGTCTTTTGTATTACTATACGTAACTTTTAATTGAAATGAATTGTTTTTTCAATACTACAACTTTACCAAAATAAACTGAGGTTGCGAATATTGTTTACCTCTGGAATATACACCTTTAAAAATTATGTACTTTGGTACATAAAAAAAAATGTCTCGTCAGTTACCAAGTAGCAAAATTTGGTAACTCCTTACGTTAGTTGCTGCAAAAAATGTATTAAAAGTAATATCGCTATATATTTTGTTAGTAATTAGATATTATTATTAAAATAATGTAAGTTACGTCAGATAACAATATCACGAAAATAAAACAAAGCCACATGTGACTTTGTATACTACTACTTTGATATAAGTGATGATATAAGTGTAAAATTTATTGAAAAAATAAAATAATAATTAAAAAAAAACAAAAAGCCCGACTGTAAGAAACAACCACTAACTAAAAAGGGAAAAACAAACTCTATAATTTAGTGTGAAGAGTATACGGTAGGTACACCGTGCGTCTACATTATATAATTTATACGTTTAAAATTAATGCAAGCGGAACAAACAAATCTACAATCAGTACAATCTGTATCTAGCATTAGTCTAACATTAATTAAAGCCTTTTGTAGAAATCTTAGTACTGTCAATTTAGTAATTTGTTTGTCAATTTTTAACGCAAAAAATTATTAATAATTGATCTCGTGAGGCCTTAATTATTGTTACTTCTTACCACTCAAAGCAAACAAAACATGTTAAATATGTAAAAAAGTAACACAACCCCTAAAAACAGGACACGAAATAGTTTTAATACAAATGAATACGTTGGCAGTTAACGCAGTTATACCAGTGTTAACGTGCTCCCGACTCAGTCGCAGCGCGCATACTGGAGTAAATGGCACTTGCGCGTACGTGACGCGGCGCACGCGACTACCTACACTGGTGCAAGTGACTTACATCAGTGTAGATGGTCGTGTGGCCGAAAATCATGTCACTTATATTAGTTTACAAGTTTGTATCTCTGAAATTACTCAACAGAATAATATAATTTTTACAGGATATAAAATTAAGGTAATTTTAAGGCTATTGGTGCAAAAAAACGTATTTTGATGTTTTGCGGGTTACACCAGTATACGTAGGACCCGTCGTTATTATCACCTTTTTCTCATTTATTAAACTTATCATTTAATTTACTTCAGTAAAGTAAAGAAGTGCTTTGAATCAACATTCTTTCATGAATACTATTATGCATAATACACGAAAGAAGAATTATCATATACATTTGAACTCTTATTTTCCTCAAAAGAATAGCAGAAAAGAATATATTATTTAGTTAATGTAAAAGATAAAGAAAATTCAATCCTTTTGGTTTTTCATCTTTAATTAAAGAAAGAGGGTTTGAAAATAAAACATGACCATTGAATACATTTATTTTTCTCGTTTACCTGTATCGGAATTATGTGAATTCAGGGGTGAACGGTTATATGAATACGTACCAAATTAGCTTAATGGACTAATGCGAATTAGATTTTCAAGGTCTTTAAAATAAATTCGCCTATTTCAAGACTTATTTCAATTTGTTGAATATGTGTACTGTATCCAACTAATATTTTAAACGCGAAAACTTGAAAGTATGGATAGATGGATGGATGTTTGTTACTCTTTCACGCTCATTTGTTATGAAGCTAGTTGACACCCTAGATTAACACATAGGCTACTTTTAATCGACAGCGTCAGATTGGGGAAATGTTTTTGCTGCCCTAAATGAAATTTTCATGGGTAAAGTCGCGGGTAACAGCTAGTAAAATATATTTTTATCACGACTATTTTTTTACGAGCTGCTGATTGAAGATTAAGTCTTAGTGTTCTAAACTTTATTAAAGACGACTAGTTTTAGTATGTGGCTTAGACAGTCGAGAGGTCACTAATTGTATATTAAAATTTCACCGGTAATCTGTTGTAAAAGCTCGCTAAATTTTTTCCTTATAATTTAAAGGTACGCGTTACAGTTTAGGGAGCCGCGAAAGCAAAAAAGGCAGACAAATAGAGTTATTTTTAGATAAAAAGTACAATATGGACAAATCAATCTTTGTTCAGTCTCTATTTATATTAGAAGTATATAAATCCCAACCATTTTTCAAATCAACGGATCTCAGATTCCTTCAAATCCGCATTATCAAAACATAGCGCCGCTTAATCAAAACATTCGCAACATTCCAAAATATAAATGATCACAATATTTGCCTTCATTTCTTTACTTTGAAGAAAAACATTTGAAAATGAACAAGAATTGATTCTGAATATTCACATTCTTATTAAAACGAGGAGTCGGATATTAGGTATAGAAGAAATGTATATTAAAATGATCAATCGGATCATAAAAAGTAATTTTGCTTTGAAGACTGATGTTCAGAAAATTACAGATTCAGCGTATGTGAAATATCTACATAATAAAAGCATTGGAAGTAAATATGAGTGAGGGGTTAATGTAATTTGTAAAAGAATATCATATACATACATTAGGTACTTCTTAAATACAAGTACTAAGTATAAAAAAAATAAAGCTGAGAGAGCCTAGTTTTAAGACCGTAGAACTGCCAAGTTAAAGGTTTCGAGTTCGATCCCCACGGAGCGCACCGACTTTTCGAATGTTGTGTGCATTTTAGAAATAAATATCACAGCTCCCGTGTTTTGCAAGACACGTAAAAATTTGTTTCATGTGCCTGATCTCTCTCCGGTCTCTGCCGTGGTCTTCGGCCGAAATCGGTCTGAACATTATCATTAATAAAAATAATAAATGAAAGTGTTAATAAAAATAAAAAGAAAGTTACTCGTGTTAATCCATTTTAATAACCGACAAGCGCCAATTACGACAAGTAAAAAGTATGGAATCAGTAATCTTCTATTTGCAAAAGAGCGTAGCGAGCAATGGTTATTTTTATTCTGTTTGTAGAAAAGCCATTAACCAGTAGCGGTGCATTTACAGGCCGATATTAAAGTGCACTAAGAGAATAGTTTGTGTGTATTTATGTGTATGTTTGTTACCTTTTTTACAATCAAACGGCTTAATCTATTTCCATAAAATTTGGAATAAGGATCAACACATGGAGGCTATTTTTTTTTTTCAAAAAAGTTTTTTCACTGCTTTTTAGAAACTGAAAATAAAACTAGTTCTCATAAAATTTGACGTAGTAACTTGGTCCTAAACAAACAAAATTTGTCAAAAGCTACATAGTTTTAAGCTTGTACACTTTTAAACAAAATAATCAGAAGATTCTTATACATTCACGTGTAGTCATTTAAACTTTAATACCAGGTACTCTACCACTCCCTCTTAAAGTAATATCATAGCAGTTGTAAAAGCGAGACAGAGCACTGCACAACGCAGAGCGACGTCTATTTTCCACACTCACAATAATCTTTCTTTAAGAGATGAGTGTACGCCCCCAGGTATGTCCCAAACATTTGACTATTTCATGCATACTAATTTTATTGGTTGAAATTTACGACTCAGCTCGACATAGGTAAGACAATAATAATAATTCATATTTCTCGTAATGTTTGTCTGTCGTAAAATGTCTAGCCCGCGTTATGTGCAAGTTATGTGGCCATTTTAATGGTCCATGCAAAATGTATCGTTCAAGGGTAACTGAATAGAACAGAAGGTGAATACAGATTTTTGGTGTTAAAAATTCATGTCTTAAGTCTTAACAAAAGCGATTACAACTATGACAATACGAGCCACTTAAGAAAATTTACGTTTTGATTAAATTTATAGTTTAAATGATACTAAAAAAATGTTGCTTAAATTTTTTACGTAAAAATAATAAACTACCTCTTAAAGCTTTAGTTTTTATATTAAGCTATGTAATTAAACAATAAGCGATGTCATGAATGTTTTTAAAAGTACACGATAAATAGTCTTAACAATTGCTCCCTTCACTTTAAATACTCCAGTGGCGTATTGTCGCTACAAAACATACAAAAAATATTTTTTAATCTTTTATAAAAATAAAAATTTCCCTATTACACGGTACACTCTTTCCGCAAACTTCACATAACTGGAACTACCACCTATAAACATTAGTAGAGGGTTGTCCGAATTTTAATACCCTTATTTAGAAAACCGCCAGCAAAACCCGTAGCTATAACCTGACTGCGTTATCGCTCGTGTTCCGCTTTTTGTTTCAACATTGCAAACCCCAAAAATAAAACCATACGAAAGGTACTCGACTTTCATAGATATTGTTACGCAAGTACTGTTGTGATAGCAAAGTGGCTCTACTACCGAATATATAGTGCAGGTAGTGTAAGTTTTAAACGAAACTAGTGACTATGCATTTTTATCGAAGAGGCAGATTGTTTTTGTATGCACAAGAAGGAATTCTACTCATGAATTCACTAGGTAATAGAAAGATTTGCACTAAGTGCCTAAGATGAAATAAAAGTGTTGTCACATCTTTAACCTCTAGAGTGTCACCGTCATTTATTTAAATAAGACCAGTTATAATCTATGTAAGTGCATTTTCCACATAAGCAGTAAAAATAGTTTTTGCTCTACAGATTGTTACCAGCTAGTATTATATCGTAGAAAACGGCTCACGGCTTGTTTTCTCAGTACACCTATTACCTAGCTTGAAGCAGGGCTATTCCGCAAGGCTTGAAGCTAAATCGTTTACATACTTGCTTGCTTAGATGCATGTTCGTGACTTGGAACGTTTTTAAAGGACCACGGATTCGGTAGATGTGTTATGCGATGAATATGTAATGTAAGTAGATTGAAAGACAGTGTTGTTTGGAGTAATGGTGCTCCTTTATATGCAGAGGGTTTTTCGATTACCGTTGAGTGTCCAGAATTTTTATTCAGAGGCTTTTTGGCTGGTGTAAAGATACTGAATTTTTAAGCTATCGTTGTAATGAAAGGGAGTGTATGGATAGGTGCATGGCTGGGAAATATTTACTTAAGTTGGAGTTGACTGACCTCGGTTTGGTACGAGTATATTGATATTGAAGTTACACTACATTCTATTTTTAAGATTCAGTTAACTCAAGAATTTTTCTATTGCAATTTATTTAGAAATGGTCAAATTTACATTTATATTAAAAACGAAAACTATATTTTTATACAAATGCTTAAAAAACTGCTTACTCATGCTGTTTTAAAATAAATAGTGTAACTTTATTTATGTATTTCGAAAAAAATATTATGTCTGATACGCATTTAAAAATAATTATTGATAGAATTTACTGACACTCATACTTCACATTGAACCAACTCAAACTCTTTCTAGACCTCCTATCATGACAAAAAAAAATTCTAGGTTCTCCAAAATGAGGTTGTATTTCAGAGAAATTTGCTCTCAAAAGACCAGGAAAAGCAATTTGTTTTAAGATACTCGTACTAGCTAGAATACAATTGTTGATACAAGTCGCATATGGATCGCTCTCTAGTGGTTGCCTACACAAACTACTTCACTACAACTTTATCCAATATTTTCTTTAAGAACAAAAGCTACACGTGTCTGTCCGTTGTTAATACAAGTTAGTTTTAGTCTTGTCTTTGATATACTATTGTTTTTACGCTTATAAGAGGCTGTATTGTTACTCCCACTTTCCGCCTACTAGGAAATATAAACTCAAAGGTAAATTAGTTATTTGTCCCCTTAGGCAAACTGCCTACAAGGGTTCAATCATGGAAAACGCTATTGAAATCAAACTTGGTTGCCATAGACTATGGTTGTGACCTTGGCATATACCCTGAGGGTCTAGAAATGTTATACCACATTAGAGTAGAAAAGTTCAAATGTATGGGCATGACATTTCTTTAAACTTGACTGTGACGTCACTTCTTTTAGTTTAATACATTTGAGCGATTGGAACAATCCTTTGTATGTTTGTGAGTTTCCATGTCAATATTTTAAAATATGTGTTTAAGATTATTTATTCAAGCGATTAATTTGAAATTATTAACGTCACTTATTGCTCCAAGGCTCTTTAGTTATTTCAACATAAAAAAAAATGTTACCGTTTCACGTGTAATTAAAATCTTTCATTTTAGGTAACGTTACAAAGTAAATCTAACAACAACTCAATATTTGCTCAGCTCACAATATTTGAAAGCCCAATTACGGAGTAAAAATTTTAGAACCAAAACGCTTTACGGCGCATTATAAGCTAGAACAAAAGTTTAGCTTGCTATAGAAAAGCGGGCACCGATTAACTGAAAATTCGAGCAGCAAGCTTCAAAAAATATTTTCGTACATTTTATAATACGGCAACTAGCTGAAAGGTCTATTTTCCCTCATAATAGTTCAACAATAACTAACAAAGCCTACGTTACGTGCATAACATTTATTTTCCACGGGGCTTTAATAGGCAAGGAAATTGATTGTAAATAACTTTAGTCCGGTTTGAAGCCGAGTAGATTATCTAAAATTGCTTGTTGGGTAGGACTGCGATAAAATAGCTCGAGCCCTGAGCCCTTACCATGAACTATTGTAGCTTAACTGTAGTTGTTATCAGAGCGAGAGGCCGCTACGTACAGCGTAGCATTCGTAGCGCGTAGCGTAGCAGTCTCGCTCCCACATAAGCTACAGTTTTGCTTCAAGAGTTCGTAGTACGTGGTCTGTACGTGCTTATTTTTAAAGGGTTAGTGGTATGAACAAGTTTTGCGTTTAAGTGATTTGAATAGGAAAGGGTTGTTGAGTAAATAGATATTTTGAAGCATGGGGATATTGGGGCTTCGGGAGGTTTTAACTGAAGCTTTTCCTATTGATTTACTTTTAACGTTTGTGGTATTAGAGTTGACAAAAATAGACGACTATTTTTATCATTGTTTTGTATATGTTTGTTTATGTAGGGTTTCATACTAAGTTACTATTTACTATCGTGATATTTATACGTTACATACAGATACATAATAAAATTTAATTTTTAGATTGATTGTTATAAATTTATTATATTCTAGGAATTGTCTTAACTATTACCGTATATTTACACAAAATAGTTATGTAATCAATATCATTTGGTGTTAATATCGTCATAATATTCAAAATACTTACAATAATAAAAGTCAGTCAAATCCCCGATAAGACGCCGCAACATTAATACAGTTTCCGCATTATTAAATAAAACGTTATAAGTACAAGGGAAAATTAATTGTGAGCCATCAACATCGTTAAAAGTTAATAATTAATAATTTATGGTAACGCTAATCTTCTAAGCTTCGCTCAAAATAATAATCTGAGGCAAAATAATGTTTTCCTATCTATGGGGAAGCTGATTTGTTAATATCGGTAAGGGGATATAAATTTAAGGTGATTTTCGCGGTTTAAATGACGATACTTTTGGTTATTACTTGGTGTTGAAATGTTTTGCAGAAAGTATTCAGCTTAAATCGATTTTATTGTTGGCATTATTTTGTAAGTTAATGACGTAAGACAAACGACACACATGCAACATTTGAAAAAAATAATTGAAACCTAAATACCATATGAAGTTAATAGTCCTCAGCTGATCAAATTTTTGTTTGAGTTAAATCAAAACTTATTTTCGGTATACTCTCTTTTTGGAGACAATAATGTCCTTAATACAAAAAATGCTACCTAAATACCTACGTCCCTATTTCTCCAACAACTAGTCATCATAATCATTCCAACTTCCAAAAATATTACCAGTACTAAACTCCTTCCCAAAATTAGATACCTGACTACCAACGTAAACCAGTACACTTTTGCGTGAACAAATCTGATGCTTTACACCGAACATTCACTTACACAACTAATTGGGTTGTTAACAAGTCTTGCTCGTAAATCCGGTCACATCGAGGTTTCGAACCCTTCTCAGTATTTACAGGAACCCATCTTCGTACCTCATAAAAACTATGTATGGGGAAGGTTAACGGTCTGAGTTACCCAAGTTTCTGGCATAAACTTTGACCCAAATTATAAATGGGGATTCAGATGTATTACTAACTTTCAATCTTGTTAACTGTAGATATTAATTTGAGCTCAGTTATGTAACATTTGGATTTGTTTTAATAAGCTGAAAGCTGTAAAGCTCCTGAAAATAGCTGACATCTGTCAAGTTTCTCTACTTTTTTTTACAAGTCTCAGCTAATATCCATTTAAACAACGCCAGTGTTTTCTGCAACTTATTTTGCTTTACTTCTGTCATAAGTTACTTCATATCCAATCCTTAGAAAAGAGATCAATGTCACTTCGCCAGCATCTTCTCAGATTACTTCATTTACGTGAAAAGCTTTTAGACGTACTCGTGAGTTATAAGCACAAAAAAAAAGTGTCAAATTAGACCATTTAATTAAGAAAAGTTGCTACAGATAGACATTTGTAAGTTATAGGAAGGTATTTTTACATCAGAGCTAAAAAACTAAATTCTCTGCTCTGCACGGTAACAGTCCTCTATCCAAGTTCCCAGCATAAACTTTGACCCAAATTATAAATGGGGATTTAGATGTATTGCTAACTTTCAATCTTGTTAACTATAGCAATTAATTCTCTCTCGGTTACATAAGATGCGGATCACCATAACAGTTTAACGAGTGGGAGTTGAATTTACGACCTATTGATCGTCAACGCTCAAGCCTTACTAATTGTTGCCTCTAAATCTATTTTTATTACTTTCGACCCTTTTAATTATATTGTATTGTTCTATTGGATGGTCGGTACTTAAAATTCAGTAACGTAAATAACTAATTAATCGTTTAAATTTTATTTTAGTTTAATGCATCCCTTTTTTGTGCTCTGTCATTTCTCTGAAGGATGAATTAGATGCTTTTTACCTTGACTGTTGTTTTAATTTATATGGCATTTCCTGATTATACGTTTAAATTATGTAAAAACACAAAAATCAGCAGGTTGAATATAAATAAATAATAAATATTCCTCAACATTCACACAACGCCATCTAGTCTCAAATTAAGTATACGACAGTAACTTGTGTTATGAGTACTAGATAACTGATAAACATACTTATATATTTCTAAATACATACATATTATAGATAAATTACACCCAGACACAGAACAAATGATCGTGCTCATCACACAAACATTTGTCCTGGGTGGGAATCGAACCCACGACCTCCGGCTTAGCAGTCAGGGTCACTAACCACTAGACCAACAGGCCCGTCAATATACCTGATCTCTTCACAAAGCTATCATCAAAAACTAACCAAAATAAGAACAGAGCATACCTTTCCAAAAATCACCCACTTTTGAAACGACTTGTACACCCCAAACCTTTCCAAGTATATTGGTCCTACCTAACATACACGTAGCAGCTTCTCCAAATAATCCAAATAGCTTGCTTGAACCGGGCAATACCTCAGACCGTCGTCAAGCCGACAGAAGCCGAGTGAACCCGATGATTGCCGAACGGATCGGTGTATTGAATAGGGAAGGTGATTGTTGTAAGCAGCGTTTCTTCTCTTAGGAAATGAAGACTGAAGATGATTGAAGTACCAAGTAGCATAAAAGTATATTTTCAGATGATTAACAATATTTTTTTTTTAACGTCATGCAAACATAATTTTAATACAAAATTCTGTTGCCCAATTTTGACACGTTTTAATTTGGCTCCAGAATTGAGACTTCTAACAAGTTTTACAACTTTTGCCATAAAAACCATTGACATTTACTCTTAAATCTCATAGTTCAGAACTTAATTAAGTTTCAACTTGGCAAAAACTAAAGAAAGAGTAAATGACAAAAAGTTGGTTAATTTCTGTGCTAGAAGACAGATTGCCGATTTTAGATTTTGCTCTGACTTATTACGTTTGAACTTCGATTAACTAAATCTAATAAAGTTATTTGTTTAATTGGCAATTACGTTACGACTTTATAATAACATGATAAACCGCCCAAAAAAAAGCAGCTGAATCTGTGGTCATGCCGGGGACCAGAAAATAATAAGTGGTCTTTCACAGCGTCCTAAAGTAGAACTGTTACAGTTGTGGAAGCGTGCGCGTTGGATGCGACAGCGAATCCCGTACCCTCAGACCATAGGTACATAAAGATTCCCCAGTAGTTTTAGCTGGTAAGAGTCCAGCTCGCCTCCCCTGCGATCCTTTGACTTCGAATAGTCCATGAGGATTTCCACTGGGATGCCAAAAAAAGGGTCTTTAAATCCATGAAAATCTTACATAAATCTTGTTGTGGGAAGAAATCATTATTGTTTTGCTCCCAGAAAAATAACAACAAGATAAATCTACGAAAAACAGTTTGTAACTTAGAAAATAAGTCTTGGAATTCTACACAGGTTGTATAGAACTGAAACGTTGGCATGACAGACAAGCTTTAAAAGGTTTTCAAATAGGATTGGCCTGAACAGGATTAGGGCAGACAAGTGTGGAAGTGACGAGATCTTCGCCTAGCTGAAGCAGAACTTGGCTATTTTTGAAAATGTTTTTCTTTCAGAACGAAAAACATTTTCAAATATTTATTTTATTGTTTAGCTATTTACCTGATGCCTTGTTTGACGAAAGCTTTATCATCAATTTACATTTTTAATAGACTAAGATCAAGATATTATTATGCAGGATAATATTATTTGTATAGTAAAAAAACGTTAATTTTTTCATAGCTTTTTCAAAGTTGCTATACATTAACACAAACGAACGAAGTACAACATGCAAGTTGATATTTTTTTACATAGCAAATACCTAAACTCTATCTACGAAAACCGTTCCCAAAAAAAAAGCTGAAAAAAAAAACGATTGTGTAATTTTTTCGATGCACCAACCCGGTAAAAAACGGGGCTCTAAACGGAATCAAATCAAATACCCGGCCGGACCGACGTGTGTAAATTGTTGAGGTAGGTTGGTGAGATGCGGTGATCACGGGAACTAGTACACGCAAATTGGATTACACCAGACCATTGAAAGGACTAAAATGTTGAAAAAACAAATTGCTTACGCAACGCTAATGGGAAAAAACAAATCGCATCGCAATTTGTGTTATGGAAACTGCAGTGGGCTTACATTGTTGTTTTAGATTATTCGTTTTGTAATTTGAGTTTTCAGGTGTCAATCTGATGGAACGGAATCTGACAAGGTACGGTTTCAGGGTAAAGAAAACGTAAAACATTTCTTTCTGTACTTTGATTTATAAAGCATTACTTGTGAAAAGAGACGACGCATACTTTATATCTAGCGGCGTCTCCTTCTTACAGCGGTACGGATCTTGTTTTAGCAGTTTATAATAAAAACAAAGTGCAATATTCCGATTTAAAATACCCAAGAAGTTCTTGTTTATTCAGACTAGTTTCAGTCTAGAATAGTCTTGTATATCTTTCCGTATTCCTGTCCTTTCAATTAAGTTTCTCTAGAGTTTGTACAACTCTTGTGAAACGGAATATTCTTATTTATTTCTCGCAACTCGTAAAGCTTACTTACAGGAAAAGTTTTTGATGAACCCATTCGATTCAATAACTGTATAAATATTTGTATAGCTGACGGAGTTTCGTGTTTGTGGATGTGTGATTTACGTCTATAAACATCCATACTTATGGAAAAATGTTTGAGTGGTCGTCACACCTGACCGAGAAGGTTTTTCGCAACAAAATCCCAAAATGAGTTGATAAAACTTAGAGTCGTCTTGAAAGAGATGAGTGGAAAGTCTTTATCGTTATTATCTAGAATGTAGACAGAAATGGGTTTGTTCCCATTTTTTCAAACAATCACTAAATAGTATAAAACTAATTTGAGTTCCGCTGCTTTTCTTTCAGCCCCTATGTATGCTCAGGTCTTTATTGCAATGAATTTAGATATAGTTTTGTAAAAGATGTAATGTTTTAAGAAAAAGGTTATAGGTTCTATTATGTATTACATCAGGATTGCATCCATGCGAATCTGGGGCAGGTTGCTGATATCTTTATGAAGAGTAACTACAATAATCTTTGTCCATTCACTTAAAATAGTTTAAATCATTTAGTATAACTATAACTGCTCTTAAGCTTTTCACCGTCACAAAACGTTAAAAAAACTAAGCTCTACAATGTCTTGCTACAAAAAATCCATTAAAATCCCGACTCTACATAACTTCTAAGTATCGTTAGACCAACTACATCATACTTTATAAACCATAACCCGGTTCAGGAATTATGAGAATGCAAAATAACGAGAAAGGGTCGGATGATCGCGACGAGAAATGCCTCAAATGCCTTCGACGTTGAACGCAGTGATTCACAATTGGTATGCCTTTGAGTATACAACGTTGATAAAAGCGAGAGGCATTAAATGAAACCACATATTCTGTATATCATTATAAGGCTACACAACAAAAATCAAATCAATGTAAGCAATATTTTTATAATAACTTTCGTGAGGATGATTCATACTTAAAACGTTATAACGGTTTACTCACGCGTATTTATCGGGATAGCCCGACTAGTTTCGGACCCAACCGGAGCCAACTAGATAACTATGCTTATAAAACTTAGTCACCTAATCAGGAAGATACAGCATGTTCAAACTAAAAAAAAACTAAAAAAATATCCTGTGACTAAACTATTGCTTACATTGATTTGATTTTTGTTGTGTAGCCTTATAATGATATACAGAATATGTGGTTTCATTTAATGCCTCTCGCTTTTATCAACGTTGTATACGCTGCATATTATGTTATGTACTGAGTGTGTTTTGTTGAATTTGTTATAGCATTGTAGGAGTATGATTTAATATGAAGTACTGTCTTATTCAGATTGCAGTGTAGATTAAAACTATATACCAGTATGAATGTGTCAATTTTAAATAAGAAAACTTCTAAAAGTAGATCTATCCAAAGTTAATTAATAAAACGTAAGCGTGTATGCGACATACTTTGGGTTCCACAAAGTAATAGTCTAATTATTAAAAATCTAAAGAACAAAACACTAGGGGCATTTTTATCATATACTAGAAATACTTTAACATGCTAAGAATATTTTAATTAGTTAATTTCTTTCTCTTGACCTCTTTCATTTGTTTTAGACCAAACTCCGTTCATTTCAGCTTTACAAGTCAGTGTCAACAAATACAAGCCTCTGCCAATCGGATTGTCAAAGTAAGCTGTATTAGCTAGATCCAAGTCTGAGGTGAACCGAGCGGCTCTCGACCTTTAGGCCTACCGACACTTAAGCTGATACTACTCCCGTTGTGGGAGCGAGATAGCACATATACAGCGTAGAGCAGCGTCTCGCCTTTACAATTGGAATGATCTTACTGTTTGTAGTGGTGGAAAGCTCCCTGTGGTTTGTCTCAATCGTGTTGGGCCGACGCCGGTGAGACGCAATCGCCTTGCATTTGTTAGTGATGGATTAAATCAAGACTAGAAACAAGTGAAAGATGGAACTGGAAAAAATATGTTGAATATTATATTTATTATTTTCGTGACAGCATTTTTTTTAAATGTATGTTGCACACATCATCATCTTCCTGCCCTTATCTCATTTCACTTGGGGTCGGCGCAACACGTCTTCTAGACGTATTGTGTGGTGTCCGGATATAATGTACACGCATGTTGAATTTAAATAAAGGATAGATGAAAATCCTCCGTCCAGTAATAACATTCGAGCCGACATACTGCATAGTTTGGTCAAATATGAGATGAGATTACTGCTGTATCATGCAAATGGTAGGTTGAGATGATTAAAATAGTATAATAAGAAAGGTTTAAAGGTTTAGGAATAAAATATCAAATTAAAAAAGACGACACTTAAGGCTTTGGAAATAGAATAAAGACGCCTGTTTATTATACAAAGTTGTTTTCATTTAGATTGATCCAATATTTTCTTGAAAAATGTCAGCAAATATTTTCCGAGATAATTTTACTGGAAATTTTACAAGGGCGGTAAAAAATAATCCGAGACAAGTTATTTTGAGACCAGACGAAAGAAACCCAATATAGCTAGGTTATTTTTAATAATTTGGACCTATACAGAAATGACAATACAGTTTACGAAGTACTCATGCAAAACAGTTACAAAATGACAATAATGAAATTACAAAGCCAAAAACTATATAGGAATTTAACGAGATTAGCATTGGTATCGCTATGTAGTGTCTCTTTGAATTATTTTATAGAAAGTATTGCTCGATGTTCAATCAATTAGGACTTAATTTTTATCTCTGGACAAACACGCGCCAAGGTTGATACTTGGCACGTGGCGTTGAGATTAAAAAGTAAAATGTATTTTTTATGTTTTTCTGTAATAATAACTCTTTAAATAATTTTATAAATTATAATAATAATGAATGAATCAGCATATACACGTCCCACAGCTGGGCACAGGCCACTTCACATATAGGGAAGGTTTGAGCATTGATCACGGAATGCGGAATGGCGATTTCAGATTCTAATATTTGAATTCCAGGTTTTCTCTCGATGTTCTCCTACGCCACAAAGTATGTATGAAAGCAATTTCATTTATCATATTCATTAATTTAAAACTTAATACAAATAAAATACTAAACAAGCAATACAATAAACTAAATTTTTAGGATACTCTCAATACTCATTATTGAGAGTATCCTAAAAATTTGATAACACTCCACAATCTAACCTTAATAATTCAGATATTTTGTTTGATCCGAAAATATTTATAAGGTTATGTAGTTTTCCCGGTTATTGACCAGTTCAAGCATTGACCTGCAAGGCAAAATCGAGATTGAATAGGCTAAAATGAGGTTGTTAAATGGCGAAACGGTAGCTTAATATTCGTGCCTTAGTGAAGCGATGTTCCGATTTAGGATCATGTTTTGCCTACTTACTTATTAAATGAATAAAATCGCTGATGGGTCTAATTTGGTTTCAATAGTAGTAGTATTAGGTTTTACATGTATTTAGATGTGCCGATGCTTGCTCTACATTTTGGGTGTATGTCAGTGCTGAGTCTGGGTGTGTATGTAAGTTTGAATCAAATGTCTGTGAAATCTCCGCGATACAAGGATTAAATTACTTGGACATTGAAGGACTAGTTGAAGAAAGTTGTGAAAAAAAGCATGTCGAGGTATTGGAGTTAAGCAACCTCCTCATTTTTTGAACTCATTTAAAAATATCCCGTCTAGTGTTCTATAAATTGATTAAGTAAAGTGTATTTCATTTACAACCAGCAAATGTATTCTTATTCCCTAATAGCCATAAGAAATTGATAACAACCGTACAAGACCACAATAATGTCTTAATCCCATAATTTTATTGTGTGTGGGTAGTTATCACATCACGGAGAGAGTAACGCAACGTGACGGCATCTGGTAATGCCATTAACGCGGAGGACGCGGGCGGGAGCGGACGTGCTGTAACTTCACTTTGTATTTGTTTGCTTAAGCTTGTAACACCTGGGGGATGTTGTGTGGTTTATTTGTTTACTCGTTTTTCCTGATACAGTGAGTGTAAACTTTTTTAGCTGACTGCGTTAGCTGTAATGTTTTTGAGTGATTGTACGTCATAATAATATAGTCCAAACGGATAAACGTTTTCTGACACATTAGTAGTTTAATTTGAATTTATGACATAGTAGGTACGACGTACGTATTGCATAGAATATATAATATAGAGTACATAATTCTCAACCATGTGGAAAGAAAATAAAAAGTATTTTAAGGTACTTAATTTAGCAGTCCAGTTTTGTAGTAAATATTAGTAAAATGAGAAAATCTAAAAGATATTCTAGAGTAAAACACGATAGCAAAATTTTATGTCGTTACAAATTGTGGACTAATACTTTAATGTACTTTGAGTAATCTCTAGAATTCTTAATGTGTTCTGTCAGCTTAATCCCTTTCAGCTTTACGTAGATTACTCAGGTACAAAAGGCAAACCTAGAACTTTGAATAATTAGTTTAGAGTTTTTCATGGATTTTAGATTTACGTGAATTTTAACTTTATTTCTTTCTCGTGTACTGTGTAGATTTTGTTATTTTATTTTACCGGATTTACTGGCAGTTTGAAAAGGTAATTTTAATCTTTTGTCGAATTTTCGCACGACTACTTGACCATGATAAAATAATGATGATGGTTATTGTAAAAAAGAAGATGACATCTCATATTACAGTCATTTTTTGTTTTATTTAAAGACGCTACAATCACTTGCCCATTTCTTGAAATTACAGTCTGTTGGTGCCTTTAACACAAGCAATCAAAATTAACACAGATTAGAGATCCCCCTAGAAACAGAACATGTATTACCGGTAAAATAATGAACAGAACCAGGTAATAATTCCACCGTGCGGTAAGTTAATAGTTGATTTTGGGACTACAGTGGATTGAATTGTGTACGTCATGTGGTCGACCCGTATGCGCGTGTAAATGAAACGCTTGCTGGCAACATAATTGAATTTTGTGATGGCGACATTACCATTAGGTTTACAATTATTCGAACAATGCTTTTTGTTGGACTGTCATTTGTTTTTTTTTGTTGTGAATGTGGGAAAGTCTCAGGTACTTCGGTATTGCAGATTGTGTTTTGATTTTATTTATTTTATCGCAAATATAGGAGGGTGTCTTTTTAAAGGTGAAAACTAAAATAAACAAGTTTTTATGGTACTAAAAGGCTGTTTGTGCATTCTTTATGTGAAAATATACATTCATCTTATATTATAAATGCGGAAATTGGTGAGTATGAATCGAAAGATTAATGTTTTTGCAGGTTATTACTGACTTACGGGCGAAGCCGAGAAAAAGGCAAGTTTTATAAAAAAAATGAGTATTCTGTTGAATATTAAGTTATGGAAAATAATACAAATGGCACACACTGAAACCGTGCAACTAGTTTTTGTCCTAGTGGAGTCTTGTATAAAAAAGTATATTATTTCTTAATACTTGCGTTACCTTAAAATAGAAACGTAAAACTCAGCAACGATTTCAGATACAGCAAAAAAACGTAACCATAACAATATAGTCCAGTTTATTTTATATCTAAAACAAACGAAATGGGTTAAACGATTACATAAAGAATTAGGAAACAAGGAAAAGTAATACAGGAAAGTTGGAGAAACAAACGTGATAAGGAAATACAAATTCGACGTTTAGTATTAGGAAATCGAATATCAATAATTATTTTGTATTTCTTTGAAGACGGTCCATTTATCAATAAACTATATTTAAAAATACTCTGATCACAGTTTTGATAGCCTAATTTGATAGCTATTTGTAAAGCTGTGATAGCCTATGAGTGGTAATAATAATGTCCGGACCGATTTCGGCCACGGCGGCCAGTGTTACTATGACACCAGCCATCTACACTCTCACTGCACTCTCTATTCCTTTACTCTCATAGCCCGATGGGACGGTAATCCGACACAACACATTTTTACATGCCTTCCAAAACACGGAGCACACTAGTGGTAATACAGCAAGACTGCTAAGTCAATGATATTGAGATCGATCGCTACGGCGCGCACCGACATTTTGAATTTTGTGTGCGTTTTAGAAATAAATGCCACAGCTTCCGTAACATTAGCTTGTGTAATTATACCAGTTGTGTAACACAGGCTACAAAGTACTACAATATTATCCCTGTAAGGTGAAATAGGCAATACAAGCGGCCGATTGAGAAGACCATGGAAATTTACGACCACACAAAATGTTGTGGGTTTTATGGCGAAATACAAATGTGCATTGAACGTTAAAAGGAAAGGAGTATATTTTTTTTAATCATAACACATATATTGTAATGCCTCTTGCTAGAATTGTTAAAGTCGTACCCAACCTGATTAATGCTTAAAAACCTGCTAACTCGACAAGTGAAATACTTTCTTAATTTTTCTCTACTGACAAACGGCGAAGGAAAACATCGCCAGAAAACCTGGATTCTAAACATTGGAATTTTTAGTCACCAATACGCAGTGAGCTAGCGTGGTGATCAATGATCACACATTCCCTATATTAGAAGAGGCATGTGCCCAGCAGGGAGACGCATACGGGCTAGTTTATTTATTATCATTACGTTTTATTTAATTCGTTAAAGTATTTATAGTATAGAAAACCATAAAAACTTACGTCCATTTTATCTTTTAATCTCAACGCCACGTGGCAAGTATTAACCTTGGCACGTGTTGTCCAGAGTAAAAAATTAGTCCTAATTGATTGAACATCGAGCAATATTTTCTATAAAATAATCCAAAGAGACTAATACTCAATAGATAGCAATGCCAATGCTAATCTCGTTAAATTCCGATATAGATATTGCGGAAAAAAACAACGATTTTGTCACGATCCTATTGAATATTGAAGAGTTTTGTCCCTAAAAATGTTTATTGGTTTATGTTATTTGGGAACTCACGTGATGGTTGACGTTTGACTTCAATAGGTTATCATGTTTTTAAATTCTAACCCACGAACATACAGGTCTAAGACCGCGACTTAGTTTTCTTCTCGTTTTTTCTTTCTATTTTTTACGTTTTTTTTTTTATCTGCTTTCAAAAATTGTATTTATTTCTTAACTCCATAATTGAAATAAATAACTTCAATGTTTCAAAAAATATTTTTTTCCTAACCTGGCCAGGATTTTCTGTATCATGGAGCCTAGTCTCTAACAGTCCTGTTTGTTACTAAAATAGTTTAGTATAAATTGAGATAACCTTTTTCTATACCAAAAACCTCTTTTGTTTCATAGTAAACACAAACTGAGCTGCACACAAAACCACCGACCTTATAATCGTTTGGTTATACAGCTTAACCCTTAATCCGCCTTCACTGGTCCAATCGCGAGTCAACCCCGATTGGTTTCCAGTCACAAAGTCTTAGCCACACATCGAATAGGGGCATTCTCTAAACCCTAATACTCATTACGGGTAACACCGCAGCTAGCCCGTTAAAGCCAAGAACTTAATTAACGTCCCGAAGGTTTTACTCCACATTTATTTGGGCGTGAATTTGGTCCCGGCAATAAAAATAAACAAAAGGTACAGGTGTAGGTCACGACTCAGTTTCTTGCTATGTGAATGGTTGTGTGATTAATTCTAATTTCGTTTTTTGTTGGTTAATGACGTGGTTTTGCAAAGAATGTTGGGTATGAATGTGATTTACGTTCATGTGTTAATCATGCTGGCTGTTTATGATAGCGTTTTATTCGTAAAGCTACTATTATACAGGTAAAAGAGAACTTATTTCCATTTGAAAACTACAGCACAAAGAGCACATAATACAAAATAAAATAATAAAGCAGAATGTTAATGTTATAACTAAATATTTTTATATTACACCTCATTTATTATAAAGAACATAGAAGAAGGTTAGTATACAACGATTGTCGATGAAGTCCGGCTATTTTTCATATATACCTTTCTCTGCACGAAAGAAACCACTTTTTCCGAGAAAGTTAAATACAACGTTGATAAAAGCGAGAGGCATTAAATGAAACCACATATTCTGTATATCATTATAAGGCTACACAACAAAAATCAAATCAATGTAAGCAATAGTTTAGTCACAGGATATTTTTTTAGTTTTTTTTTAGTTTGAACATGCTGTATCTTCCTGATTAGGTGACTAAGTTTTATAGGCATAGTTAACTAGTTGGCTCCGGTTGGGTCCGAAACTAGTCGGGCTATCCCGATAAATACGCGTGAGTAAACCGTTATAACGTTTTAAGTATGAATCATCCTCACGAAAGTTATTATAAAAATATTGCTTACATTGATTTGATTTTTGTTGTGTAGCCTTATAATGATATACAGAATATGTGGTTTCATTTAATGCCTCTCGCTTTTATCAACGTTGTATAAGAGAAATAAAAATTTCGTCGCCCGATACAATTAATATTTTTTCTAATTACTTCATTTTCTACATCTTTGACGTTCAAAAAGCACTACCAAAAGGTAACACTGTCAAACCACAGAATAATAATAGATACAGTATGATGTCTTCGTTTAAATATCGGCATCTGCTCAGCATCTTACAGTCACGAGCGTGTCGCAGTAACGAGCGGACGGTGTGTTGTCGATGAAGTAAAAATATTGTAAGTAGGCAACAGGCTGAGTCCTACTGTATTTATGTATACTGTGCTAAAACCCTAAAACGACATTGTCACGAGGTTGTCTAGGAAAAATCGAGTCTCTGTTTGACAACGTTAGGTAGCGAAGTGAGGGACGTGCCGATCACACGGCGTCTGTTTGACTAGAGGCCATGCGGCAGCGAAGCGTCAGAATCCAATCAACAAAGAAAGACGAGCCCTTTTTTAAAGATAGGGGGATTTTTGTACGCGTAGTTGTTTTGATTTTCACATGTTTTTCACGGTTTTACTGAAAAATAATGTTTGTGTGAAGTTTTCCAATGATTTGTAGTTGCATACATGTTCATTGTAGAAGTGAAAATTTTCCAAGGTTCGGAAAAATATTGTAAATTTGGTTGACCCGGTGTACTTCGTATCTTAATTACCTGTGAACCTTACTTCTATTCGCTAAATGGCTTTTTTTTAAACCAAAATAATCTAAAAAGCCAGCTAAAGAGCCTAGCCGCTCTCGAGTTATAACAAGTCAGACAAACAGCAATTGACATCTATATATCGATAAATTAACTAAGGCGTTTACCTGAATCCGTTGACAGAAACCCAAAATAGCTTTGCTGAAAGATCAAAAAAGATGTACCCACTATTTTCGCGTACACTATACTCATAAATACTAGCTTCTGCCACGGCTTTACTCGCAGTCGATGGTGCGATGTCGCCATGGCTTATTCAGGCGGAATATAGAGTAATCCCCGTGCTTTCCCACAATCTGCGTGAATGTACGAGTGAAAGGTTTCGATGTGATTCCGTGCGTTATGATCGGATTAAACTTTTATACTTAATGGTTTTTGTAGCCTAGGTTCTTTTGTAGTTTTGGATAAAATTAATTGTTGAAAATAAATATAATATAGTGTTATGTATCAATATAAAAGTAACACAACGTGTTTTCTCAGCGGTACAGAACCTCTAATAATATAAATTATTATTAAAACAAAATCACAAAAATGCTTAAATACGTGGCAATTTTGATAAAAGAAATTAATTATGACAGTAGGTACACTGTACGCAGTACGCATTGAACTACGATTCTGTCTTATAATTTGGAAATTGTTGCTTTTGGCGTACACAAATTTACTGTGAGAGATATAAGGGATAAATTAATTATACAATATCATCCTATTTTTATAATTTGTGTATGTACATAAATAAATAAAATAAAAATAATATTATTTTATTGATATTACTAAAAAGTCTTAATCCTAGTTATTTGTTAGTAAATAACTATTATGGTATTTTAGTGAACAAGCACATGAATATCGATCGAAATCTTATTTAAACCAGTATTAAAAAGGATCACAGGATCAGGATACAGCTATGCTTAGTTACTACATTTTACCAAGTGATCAAATTTACGATGTGGCCACGAAATATACAATACAAATACACTACTTAACAATAAAAAATACACCAAACTCAGACAACAAAACTTCAGCCATTGTTTACGACTTCTTAAATAATAATATATTGTTCTGACTCACCTCTGCAAGTGAAGTTATCTTAATTTTACTTGATGGCTTCTTCTTCTTATCTACAAAGCGTTTAAAGCATTGTCTTTTGCTGTGTAATGTCATAGTTTATGACAAACAGTAAAGATATCTCTGGAACGCAGACGTGCGAGAGCTAACCTGTTTGAACGCTTCTTTGTAACCTCTTAATAAAGATATGATAATAGTATTATTGAACTCTGTGACTTGGATTTTGATATTTTCATTTGACATTTTTAGAATTAAAAAGCGGACTTAGAGGAATAGGTCGTAGGTATAAATTTTTGAAAAGTTACGACAATTTTTTTTTAATCACAAAAAAAAATTAAAAGAGAGACGCCAAGCGTCTGTACATCTTGTACTATGAGTCATTTTATATCTCCACAATTGCTTGAACTGTCTTGCTTTTAAAGCTCAAATTATAAGTACTGACAAACAGAAAAAAAATAGGAGGTGTTTTTTTGGTATTAAACAACATTAACTTAAATCTTTTTCTTTAGCTTAAACAAACAATAGTTTACGTATTCCCTAAGTAAAAATAAAATACTAAAGAAAATAAAAATATTATTTTAACCTGTAAAAGACCACCTGGGGACCTATAAAAAAATAAGTTGTGATTATACTTTTAGTAATAATAAATAAGTTAAATACTCCAACAGGTTTTACGATTAGATTTTTAGATTCTAACTACGTTGAGTTCATTCGCCTCAAGATAAATTTTATATTGTAAGAAATTTACATTTTTATAGCATACTTATTATGCTTGTTAGTTAAATTATTATTTTTCAGTGTGTTCTGATTCCAAGAACCATTAAAATATACTTACTTGCTCATACCTAGTTATATACACTTTAGAAATCAGGTTTTATTAAATGGTTGTCCAAAAGATATCTTAGAGTATAGAAATGTTCATAATAATGTAAGTGCCATATGAATTACAAACTTGAATCAGGTTTAATATCTGCTCATTAAAGTCCCACAGCTGGGCACAATATTCCTCGTACCATATATGGGAAGATTGAGCATTTGTCTAGTTTTTTTACTAAAATAAAAAAAAAACATGGTATTTCAATGTCTTCACCAATTTCAATGCACCTCTCTAAAAGTAACAAAAATTGTACGCACTATACAACCTTTGTGCATACATACCTCTTTTGATTTTCAACCACATTAGCTAATTGGACTAACCACACCACTGATTGCAATTCACGCATCAATCGACACTGGGATCATTAATAACGTGTTGAATTAAAATGCCTATGTACTTGATTTCTAGGTTAATTACTATTAAATGTAATAAAAAGGGTATAATGAATATGAATTTAAGTGAAGTTCTACCGTAGCAACTTTTTTTTTAAAGATTAGCCAAAAGTCATTGTAACTTTGTCAATGTCATTTATTGCGTTTCAGGGTTGACCAGTGAGAGATCAGGCTCAGGACTCACTTATTTACGTGCCTTCCGAAACACGAAAGCTGTGAGAGCTATGAGCTATTTATTTCTCAATGGTACACAACATTTAAAAAGTCGATGCTCGTCGTTGGGTTCGAACTTGAGGCCTTTGGTTTGTCAGTCTTGCGGTTTTACCACTAGGCTATCAAAGCTTCTTCAGGGTTGAATTTACCTTAATAAAATAGTCATCTTAATGTGTAACGTTAATAATTTTGAAAACCTATTTCAAGTGTTCTTATTTTTTATTGTAAATCATGTAATTTATATAGACATAGTAGAAATAATTATTTTGTAACTTTTTGTATCTATGGCTCCAGACCACAATTGCTTCTCACAGCGACCACACATCGCTAATTACAGTACACGCCTCACCTCCCATGACACCATAAGTACGTTTTATTTCAGTTACAAATAAATACTTTTATGTATTTAAAATTACAAGATTCTAATTAATTATTGAGTATTCAAATTCGAATAAATTAGTAGTATCAAAATATTATTGCTAAGTAACTCTCCAATTTCTCATTAGGTTTAGATCTTAACTTAAAATATTTCTAATGGCGTGAAATTTGTAACATAGTACTACCTTTCGGGCACGATTTATTCTTAAATCACTAAGTCCAGGTTTGGAGTTTAGTGCATAGACTTTCGGTTTTTGGGGGCTCTACCTCTACTTTCTAAAGAGCTGTTGTGGAAGAAAGATGCCGCTCTACGTTGTGTCACTTACACAACCGAAACAGGTTAGATGGTGGTAAGCTTTGAAAGTCTAGTATGAATTCTATATTCCATTGCCCGGTCGCCGGTCGCTTTGCGTGGCTTTTAGGGGAAAGTTAATATTCGTTGATATAATTAATAATTGGTATCCATCAAAAACAGTAACATGTATTCTTGAAATATTCTAAAATTAATTCAAATGAACTTGACATAGCAAGACTGTCTCAATAAAATATAAATGTATATTTTCGCATCACTAGACTAAGATACGTGATCGTACTTCAAGTAATCACCTACGCGACTGCTACAGGCGTCGGCGTTTCTCGTAGTACTTACGACCTACGTCAGCATTGTAAACAATCAATCTCTGGTTACCCCATCAATATATCAAACGAAAAAAACCTACATTCTTTTGTCTGCCAAGTATAAAAACAGTATCTACGAACCACTTATCAACTGCAGTAGCAACAAATATGGTGGCTCTACAAAATTCGTAGCTAAATAATTTGAGGGGCAGCTGCAGTTTTGAATTCGGTTTAATTCAATATGAATGATATTTATTTACTGTCGTCACAAATGACTTAATAGCATTTCCTTGTTGACGCGGGAGCTGTCTGGCAAAAGTATTTTGAAATATGAGGACGGAGTTGGATTTGAGAATTAAAATTTATGACCTATTGTTTATGGACTAGAACATAAAGCTAGTTCAAATCTAGAGCACGAGAGGGTGGGTTTGTTAAAGTTAGAATTAGAGAGGACATTTATAAGCGAAATGTGTTATTGTGTTACGTATCATAAGTGAGTTTTTGTGGTTGAGTTTATCATTAAAAACAGTTTGAGAATCAGATGGTATAAATAAACAAGTAAAGCTCTTATTGACAACCTTAAAATGTTACAAAATATTTTCAAACTAAGATAAGTAAAACATTAATAAACTAATGCCAAAGTCAACTGATTGATAAATCAATGAACAAAAGACAGACGGTGAAGAGCGCACAATGGCATGGTATTGTACAATTAGCATGAAATTTTTATATTTTCTCAAAAAGGAAGGCTAATGTATTTTAGGAATATTGCAATACAGACAAACTATGATTTATAGCTGTCGCATAAATTGAACTTGCTTCTATAACCGTGTCCATACATTTACTTAAGACACACAAACTTGACGTACTCATTGCATGTCTACAAGCATTTGATTTTCAATTCATGACGATAAATACACAAACTCCGAACGTACAGTTAAAGTTTATAGAGTTGAAATATGAACTACAGTTCGTTTATTAGATTCATGTCCTACTTATGCAAGACTAGTAAATGTGATTTGATACCGGAATTGTCGGAAACTTGGTAATAATAGGTTACTATTAAAGACTTGCCTTGAATTTGAAATACTATCTTTGTTTCGCGGATCTCTTTGAATTAGGTAGTTATTGTGATATTTATCAAAAAAATATTAACAGGATTTTACTTCAACTTTATCACCAGATTTTCAGGCGTGGTAACTTTTTCTTCCACGTTTCTAAACATTCAAATATTGCTGGTAAAAAATAATACAATTACAAATAGCTTTTTACAATGGCAATAGTGAATAATGGTGGGCAAAATGAAAAAGGCTTTTTATTGAAATGCATAAGAGATTTATTAGAGTAACCAAAAGCCACACTACAAATGAAAAAACTAAGACATTAATCCAGACGTTTTCATCTATCAAGCTTCTTTTACATTTGCAAGACGTAAATCTTCTTACTTAAGACAAATTAAATGATTTGAAATAAAACGGTCCATAGACTCTACGTAAGCATTATTACATTTAATAAAAAAAAGTATTCTACTTTCAGCTAAGTTTTTTCTTTTTTTATTACTACATTAATCACACGCTATACGTAGTATTTGGAGTAAAAAGATTTCGTGTATTAAATATTTGGAGCTCTGATTTTTTTAGCACGTTTCTATTTGTTTATTAACCCAAAACAAAAAAAAACACTCAGACACAAATTGGTATGTGGTCAAAAACGAAAATCATCATTATAATATGCACAATCATCCTTAATCTCGATCAGAATACGTTATTATTAGACCAAGACAGTATACTCATGCCAGCCTATAAACGTCCCACCACTGGACAAAATCCTTCTGCACACAAACAAGTAAGTCATTTTCCATAAGACTGTTCGGGAAATCAGCTCCAACCAACATCAAAGATGAGCCTTTAACATAGGAAATTGATTGTTAATACCCAAGTATCAAAGTTAAATTTCAATTAAACAATACCCTTATAGGCTATAGGCTATAAATAAATCCCAGTAGGTCAACCCGAAACCAGTAATTATCCTATACGTTAAACGGTTCTTTATCAACTAATTGACATTCAGTCCAGCGCGAATTTTGAGAGGAAAGTAGTTTGTTGTGGTTATGTAAATACGGGTACGTTTGGAATGTTTAGTATTTATCGGTATTTTTAATTACTGTTTTTTGTTTGTTTCGTTTTAATAGATTTCTATTTTAGAATGATATTGAAATTGAAAAATGTTTCGGATTTAAGGCCTATTCCTGCTTGAATTATTTGTGTATGATTATGAAAGTATTTTTTTAGCTTTGTAAGTTTTGACATCAGTTTACACACATAGACTGTGAATCTATTATGTAATATGAATTCTAAATGATAAATATTTTCATCTACTATTATGTTTCGGTAACACTATTTTAATACAAAAAAATCACCTCAAAAGTAGTATACTTTTAAAGTGTACGCCTTTAAATGTAGTAGTGGCGGAAAACAAAACCCAAGCGTATATTAAATGGTAGCTACAACAAAATTCTCTCAACGAATTCTTAAGGAAACATTTCGTTCCAAACAATCTAATTTATATTTAAACCTGTCTCCTTTTACTTCTTAATTTTCAACAATTACGCACAAGTACATCTGTTGAAGAAATTATTTATGCCAACAAGAGGAGTGCTCTCAATATAAATGGATGGCCCTTTGTGTGACCTCGGTCCCTACCTGTCTCTTCAAAGTAAGGACATCGAAATTCCACGGAATTAATAAGCCCTTTAGTTGGGGAACAGGATTCCAGAATATTTACCAAAGGAATACTTCGTGAGGTGACTTAATCTGTGCCAAAAAGCTGCGCTATGTAAGATAGGTACTTTGTTCTGACCGTGCTGCTTGAAAGACAAAGTATTTACGGAATTCTTTTTATTTTTGGAATAACATTACGTTACGTAATAAGTTTAGTTTTATATGTAGGCATTTTTTGTTTTGTAAAGTTTCTAACATGCGTTGTAACATCTGAAATAAATCAAGCATTTATTAACAATTACCTTTTTTTTAGACTAATGTTGAAATTATTACAATTAATATTTTTGGTTGGATAAATATTAAAAGGTTACATTAGGTTTTTTACATTAGAAACAATAAGTAGCTGATATCTGATAGCTCTTCTCACGACAGTACAAATGTCATTCACTGTGTATACTGCCGTACCTACATCGTGGCTGAATAGTTCACTCTGCCACGGCTGCTTTGTCGAAGAGACCAGCAAAATTCACAGGCACCAGACAGCAAACATTCCCGAAACCAATCAAGTTAATCCGTTCAGAAAACTCACTATTTTAATCCGACGTTTGACACTGATTGGTAATAAATTAAGAAAGAGAACCAAACAAGAATTTAATTATTATTCTGTTGCAAGCAGAGAAATCTTTCACTATTCAAGGAAAATAAAACAATTCCTCGTCTTCCGCTTAGCGCCATTTATTTAGCCGACATTGAAAGGTCGAATGCATTTAATTGGATCCCTTTTTTACTCTCCCATCCGGTCTCAAAATTGATTGCAGTTAAGTTCCCCCTTGCTCTTTAATCTCGCAATACCAAAGAGCTCTTGATATTCAAACTTTAAATACTTGTAGTTGTGCAACCGACCTTACATTTAAAAAGTTACAAACAGTTTACAAGTTAGCAAACTTTTAATGATACCCAATAAAAATGTTTTCATCAAAGCGAGAATTTTAATAATTTCTTCTTTGAAGCTGAACTGACAAATGGATTATGAGTTTGTGTTAGGTAATTAGCGATTAAAATAAAGTGGGTAGGCGTTAAATATTGTGCACGAAAAGTTTTAATTTTAAATTAAGGCATCTGTTCCAGAAACGGAAATTTCCGCTCGTACCAATTACCCGGTTGGTAGAAAAAAACTTTTTTAATAGAAGTGAACAAATTTTATCGGAGTCAGCGAAATTACTCAGATGAAGAAAGTTGCGGATGGCTCTTATGATATCCGACACTAGATCAATATTATAAAACTGCTGGAAAATTCTACAGAGGGAACTTTAAAATGTTCATTTAAAGACTAAAGTGCCATAATAGTTGATAGACTGCCTATCTACTAAAGCTAGAGAGCTTTGTGCAAAAAGACTAGAAAATAAACACAAAACGTTGTTATTTTTTAAAACTTATGTGCAGCAAAATGTATAGAGATTATGTCAAAGGAATTTATTCATAGTAACAACATAGCACTAAACATATTAAACGCAAAAACAAACAACAAAAAAGGCCCGAAATCTTCCAGTAAACAACGCCAGACTAAGTAAATCTATTAGTTGCATCTACATTGTAGTATTTATCTCAATTTCACAGGCCAAAGAAATCTTTTCATCCAAAAAGATTACGGAAAACAATCCCCCACCATTACGTTAATTACTGGAATTTTACGGGCGCTCAGTTTCAGTAAAAGTTTATTCATTCTTGGGACGGTTTGTCAAGGCGGTGAATAATGTTTCTATCCGAGTATTTGAGCGATACTCGATTCATACTCGAAACAAACAGCTATTGTTTTCGTTGCGATGTGATATCGTGTTGAGATGTGTTTGAAAGAGTTTATTTTCTTAGCGCATACAATTGACAGTCAAATTGTTTTAGACGAGTTATAACAGAGTTAGAATTATTTTTGTCATTTTCTGGTAAGATATTTTTTGAAATTTAAAGTAAACGTTAAAAAAATATCTTTTATGAGATTGTAGCCTGACACCTAATATAAAAATATTAAACCACTCTTTGAGATGATTCTCCCTAAAAAAAGTCAAAAATCATCTCTGAATATCCAAATTCAAAAAGTCAACAATAAAGACCCCGTTCTTCACAAGAATGGACTACCAAAAATAATATACCTAGAAGTGATTCAAGCTCTTTTCACCAGAGCACCGCAGAGGGACCATCGTGATAAATTGGCGTGGGTATCCTAACAAATTTAGTGTGCAAAGAATTCAGGGTCCTTAGGGGAGTTTAAGACCTTTGACTCGCTGATTGGCGCAAAAGCCGAGCAGTTGCCGTTTTGCGGCAAGGTTTTTCTGAAAGCGATCAGCACAAAACAAAAAACGGCTTATAGAAAGGAGGTACGGATTTTTTTGAAATTTGTCGTTATATGCGTATTAACCAAAAAAAGTAAGTTAAATAGGTGGGCGTTATAATAATTTGTATTAAAATAAAATTTTATACATATAAAGTGATCGAAAGGCGTCAAAAAACGGTAATTATTGCTTTCCGTCCTGCACATTCAAATAATTTGCAAACGTGGAACCTGGAAAGAGATTCCCATGTGGAAGAGAGATTTTGACTAGGTGTTGTATTCACCACCCTAGTTCACACATCCTTTACGACCTTTACCAATAATGCTTCTTCAACGTTGATTATAATAACACAGGTATTTGGAAAGGACATAATTACATTTCAACAATCTGGCAACGTTAACGATTATAGTTTGTTGTTTGCACATATTACCTTTCAGTACCTCAACCACCAGCAAAAAATGCAAATTCCCCTACAAAACGAATCTATCACGCAAATCGCTCAAAATTGCCAGCGTTACTAAAAACCTAACATTTTGCATCGTAATCGCGTTTCTGCTTGAGCAAATCGTTCAACTATGGAGCTGCTAGCTACATATTTGTAATGTCTCATTCCCGGGAAAATGGCCGACGATTAACTTAATGAGCACATTGTTAGGAAGACCACGAAACGTTCGTCACAGCATAAGAGCGTAATTAGGGAAGTGGGCAAGAAATTGAGGTGTATTGCTTGAGATAAAGACTTTTTGTTAAATATTTTTGTTCTGCTTGTAACGTGGATTTTTGTTGCTTTTAATCATGTTTGTATTTGTTTTGGAGTCTCCGAGAGTACTTTACTTCCTGTAACCACAAATTGCTGTAATTGATCAAACTCGGAAAAAAACGTCACTTTGCACGTATTATTTGATTGCTCAAGTCAAAATCATGGGACTTATCCAACAGAAGCTTTTAATGTCATACATTTGAGAAATTTAATTCGCCCTAATACTTGTAATTAAAATCTACCATTCTTCATAATAAGGATTAAGACTTAAATAATACTTTTTGATAACGTCTATACTAGGAACTCAGTTCAAATAGGTCGTCAAAGACACTGGGCCCCTTGGGTGCATCAAAAGCCTTTTTAGCCTTCGACAAAAAGATGTGTCAGCCTGAAGTTCTTTTGTTTAACGCCCATTTTCCTTATATGGGTAGTAATCACCGTGCTTGGTAGAATTGGTCGCCGTTTACGACACCCATGGGAAACGATGGGATGATCTTGAAAACGGGAAACAAACCTCTTAATAAGAATGAGAATTTGTTAAAAACTGTCGGTGAAGCAGACGTGGAAATGGTTTTTATGATGTGGATTAAATCCTTTTTTGTATTTTTTTTTGAGTGTACACTACTTTAACTTTTTTTTTAATTGACCTAATGAAATTTACACAGACTTAAGATAAGTTAAATGTCAATGAAATAATTTCGGTACATGGTTCTATAAAAAAATGTCACCATATGAACGTAAAAATAACAATATAACTTATAAATAATATTTGAAAATCTGTTGTCGAGAGAACGAAATCTCTTGGTATGAAGTATATAATAAAAAATACCACTATTTAAAAGTCAGTGCCTAAAACAGACTCCTTGCACATAAGTACCTAACTACCTCTGGATAGTCGGCTATAACTGAATTTTACTACCTATAAAGTAAACGTACCCAACTATCTTCGCAAAAACTAGATCGTAATAAATTATGGAGAAAAGGAATAAATCATTTTACCCCTTCCATGAACAGAGCAGACACAAAAATTCTATTCAGCCAGAATTTTTTGATAGTTGAAAATAAAAGTTATATTATGCCAAACTATGTGGTTATTGGTTCAGCATAAGCAATCACACTTTTTATAGTTTAATATTTTCTGAACAGTGAATAATATTATAACAAAATTTTCTCATTATTTCTACTACTGTCCATGTAAAACATGATTTCACAATAGACTACCAACAATAAACAAATCAAGCTGACATTTATACAAGGAAATATTTAGTTAATTATTATCCTCTAATCTATTTCTACATTTTAAAAAACAACAACTTAACAAAGCTATCAACAGCAGACTCATCGAGAAAAACACCAGCAAAAAATGTCATATTTAACAAAAACCTAAAGAACGATAAATAATATCGCTAAGTATTATAAAGAATGAGTTTTCCCCCATAAAACGTCCTGTCCGGCTAAGAAACAGAACACCTTACGTAAAACTCGTCTCGAGAAAAAGATAAAACTGTCCCGAACAATTCATAGATAAATTACAGTTACCTTAAAAACGCAGCTGCGGACGGTACCGAATGTAAGACGAGGTGCACACTGTACGGTGAAGCTGGTGATATTATTATAATATAATCAATTTTTTTTTTAATTTTTGAAATTGGTTAGGTCATGTAGTTTGTTCTTCAGGTAAATTATATAAAACTGCAATTGTTTTTTATCGTTTTTTAAGTAGGTAAACCAGTCATTCGATTTACGCATCGTACTTCAATAGGTAATACGTGAGGAGATGAAAAAATCATGTGTTTAATATTCGATTTTCGGGATTTTTCAGTAAAAATGGTACTAATACAAAAGAAAATACAATATATCCGCCCAAACAAAGTCATTTATAGTTCCATTCGTAAGATGTCACGAAGGATGACAGTATAATGTGTGCATTCCCTAAAAAAAAAAACACGGCGACCGTACCCGACATTTATCATTAAGGGTAACAATGCTTTTTGCGGGATTTCCTTCAAGAATCCAAGAGATTAATGAAGGTGGCAATAACGTCCGACCATCCGATAAATAACAAAATAACGCACGCGCCCTAAACGACTTAGATTAATAAGAAACATTAGGCCTTAGGATAAAATACGGCGAATATTTTCATTGCTACTCAATAAAACGATGTGAAAAATACTAGTCGTATATCACTTAATTTTTTTTTTAAGCATAGAACAATTTTTTTTGTAACTAAAAAAAACATTTGAATTAAAAATGAAAAAAGTTAGTCAGCATTTTCCGTGAAGTGCCAGAAAAAGATGTGGAATAATCCTGAAAGTTTCTGTGTTTTTATATAAAACATTTATTATGCTTAATTATAACAAAAAGTTGAATACTTGTGCCTTATATGTATCCTTTTTATATTAAACCTCGAGAGCTACGTGTTAAAAGCACGATCATATTTTGTGAGCCCTTGTTGTACAAATTAAAAAGAATAAATATATTTAGTGAATACTATGCTTTATTCTATCTTCGCAAATACAAATACAGACCGTAGGTTTCTTTTAATGAACATAAATCCAAAGTCCTAAATAAGTATACCTGTAAGAAAAAATAAATATCTTTGTTCTCTTTTACAGAAAGTACACTTTAATTGCTGTTAATGAACGCAAGAACGAGATAATGAGCGTCATAAAGAAATTCATCAGACAACCTTTAGGTAGACTGAAACTAAGAGATTAGTTTGTTGTTTTTCAATAGAAATCTTACAAATGGTCTGTGGCCTGTACTATGAGCTATTCGAATAGTATTGTGGCCGTTGTGAGAGTAGGATAGAGCGATATACTGCGTATAGTGGCATCCTGCTTCCACAATAGAATCAGTTCTGCTTGGAGACTTCATAGTGGAGTCTAATGAGTGTTTGTAAAATTTTCAATTACAAAATATGTACTTATAATAAATAAACAAACGTCTCTTCAGAAGTGAAAAAGACCTCTCATTTGTCGTTTATTATTTTCAATTATTTTTTCGTAAAATGTCTTCGAACTGCAAATTTATTTTTATTACTAAGTTCAGCTTGTAAATGAAAGCCATTTCTTTTAATTAGTAAAATATTTGAGGTTTTTCTTAATACTAAGACTTATTAAGAATAACATTACTTTGTGTCTTATGTTAGACGATAATTAATATATTTCATTATGGTTGTGTGTATGAAAACATTTATATATATTTCATGCTAACTTTAATAACCAATCAGTCTCATGTTTTATCCACGCTGCTCCCACTTCTGTTGGCGGCAGCGTGATGTTACATCACGTATATCAGTTAACGGATACCTAGACACAAGACAAATTTTAATGATCGTTCTTATCAGACAAACATTTGTGTGATCTATTTTTAAAAGAGTAACTTATGGAATTTCTTGCCGGTTCTTCTCCATAAAAATAACATTTTGGAACCGCGCAACTAGAGTCAGTAACGTTTTGAAAGTGCCTGAGAAGGCCTACTCGAAATAAAAACCTTTTGTATTTAAGAGATATAATAATAACGGTTTACTCACGCGTATTTATCGGGATAGCCCGACTAGTTTCGGACCCAACCGGAGTCCTTAATCATGAGCTGTAGCGGCGGCGGGGTCGCGAGTAGAACTGAGCTATCCCGATAAATACGCGAAAGTAAACAGTTATATATCTCTTAAATATGAATCATTCTCACGAAAGTTATTATAAAAAAAAAAACTTTTGATTTTGATTTTGTAATGACGACTTCTGGTATAGCAGGCAGGGCCACTAACATAAAACCGACGTTCCTGACAACCAAATAATACTTGCTCATCCAAACTTATAAGTAAACATGACCAAGCTTTACATGATTAATATTAAATTCGTCTATATACATGTAAAATCACAAACCATAGTTAATTATGCGTAACCAACGTGGCGTGACTCGCAACTTCCTACATGCGATATAACCGAATTCTGTGCTCTAAAGCAACTAAAGCTTACCTTTTTAGGGTTATGTACCTAAAGGGTAAAAACGGAAACTTTTTACTAAGGTACCACCGTCTGTCCATCTGTCACGAAGCTGTATATTATGAACTGTGATGTTTAGACAGTTCGAATTACAAAAGATGCTGTGGTTTTTAGTTAAAGTTACAACAACATTAAAAAAAACGACTCCCCTACTAAAGAATTCAATCCTTATATCGCCTGGGGTTTCACAGACATTCAATTGACATGCACAGAAACACCCAGACTCAGAAAGACGACCTATACGACTTGGCTATCCGTGCAGTTAAGAAAAAAATAAAATAAATATTGTACTATATTTGGCAAGTAAAGGATGGTACGGTCAGAATCTTGATGGGTAACCAATATAATATCAATTTTTGTTGCAAACTAGTTTCCTGACTCCTACTTATACGGAACTCTAGCGTCGTGAATCCGATTCGCTCTTGACCGGACCGCACTTTTTTTCCTTAAATTACACTCCAGTTATTCTTGTAAGTTTATAATGTAGAAAGGTCGAAGAACTCTATTATGAGTGACGAAAAAGTGCTGATTCTGTCAAGTTACAATTGATTACCATTTTGTTAAAAAAAAAGGTTTGAATGTCAATAAGTTTGATTAATGAACAATTTTACTGTTAAAAGTGTAATTTTTGTCATGAAGATTTAGTTAGTTATTACACACTGTGTCTGTGTTTCTTCTTGTTTTCTCTCTCTCGTATTGGTCTGCTGGCAGATAAAAAAAAAATAAGCAGTACCTTTGTACCTATGTTTTTATTTATATTTTTCTTTTCGTTTTTTTTTTTAATTGCTTGTACATAAGTAAATCTTTACCGGCTTTCAGGAGACTGGTCAATGCAATCTATTGTCAAATTAATTGCTTATGACTTTGGTTGGCCAACGTAAAACTAATAATCAATCATGGCGCTCAACACGAAGTTCGACAGTAACGTATTTTTGTGTCAGGAAGCTCGCGGGACCAAGTATAATTTTAGCGCCGTTGCTTGATATTATTATAGTCAGTTAACACTATAATTAATAACGCCTTAAAACCTTAGAAAAAACACTATAGTTTCACAAGTAAATTAAGAAGTCAACGCACAAAAGCCAAGGAAAAGAGTTATAACAAAACATGCAGCTGTTGTAAGCTATAAATCATCTTATACGCATATGATTGATTAGGCTCGCTGCGTGCACGAAATTAACTTTTACGTTCATTTTTATTTAAGGGTAAAATTCTTTGTGATCGCTGTATAGGTATTAACATAATTGTGCTATTTCGACGCCCTTGTGTTATTATGTAGAGTCGTGTTGAACCTTTGGTTGTAGTACAATGGATGTGTCGGGAAATAATCGTGTTTTTTTGGTATAGCCTCTTGTAGTACCTACCTGCTTAAGACATTCAAATTTATACAGGCTTTAATTTCTTTTAGATTATCTCTAGGAATCTCTTAGGAATATGAATGTTATGCATGTAAAAATATGTTTTAGACTTCGAAAAGATAAATTTGTATTTGACAAAAGGAAGAAATTACTGTCATTATAATAAACTCTATTTACTCAAAAATGATTATAGTATCATAAACGAAGCTAAAAACCAGCTTTATCCATCTGTTGATTTCGCAAATAGTATTTTATGTGAAATTTCTTTTTTCCGAAACGTTATCAACTCCTGAATGCAAAGAAATTTGCGTGACGTTTTGTATAAGACACAGTTATTATTTACAGCTATGATAAATGCAGTCAAATCACAAAATTCGTTCATTCGTCAACAATCTATATATATTTCTGACAGAGTTACGTAAATCGTTGAATGATTTTAATGCGTACCTATGCAGGTTTATTACAAAGGAATTTTGTGATTGTAATTTTTATTAACTGTAAAAACTCAAAGTACTTATACACTGAAAATGTTGTGAGGTTTGCTTAAAAGTGAGAGTCATTTCCAGAATGATAGACTGTTTTTTTATGTCAATACAAACAATTTTAATTGCAAAAAAAATGGTAGAGTTACAAATACTTTTTCTATAGCTCTACCCATAACAGTTTACCCTTTATTTTTACAACAACATAAATGGCTATCGCATGGCCATAAGAGATACAAACAACAACACTTTAAAAATTAAAAATCTGAATTAATCGCCACAACACGAGAAAGGAATGCAATATCACAGTTACAAATCACAGATATAAAAATTAGAGGAAATATGTTCCAATTTGTAGCCAAGAATATTTTACGAACGGTTGCTATGTAAAGTTTATGAGGCCCTAGCTTTCCCACCAACTGGCGTCGCGCACTGACTCATGCATTTTTCACGCTGATGCTTCCCGCCTGACGGAAAGTCACAGCCATTCTGAATGTAAAAAACTGCAAATTCATATTTTACATCTAACCACAATCCTTGTTTAACGATTTTGAACCTTATTTCAAAGCCACAAGGAACAAATATTTGTAGCCGAAGAGCGGAGAAAAGTGGTCTCCCAAAATCGTTGTGTAGGTAACGGAGAGCTCTTGTAGGCAGTAATGACACTTGTAAACTGGCCCTGTTGGAGTTCAAATTTGTATTTAAAACATTTAAAAATGTATTATTTAGTTTTGGAGTGGATATTTTAAAGTGGATTGCAAAAATATTACAAAATCATTAAGGGAATGGGGAAAAGAGACTTTGCTCATTAAATGGCTTTAAACTAATTACTGTCTAATTAAAGTTGTTGGAAAGAACAATTATAAAACACACAAAAAGTAGATAAGTAATACCTAATATTAAAGCTTTATAATTTCTTCCATAGAGCAGGGGTGAATGGCACTTGGTAGATGAAGATGCCTCATGATCAAGAATCAAGATGCACCACATTTTAGATCAAAGTTATCAACTAGGCCTCTGCATGTTAGACCTGTGTCCCCGCGTAAGACTTTAAAAAGAACCGGGTTTCTTCCCTTGAAGTTATCCTGTTAACTAAAAGAGATACAAATAGTAAAGCTTACACAAAAATACAATTGACAATACAGTCGTTTATTCAATGCCAATTTGTTAAAACAAATGGCTAATTGTGACTACAGAATACTTCCAAAACAACTTCTACTTAAATTTCAAAACATTGTACGGCAGATACAAAATTTATCAAGGTATAAATTGTTCCCCAATGTGCCCTTTGTGCCCATAAGCCAACTTTTGTAATATCCACTGAAATATTTTATTACCAAGAATTTGTATTTAAATAGGATGCTGTAACAGAATTTAAAACAGGTTTTTATTGTCATTTCATTGAAACGTTGTTTGCGCCTGACTTTTTGGTATGAAACAAAAAAAAATGTTTAAAGTTTTATTTTGTGACACTTTATTACCAACATTGGTTTAGTGATGTTTGTTTGTTGGAGAAAAATTAATATTCGGAATGGAATATAGTATGTTTATAAGTAATATAAAAGTAGGTAAATTTGTATAGTAAAACAATATTACTTCTATCAGCTTATTATGTTTTTTAAAAAGTCAAACAGAGTCATAAAGTCATTTGGATGAGCTAAATTTTTACTTCTTTTTCTATTGAACAGTCTTTTGCTATGCTACGTCGTGTTGGCTTCCAGCCCATAAAAAGTATAAACATATACAACGTTGATAAAAGCGAGAGGCATTAAATGAAACCACATATTCTGTATATCATTATAAGGCTACACAACAAAAATCAAATCAATGTAAGCAATAGTTTAGTCACAGGATATTTTTTTAGTTTTTTTTTAGTTTGAACATGCTGTATCTTCCTGATTATGTGACTAAGTTTTATAGGCATAGTTATCTAGTTGGCTCCGGTTGGGTCCGAAACTAGTCGGGCTATCCCGATAAATACGCGTGAGTAAACCGTTATAACGTTTTAAGTATGAATCATCCTCACGAAAGTTATTATAAAAATATTGCTTACATTGATTTGATTTTTGTTGTGTAGCCTTATAATGATATACAGAATATGTGGTTTCATTTAATGCCTCTCGCTTTTATCAACGTTGTATAAAGATACGTACTATTAAAATTAAATAAACTAAGGCATTTAATCCTTGTATCGCAGGGCTTTCACAGACACACCCAGAGTCAGAACAAGCATTTTTGGATCGCACAAATTCTTATCCAACTCGGGGATCGAACCCGCGACACGTCACGCACATTGGTAATGGGCGTGGTGACCTATACCACTTGGCTCGGAATCATATTGACATCATAATTCACTCTTTGCAGTCCACTCCAGGTCAAATGAAGAACACCTCTATGTCACTGTCACTATGATACTGTCACTGTATGGCTCTGTCTTATGGCTTGGTGTGCTACATACAACCAGCTAATATTAAATTGTTTCACCAAAATCAATAACAGCCAATCACTGCGCATTCAAAGACTTAAAAAATAACTCCCTATAATATATACCCTGTACACAACTTATGTCTCCCCAACATATGCGGCCGTGCCGTCAATTCGTAATAATAAAAGTTTCTGACCCTCATAACTCACGCTACTCAACTAAATTCTGGGAAGTATGAAACAAAACATTGATAGCACGAGTTTTTTGTTTGGTTCTAAGAAGGAAATGGTGAATTCAAGAGGTGAGGTTAAGTTATTGTTTGACTTCGTGAAGTTTTGACATCGGCTCGTTGTGATATAGAACTTCTGAATAATACAAATAAAACTGGCCTGTTGGTCGAGTGGTTAGTGGCCCTGACTTCGATCCCCACCCAGGACAATTAATGTTTGTTTGATGAGCACGATCATATTATTATTATGTCCTGTATCTGGGTGTTGATCTATGGTATGAATGTATTGAAAAGTATATAAGTTTGTTTATCAATTGGCTAGTAGGTACTCATAATTCAAGCTCCGTTTAGTTTGAGACTAGATGACCTTGTGTGCAAGTCGTAGAATATTTATTTATTTAACTAATACTGTAAGTACGCTACTGCATTGGATCCTTAAATGTTAAGTTTGCTTTATTGGATACAAAGATCAAACTATTCTCGAATCAAAACAAGACACGGAAAATAAACATCTTAGACGAAAACTTAAGCCGTGTACACAAAAAAATAACAGTTTATATTAATTGAAAAAATACGCACAATGCATGACAACGATATTTGTTATCCTGCGAGAGGTAATGCTACTATAATAATGAACATTTAAATTCAGTATTGCAAAAATAAAGCTTAAAAATACATTGAAATGTATCTCAATAGTTTTTCGCAGACTTTGTACCATTGAAACCAATATAAATCCGAGTCACAGTAACTACAGGTGCTTTTGAAATGAAACACACGACTATCAAAAACAAAGGTATTGCTGTACAAAACGTTTCAGCGATCCAAACACTAGACGCAATCTCAATTCTTCTTTATAAATAGATTGCTGCTTCAATATCCATATGTCGTGGCCATATCGTAAAAGTGAAAACTTCATAAAATGTTCGCGTATTTCATGCAGTGGCTGCATTTCATGATGTAGGCAACTCAATTTGATCACATCATTAATCGTTTTCCTTTTTTTTACTTTTTCATCCACGTTTGGCCAAATATTTATATTTTTTTTACGAAAACCCATTCTGAGTTTTCGTAAAAAAAATATACTAAGGCAAAAACTTTACCATAATTTGGAGTTTTATACAGCTGATTTAAACATTTTTTTAAAATCCAAGCGCTGGTGGCGCCTCTACCGGCAAGACATGTAACTATCTCATGAGATGATCAAAATGATCTTAAACTCATGAAGTAGTCGCGTGTTTAGTTGCTTACATCGATGCGATTTTCTATTATTGATCTACCCAAAACATAAAATGATGTGGCCAATTAGGTAATAAACAGTCTAACATTTCATAAAAGGCAACCACTTCATGAAACACTCGAGCATTTTCCGAAGTGAACAAATTTACGATAAGGCCACAACACATACAACTTCAACGTTTTTCGTCAGTATCAAAACAATCAAGGTATACACGTGCATTTTATCTCCAGTTACAGTTGCGACAGGTTTGAAAGGGAAATAGAATTTGGTGCTACATCTCTTTAGAATTTGCGCGTCAGTGGCGTGTGAATCTGTGATATGTGAATTTTTAGATGGCTCAAAGGCTGCGGTGATGGATTGAATTTTTTATTTAGTTTCTTTTGTTTTTGCTCTCGTAGTGTGTTAATGTTGTGAGTGTGTGTTTTGTTGTGTGTTGAGCCTGTACTATCTGTTATTAAAAACAGAACTGTTGGTTGGGACTTGGATTGATTAGAACATTAGGGAAGCAAGAGAACGTAGTTCTCTGCTTATTGCAGCATCCCTCCTTCATGCTCCTCTTTTAGCTCGATAATAATATCATATTGAATTGTGCCCAATTTGTTTCCATTACCGAGGTCAGTATTGATGGTTGAAAACCGTGTGAGAGAAAACTAAGATATTTCTAAATTGTGACATACTTATGTACTTAGCTTGTTTCATAGATAATTATTTTTGCCATTGCGCCGTTTACTTCTTCAGCCTTCCTTTAAAACATGCAAAACTGTTTTAAAGATAGTAAAAGTTTGAATACACTCTGCATATTTTAATAGACTCCATAATGACATAACGTCTATAATGCCTCTGATAATCCTCAAAATCAGCCGTAAGATCTGCTTGACAATCAATTTTCTTAGGTCAGAGTTGTTAAATAAAGCTGGGATTAATTACAATGGACTATTTTGACTAGATCTTTGATATTGTTTTATCTAAGTTCGGGGCTTGGTACTGATTAAATATTCAGGGAGGTTTGTTCTAACCCACAATTTACGTAAAGCTAAAGTTAAAACTTGTCCGCTTCGGTAATTTATGTATGAAATAATAATTGATGTCTTACTTACGAAAGTCAATACAGTTTAAAAGTATATTATTGTAACTTCTACGCGTGTAATAAATCAATCGTCTGTCATAATAATATTTGACCCGCGGTCGCCCTGCTGTCTATATAACCCTTTATACTGGTAAACACAGCGTCCTTAAGTTAGACTGTGATTTTATTAGAGTGTGCATAGTAGTCTCGATCACCGACAGAGGCTGTATGCAGAGTACTGTGTACTTTTTTAAGTATTCTAAGATACTTCTGACAATAGGTGAAGGAAAACATCGTGAGGAACTGAATTAAACCCTAAACTTATATGGATAAAGGCCGGTGCCCAGCAGTAGGACATTTTCGGGTTGGAAATATTATTATATATATATGTTCCTCGACCGATTTCGGCCACGGCGACCTCTTCACTCTCCGTTTTACAGTTCCATTTGTCGTTGATGTGCTCGTGCATGGCTCACATAGCCGATCTTATTACTAAATGTTCGCGCACAATGTGGGCAGGTCAGTACACCATTGCAAAAATTGTATGGTATGGCACAAGGTGGGCGTGCTTTTAATTCATCGCGTCTAGCATCCAGTTCGGAACAGCGTTTGTCCTCAAAGTCTTTGACTCTGGTCTTTACCAACGTCCTCCATTCTGGTCGTCGAATAGCCATTTGTTCCCATTCTGAAGGCTCAATATCGCACTTTTTCATATGGCGCTTCAGCACATCTTTATACCTGAGGAGTTGCCCGCCATGCTTACGCTTGCCCTCCTCAAGTTCAGAAAAAAAGATGCACTTTGCTGTACGCTTATTCGCCATTCGTGATAGATGTCCACACCAGCGGAGCTGTCTGCGCATGAGGTAGGCCTCGATCCCCATAATGTTAGCTCTTCGCAACACTTCCGTATTTCGGATGCGGTCAGACCAACGGATGTTCAATATTTTGCGCAGACATTTCATATGGAAACGATCCAGAGCTCGAATATGGCGGCAGTAAACCGTCCATGACTCCGATGAGTACAGCAGGCTCGGCAATACTACAGCCCTATATATGTCTATTTTAGTAGCCAGCTTCAGGTCATGTGAGCTGAAAACCTTGCGATCCAGTTTGCCGAATACCGCGGCTGCGGCACCGATCCGACTGTTGATTTCAGTATCAAGGTCGCACTTTGATGTTATAGTGCTCCCCAGGTAGCGAAATGTATTCACCTGCTTTAGTACGTCCTCACCGAGTTTAATGGTCAGTGTCTCTTGACCACGGACATCTAAAGACATCACTTCCGTCTTTTTGACATTAATCTTCAGACCGAAATTTCGACAGGATTTGTGTAGATTGGCCATAAGTCGTTGCAGGCCTTCTGGGGAATCAGTTACAAAACACAGATCATCTGCATAGACAATCTCAGTGATCAGTGCGTAAGAAACTTTGGTACGAGCCTTGAGCCTGGCTAAGTTAAAAAGATTGCCATCATTACGGAAACGTATGCGAATTCCTTCAGGAGTTGTCTGTAAAACTTCCTGAACCATAACTGCAAAATATAACGCGAACAGTGTGGGCGCAAGGACACAACCTTGTTTTACCCCACAGGTAACGGGGAAAAACTCTGACTGATCTGCGTTTACAGCGACACAGCTCTGCATATCGTCATGAAGCAGTCTTAAAAGTCTAACAAATTTCTCTGTGCATCCTAGTTTCTGCAGAACTAACCAAAGGGCTTCTCGCGGTATACTATCAAAAGCCTTCTCAAGGTCAACAAAACAGAGATACATATTGCGACCCTGTTCTCTGCTTTTTTCTTGTAGTTGACGCAATGAGAAAATGGCCTCACAGGTACCACGGTCGGGTCGGAAACCAAACTGGGATTCTGGCAGGATCTTTTCCGATAAATTTCTAAGTCGATTCATTAGAACTCTAGCGAAGACTTTTCCCGGAACTGAGAGTAAGGAAATACCGCGGTAAGAACTGCAATCGGCTCGATCACCTTTGCCTTTATATAGAGCCCGAATGAGAGACACTTTAAAAGTGTATGGGACTTGTTCTTGTTCCCATATAGCGGCAAAAAGTTTCCAAATCGCAAAGTGCAGGTCCTCCCCACCGTACTTCAATAACTCTCCCGGTATGGAGTCCACTCCAACTGCACGATTATTTTTCTGCTGTTTAATGGCCAGAGTAACCTCCTCTAGGGACACTGGCTCGTCAAGCTCGAAGGCATGAGACTGTTGAGGTAACGAGCGAACGTGGTCTATGTTGACAGAATGATCCACGTTAAGTAGCTTCTGAAAATGCTCCGCCCATCGCTCGAGTATTTCTTTCCTATCTTTAAGAAGCCCTTTGCCATTGGTCGGCCTGAGTGGGACTTTTGCTGTAGAGGATATACCAAGCAGGCTTCTTACCTCATTGTAAAAATTGCCTAGCTGGTTGGTATCAGCAAGCCATTGTATGTGATGAGCCTTCTCCAACCACCAATTCTCTTTCGCCTTTCGTGTGAGCTTACGAAGCTCCATTTCACTATGACGTACTTCCGTAACAGTTTCACCTCTATGTGTTCTGCTGTGCCGCCTCAAAAGTCGACGGTGTCTATCAATAGCGTCCGTTAGTACCCCATTATTTTCATCAAACCAGTCCTCGTGTTTTCGGACCCTCGGACCTAAAGTTGATGTAGCAGTTCCGAGAATTTGAGAAGAAAGGGACTCCCACATTTTGCCGACTTCACCGGATTCTAGATCAAGAGGCTGCAAAACAGAACTCAAGTTTTCGGCATATTCCTTTCTCGTGTCTTTATCTTGAATTCGTTCAAGATTCAGATGCTTTTGTTTCGGTCTGTCTGATCTACGGGGATGTTGATGTCGAAAACGTATCTTAAGAACCAGAAGCCGATGATCAGTCCAACAGTGAGCGCCGCGCATGGCACGGGTAACCTGAACCTGTGACACATCTTTCTGACGCACTATAGCGTAGTCAATAAGATGCCAGTGCTTTGATCTAGGGTGCATCCACGTGGTCTTATATTTAGCTCGTAATCTGAACATGGTGTTTGTAATCGCAAGATCGAATTGTGCGCAGAGACTAAGCAACAGCTGTCCGTTGCTGTTCATATTTCCAAGACCATGTCTGCCTAGAACTTTAGGCCAGGCTTCATAATCCCGACCCACCCGAGCATTAAAGTCACCCAAGAGTAGGATCTGCTCTCTTGTCTGAATACGATCTAAGCACTGCGTTAGCTCCTCATAAAATTTGTCTTTAATCTCATCAGACTTGTCTAGCGTTGGGGCATAGACACTGATGATATTAAGGTAATTGTTATGTTCCATGTGAAGGCGTAGTGTAGTAATACGGTCGGAAATGTGTACAGGGTATTCTTCTAGGTGTTTGACAAGCTTATTCTTGACTGCAAACGCTACACCTGACCTTCGCGGTTCGTTGGCAGCAAGTCCCTTCCAATAAAAAGTGTATCCACCCACGTGTTCTGTCAGCTCTCCTTCATCGGGGAGATGTGTTTCGCTGAGCGCAGCCACATCAATATTATAGCGATGAAGTTCTCTTGCTACGATGGCAGTCTTTCGTTCCGGACAAATGTTTGCTTCGCGATCTAGAAGTGTACGCACATTCCACGCGCCAAAGGTCATTAATGCTGGTGTTGATTTTATATTCTTTATATTTTTGTAACGTCGACCGCGAATTTGGGATGCAGAGGCAGCCGCGGTTGCTACCCTCTTTGTAGGTTGGGATGAGCATTTGTTTAGGGCACCTTTTCTAGCCCCCTCCCCGGCTGAGCGGGGAAAGCAGTGCCACCCTAAATAGGGCTGCTTTGTCACCTCGGGTGTTGCCGAATCCGCCCTGTCACCCCGATGCAGAGCAGAAGCGACCACGATGTAATACTACACCCCCAAGGCCGCCTACGTGCAGGAGTCAGACAAAGCTCAACGAGCATCACGTCAAGCCTCTCTACCTCCCCCTATCGCCGTAGGACTAAACTGAATTGCGGAGTCCTTATACGGAAGCGGTCAGTTGCGCAGGATATATTAACGTGCACAAGAGTACGCGCAAAACACAGGTGCACTTACTCGTCTTTGTCTTTCTGTGTCCAGTGGAACGGAGACCGTTACGACCGGAGGAAGACTAAGACAGATGAAATAGTATTTCGGTGCAAGAAAAGGTACAGGGGGTCAACACTTTTTTCACACACTCCTTTAATCGCCTTTTACGATACCCACGGGAAGATATGGGGTGGTGTTATTCTACTCTGCCGACAACCACACGGCCGAATTATATGGTTACACGTTACTCTAAATTTAAATGCCCTATAGGATTTAAAGAAAACCTTTTTCTAAAAAAACACTTCTTATTGCGTTTCTCGAAAGAACACCTCTTTAAATGACTAAACGACCCTCAAATGTCAATAAATGATGATCGGGATCAGCGGCTTAACAAATGTCCGTAAGACGCAAGAAGAAGTCTCAATAAATTGACAAAAATGGTTACCTCTTCAAGGACCAACCGTGCGCACGATTTAACCTTTATCACCGGTCAGAGCAAAGCCTCTACTTAACTTTCATCCCAGTAAAATTTAATACATCTAAATTTACTGAAAGACACTCAAGTAAGGGTAAGAAACTTAGTGCATTTAAATCAGGTTATTAAAGCCGGTTCACCGTAACTTAAGTTATTCTAGTATATACTGCTTCTGAGCTATTAAATAGAAACTTTTCCAGACGAAACGTAAGCAGAACACTATTTCAAAGAAAATATGATAGTAAGCCTTTAAGATAAGTTTGTTTAAGTTTTGCATACCAAACGTTGGGGATATAAAGTTTTGGCGTTGTGGCTGCTTGAGTTATGTTTGAAGAATCTTTATTATTTTTATGGGTACCAAGGCACGTATGTGGCATGTTTGTCAAAGTAAAAAGGCTCAATGTGATGACGCACCATAATTATTTGAAGACTTTTAAGTTAACTATCTTTCAAAATATTTCTTGTAGTAATTATGTGTTGAAAATAATAAAAAAAACTATCTTTCTATATTCTTGCAAAAGTTTCAGTTGGTGCGGTGGCTTTTAAAATATTTCCAATTAACTCACTACGCATTTATATTGTTCACCTTTCAATAATAATATCCAGATATTCAGCAGAATACCACAATATTGTTAATAATCGACTGCATATAATATTATAATCTGATCTCCGCACAAAAAGCTCTTAGGTACTTAAAAAAATTATACAAATATACCTACAGAAATATAAAGCAAACACTTTTATAATATATTGTCCAGGATATTCCCCTGCGAAAGAAGATAATAAAAACAAACACAATAAAACCTTAATAATTCTTGAAAAACTCGAACTAAACAAACAGTTAAGTCATACAAATGAGATCGTAAATCGAAACCTAAACTAACAGAACAAAATAGTTCAACGTAATTTCAATATTTTATTACTCAATCTTTGTACCTATCGTATCGAATATTTTTTGACTTTGTGATGCTAATATTTTAGCTTAACCTGCGACCTTTTTTTTCGGGGTGAAACGCTAATAACTTCAACCATCGCCAGGGTACGGTGTGGGGATATGTCGGACTCCCACCGACTAAAAACACCCCGGGCTCCTTCTACTACCTAAGCCAGAGTCATCCTGCGACCTGCTTGCTAGGAACTCTTTATATGTGTTACTGACAGTGACCGCGACTTGCAAGAATTAAACAAAAAGGTAGTAAAACATAAAGATCTTACTACTGTCGATCAGTAAAATAAATCATTGTGAGCAAAGTTTAGAAATTAAACTCTCTAATCTGTAATCACCAATCCGCAATGAAGCATGCATGGCGATCAAATGCTAACAGTCAGTTGAGCAAACCCAAAGGGGTGAAAGGTCAAAGTGTCAAAGGTCAAAAGGGTCAACGCCTGCGGTGAAACTAACTGCATTTAACTATTGATAACATGCGAATATAGTTCATCAAATAATTTCCCTGCATGGGAAAATGATTACAAATTATCAGTGACCGTGTATTTGAATAAAATTAATTCAAAATTCAATGGAAGGTAAATTGATATATATGTATGTATGTATGTATGTGTACAACACAAGGTCTATTTCCCACATTATACAGTACTCCAGGGTAAAGCTAAGGCTTGAGCGTCGTTTATTTAACTAACAACTACACCCTCGTTATAAATGTTTGCACAAACTTTATTAATCGCGGACTTAAGTGGAGATCTAACACATAACTCTGTATTATAATCTCCAGTTGTATGTAAACAGGAAGTTTTGTATGGTCAATAAAAATAAATATGGGTTGGGGACACGGAAATACCGTGAGAGGTATATTTTTTGCTTCATTTGCAGATGTTATAAAAATAATTCCTAGTTTTTAGAAAGACAAGTAAAATTCCTGCTGAAAAGCATAATATCATCATTTTATCACCGAATGCAGAAAGTCAGCAATTATGTTATGATATTTTTTTACGTTTGGGCAGAGATGTGTCGATCGTTTGACCATGAGCAAGTCGATGACAATTGCCTATCAGCCATATGGCGAGACGATCTAAAAGCTACCTACCTATGTCCAGGAAAGGTTACCACTGTGACGAGTGAGACTTTGAAGAGGCATAATAAAATATTAATAAAGACTGATGAAGAAGAAGATTTTTCTTCATACAGAAAATTCAACAGTTTATTTACGATATAACTATATTTTTTCCAATCTCCAACATCCATGGCAATCTTTATTAATCATACAAATATTTTATATTCTACCTCTCACTTCAAAAACATCTCCATTTAAAACATCGCTTGCTTCAGTATTAAAACCCAATATATCAAGCAGGTAATAAATCCCAAATATTGAAGTCTTCAACATTTCATAAATTTGCACAAAGAAAAAAATTCAATGTTGGCAAAAAATTCTCAATGTTCCCAAACTTTGGCCATTGTAGACCTTTCAAATCCACTGAACGGTCACAAGATGGGAAATTGACCTTTATGAAGCCTGAACAAACAGCGATAAACCAATATGATATACTTAATGTTTGGTTCCGAGATAAATTTTACTTCGGCCTCCTAAAGAGTTTTTCTTTTCGTCAACAACTCCTAAAAGTACTTGAAGTTCGGTAAAATCAAATATCTCAGCCATAATGTTAACGATTCAATTTTTCAGCCCTTTTATTATACCTTTGTGTGCAATATTTAATACAGAGCTTTTTTAATATCGAACTGGAAATTTTATTTTGTGTAGTCAAAAAAATATACTGGATATGAAAAATAACATCTACTGTAAAAGGTTACATAAAACATTTGGGCATTAAATTTTTCCATTTTATTATGATGCTTTTTGCAACAACGCTACAACAATAAAAACAATAATACAAAACCATTTGGCCGAAAACAAACTTAACACCTTACTGACTAAATATTATGTAGACACATTACTAAATCGTTTAGCATTTCTAGTTTCATACATACAAAAAAAAGTAACTCATCAACAAAATCAAAAACTGATATGATTAAAAATTCTTCACGCTCCAGTATTGAATAGGAATAAAACGCGTGTAGTTGCAAAACCTGAATCATTGAAACGATAGTCTTTTGACGTGGAATCCAATTTATCTGTGAAATCATGGAACAGAAATATAGCAGGAAGTGGCACTTGGGATACGTGAGCGTGCCACTATTGGGAGAGATGATTAGCTTTAGCAAATAGTTACATTTTACAAGTAAGTCCGTGATACATTCTTAATTGCCATCGCTTTTGGATGTCGTTAAAGTCATAAAGGAATACGACCAAATCCGATGAGATTAAAACAGCAAATAAATGAGAATAGGACAAAGACAAAGTTTGGTTATGTTAGAACGTCATAATTGAAAATGTGTCCTCCTCTTGAATCCCTCAATAGAATTATTGCATATGATTCGTAACACGTATGATTCCTAACACATGATTCGTAGCACATATGATTCGTAGAACATATGATTCGTAGAACGTATGATTCGCAGTATATGATTCGTAGCATTTGATTCGTAGCATATGATTCGTAGCACGTATGATTTAGCGTATAGGCTCTTCCATTTCCTCTTCTTTACTTCACGGGCGCAATCGAAACAAGAGAATGGAGAATGATTGGGTAGACCGGTGGCCTAACTGAGTCCATTTCAGTAAATATTCGAACTGATTGGTTTTATTATTTGAACTATTTTTAAAAAGCTATTATTACGGTTTGGAGATTTACGAGATTTTATTCTATAACTGGGATTTATAGCGGTTTTTCTTGTGTAAATGTTGGATTATGATGAAAGAAATTTTTTGCGCAATATATTCTAGGAGACCGGAAAGATTTTAGCAGATGATTTACCTGGTCTAGAATTAAGTTTATAAAAATATTGCTAAAAACACATCGCTAAAATAAAAACATTATAGTCAGCGTTCGTTAATTTTTTTTTTTAGATACTAATATGATCAAATTACAATAGTTTTACTACAACTGAAAGCACGTTACTTGCTCTCCATCATAGTACTGCTAGCATAAAACCTTCTCCATTAATGTACACAACCAATTAGGCTAGAGGCATGTACCTGCCAGTGGTTGGACTTACCCTAAATGGGCGCTAAGAAATGTCATCACAGCCAAAAGAGCTCCACCTACCGAAGTCTAGTTCCATACATGATTCACAAAGCAGTCAGTTGATTTTCCACGAAGGTGTTTGTGTCTTGTATTATTCAACACTATGGTTCTGCATTTACATAAGCAAATTGGTAGCATTGCCCGTAGAAAGTGTTTCGTTTTGAATTTTCGTACCGTCTCCATGAGTTCTCGAATTGAGTTTGATTAAACATGGTCATGTGTTTACCGTGCTATTTTGTTTGCAAAAAATAAACATAAATTTATAAAAAAACTGCATCCAGACATGCTTACCTAGAACATTGTATAAGCAACGTTTGTTGTTCATCTCCAATATAACACCAATGCAAAACTTAGAAATTAATTCTCTATTGTAAAATTAATACAATTTCTATTAGCTCCTATTTTGTTTTCTATATCCAAAACTGAACTATCGACTCATAGCATTGTTTATGTAATTTTTGCATTGCATTTATGTACTTAATCATAAAGTTCTATTCTATCACTTTTTAGTAGCCATCTTACTAGGTACATAAAAAACAAAACAAAACACAAATGCATTAAAAACAATAGACACGATATCCCCAACAAGGGGTTTATTACATTGTAGGTCTAAAACAAATGAGAGTGCACCAAAATTGAAGTCAAGTAAGCCCTAAACATTGGAAGCAACGCCAACCGTAGGGTATTGTTCTTTTGTAACACAAACATGTATCCGCATCCTGCCTTTGCTTACAAAGTGTTGAACACATTAACGGCAGTGTAACGGTGACTCAAACAGGAATTTACTCAATTCCTGTTTGAGTCACCGTTACACCCGGATTCCCAAGCCTTAACAAAATAAAAAGTTCTGAGCCTTATGTGAAACATTAGAACACCTTGCCACAGTTCCATTCGGATCTGACGCAGACCTGAGCGAAACTAACTTAAGATAATACTTTATTTTATTTATTTATCGTAAAAACTCATAAGAGGTTTAAGTTAAAAAACATTTCGTATCACAATTTTCGTACTCCTCCGAAACGGCTTGACCGATTCTCTTGAAATTTTGTTTATAATGCATTTAGTAGATCTGATAATCGTCCAACATCTATTTTTCATCGCTAATTTCGCGTACGAATCGTAGGCAACAAATAGATTTTTTTGTGTATTTTGCAATACTATAAACTTAGTCAGAATTGAGTGTAGTACACCTCAACAACAAACGTTTGTTTGTCAGTCAACTAGATAATTCATTTCATAGCAACCATTAGTAACGTCATTTTATCCAACACGACTGATGTAAATCATTTATCATTCTCCTTGTACGATGTTCGTGTCTCACTGAATTATTTAGCTAACACACACATATCTAATAACTGGCTTAACTTGCAAGATTTACTCATTTTAAAGCTTATGAATTATAGTTGGGGATAGAGATTTGAAGTTTTGTTGGTTTTAATATGGAAGAGTATCTAGATGTAGTATGCTGTCCGACTTTTGACCAGCATCATGACCAGACGGTAATGATGCGGAGGAAATTTGTGATGTTTCGTAGAGGCTTTAACTTTTAAAATGTTTGTGATTTTATTATATTAAATAAACAAATAATAAATGACGTATGCAGGTCTACAAAAATTATAGGAGGACGAAAAAATATAGACAATTACCTTTTTTTAGCTTACGTTAGCTTATGTCCGTGTGGTGTCCGGATATAAAGAATAGCGCCACCCCATATCCTCCACTGGGTGTCGTAAAAGGCGACTAATGGACCTTCAGACCCAGTGCACTGTACCAAGCACCTTGGGTCACCCGAATGGTGGCGGGTAAACAACCAACAATCGCATTCCCAAAGAGGGTTAGTGTCAGGCAGGAGGCCGACTATAAAACCATAGCCAAATCCATTAGCAACATGTTTAGCAAAAAAACATGTTGCGCCGACCCCAAGTAAAATGGGATAAGGGCAGGAAGATGATGACCTTTTGTTAGCTTAGTATAAAGCTACGTTATCACTGGACATGAGTAATATACGATTTTTTTTTAGAATCACTTTATTTAACCACTCCTACACAGACGTCTATGACGAACCGATCGTTTGAGTTCTTTTAAACACATTCTTGGCTGCATAATATCTCTAGTTCAAAACGCTACCCACAGTTTTTTAAATTATTTCTAATAACAATATAAAACACGAATTTAGTAGACTATAAAACAAAATCGACACCTATTCTGAAGTCTCTTATAATCCGTAGACATTTTCGACCAAAAATGTATCCAACTATCGTCACTTGAAACAAAACAACACTACCGAAAAATGAGTTCAATATGTCGTATTTTTAAAGGTCCAATTTACTAAGGTACCTGTATACAGTCGTCTGGGGATGCTAGTGGAGGCAGCGATTTTATTTTCTCCTACCCCTTGGCTCGCATTGCAATCCCCCTAAGGGTTTTCTCTACGTGATGCCAATATTCAGAACGAATGATGTTGCGAATCTGTTTCGGCGCCAATTTAAACGCTCGTTTTGTACAAAACTTTCGTGCAGACAAAATGTTAAATTCGTTTGTATTCCGAATTTAGAATGTTAGTGTAGTTATGGAATTTGTGCTGGTCTGTTTGTAGTGGAAATTGAATTTTGTAATTAGTGTTGATTTTTTAATTTCGTTTTGTTGGAACTTGGCGTTGTTTAGTTTAGGAAGTTATTTGCAGTCATATTTAGGAGATTAGAAATACTGCTTAACTTTTTTATGCATTATTATGTACAATAAGATTAGTCATATTGCTGAAATTATGATTTTATATATTGCAGCGTATGCGGGCTATGAAAAAAGATAAAAGGAAATAGTAAAAAAAAACTCAATTAGCCGTGGCTAATGGAGTTATAAAACAAATGAGTAAAAGAAATATTATGCCAGTATTTTAACTTTAATAAACCCAAATTTAAAACAAGCTGAATAAAAAAACTCGCCCGTAATAACTGCAAGCAAAATAAAACAAAACATACGTACATTCGAAATACGAAACAGCTTACACGAATACAAATAACGAGTCCGAGTTTACCAATAAAGTTGCAATTTATTAAAAAGTTATTTATCTGCGAGTACAGGTCAAAAACAATTTCCAAATTCAAATTGAAGATAAACAAACGCACAAATGAGAAGTACCCGCAACCGTTCGAATTCTAATTTCAAAGAAAGTTTTATAATTTTGACTCCTTTGTATTTGTGTAGACGTTCCGTTTTCTGTTGATTTTCAAAACTGGCGGGAGTCAAACGTTCACGTTGGGCAATGAATTATTCAGGTCAGAACGGAAACTGCGTATTTACATAAGCAAATTGGGTGCGACGACTGAGTACAAGCGACACGGGGACACGGGGACGGTGACAACGACAAGGCAACATTGGGGCGCGATCATACTGAATGCAACTGACGAAACACCAAGGCATGTAGACAGGCGAGCGTAAATGCTGATAGCATCGTTCTCCATGTATTGAAATAACATTTCTAACCCACGTCACTTGTTAAAGAGGAATGTCATTACCATGCATTTCAAATTTTCTGTTCGTGACTTCCATTGTGCGATGTAACTATGTCTGAGCCGGCAAAGTCATTAGACAATTGACATTTATGTACACACAATTTACAGAGAAGATAAGATGGTATATTATAAAAACAATAGGTACAAAGTTACTGCTTATTTCTTAAGAAATTTCTGCTAGCAGACCTGCGACAGGAGAAAACAAGAAGAAACATGGAGACAGTGTGTAACAACAAAAATGAATAGCAATATTACAAGCCACCGATGAAATGTATGACAATGACATTTTTTTGTCCAGTCTTGTCATTTTGACTTGTCATTACATGTACATTTGAGCGATTAGCGTTAAGGTAGAAATATAATTTATCTAGCCGAACATTATCTTCAATTTTCTGCTTTTCTATTGCAAAGTAAATGTTCTATGAAGTGCAGTAACTTGTTACAGCTTTTATCGATCGGTTTAGTTTGTTGTTGTTTGGTTACTAGGTGGGATGCTTATCCCGGCATGATACGACGTGTAAAGTGCGTTGGAATGGTTTTTTTTCTAGCATAAGTGCCTATGTTGTAATTATTTATGTACACTTTTTATATAAATAAGTAACTTAGAAGCTTGTGTTATGAGTACTAGACAACCGATAAACATACTTATACATTTCTAAGTAAATGCATGTCATATTGTACATAAATTACATCATACACAGAACAAATAAATTATCGTGCTTATCACATAAACATTTTTCCTGAGTGGGGATCGAACCCACGATCTCCGTTATAGCAGTTAGGATTACTAACCACTAAAACAAGGTGTCAGTCAATACAGCCAACATTTTCTTAATTTTTTATAATAACTTTCGTGAGAATTATTCTTATACATTTTTTTCGACAAATCTATTTACGATAGGCACATTCTTTCCTTTACCTTACTGTTACGGAAATACCTAGTGAAAATATTTTATCTAAAACTGAACGAAAAGGTATTTACGACAAAATATTTTCTAATTTTTTGTATCAATTTCCCAAATTACTAAAACTCGTTTAATATAAAAGTAATCTAATTATATATCCACTTACTTTGCTACCGTGGTCTGCCCATCATATTCCACCTTATCGTATACTAGCGACCCGCCCCGGCTTCGCACGGGTGCAATGCTGATATACTAAATACGCTACAGAAAAACTGTGAACGTTGTTTATAAAAAAACATAGCGGCCCGCTCCGGCTTTGCACGGGTTTAAAATATGTAACTCACTAAAAAAAAGGTTAAAATCAATCCTAAATACGCTACAGAAAAACTGTGAACGTTGTTTATAAAAAAACATAGCGGCCCGCTCCGGCTTTGCACGGGTTTAAAATATGTAACTCACTAAAAAAAAAGGTTAAAATCAATCCAGTAGATTTGATTTATTCATTTACTGCCCGTAGCCCGCACGCGTTTTTGGAGTACTTAAAACAATTCCCCTTTCTTTATCTTTGGAATATCTTTTATACACAATATTTTCACTTTTTTTTACATTTTTCCTTTTTTTTTACATTTTTACAATTTTTTAACATTTTTACTTTTTTTTACATTTTTACTTTTTTTTACATTTACTTTTTTTTACATGTTTTTTACATTTACCTCCGACGCGCTATTTATAGGCACGCTGCCGCCGCGCCGCGTCGCCGTAAACGCTACGTTCCGCAATTTTTAAATCTGTACATCTTCAAAAATATTCATTTAAATCAGATACTGTAAAAGGCCAAATAGATCTATATTAAATCAACAATGTATTTAAGGTATTTAATTGGATAAGGATTAATGCTGTATTGGTTAAAATCGCTTCGAATATTAGTCATTATTTGTCGTAAAAAGTAAATGACAAAAAAATGTTATTGTGGGATATCCATAAGAGATAGACATATACCATCGCGGAGTTTTCTGTAGACCTTTTCATTGTGTACAATACTTAGTACATTATTTTGATAAATCTCGTAGGATTCAGCCTGCGTTTGCAATGTAAGCGGAAAAAATGTAATTATTTGCGACATCACATTAGAAACCTCAAAAATAACAGTATTTGTCCACTATTTAATGGATGATATTATACATAAAAACCTTCCTCATGAGTTACTCTATCTATTAAAAAAAACCGCATCAAAATCCGTTGCGTAGTTTTAAAGATTTGAGCGTTCATAGGGACATACAACAACATGACAGAAAAAGCGACTTTGTTTTATACTATGTAGTGAAGAAGCAGCCGTTGTGGGCAGCCTCCTACTATTTCCAAGACATTTTATTGTAATTTTAATTGAGTTTTCATGCTAAACAGGAAATTAAAGGAAAATATACAGCAGCTTGATATTTCAAGTAATTTGCGACTTTGCTCTTCCTGAAATAAACATTTTCGTGTTCGCAATAAGTTTGTTGTTAATTCTGTCACTTATTAATGAAAGAGGTTGTAAGGAGTAGAAATATGGAAGGAAGGACTTTGCCTTGCATCGGAACATTTATGACTATACAAAAAAAAAGGAAAGACAACGCTGTGGTCTGTGGCTATGTGAGAATCGAACTCACTACCTCTGGTATAGCAATTAAGGTTACTAACCACTAGACCAACAAGCCCGTCAAATGTTTCTACAGTTTGATTTTGAGTCTCGCGAATCAATTTATCGCCCGTTACGTCACAAGCACCGTTCTTATTTTTTATAACAAAGCAAAAAATACGTGTCTAATATTTTTTCTATTATCTTATTTTTTATTTCTACAGGATTTTTATACCCTAACAGTCACCTACATTATTAGGCCTTTTTTATTAAAATACTGTTCCTTAGCACAAAGCCGTTAGGGTGCCTAATAATTTATAACCTAGATTTTAGAATAATACGTTGCGTGTTAGTGCTTAACTTCTAGTCATGCCCTTGAATTAACTTTAATTGACTTGGCAGAGTTATGAAACTGCCAATCAAACTACTTTTTAAACCGACTAAAAAAGAAAGGAGGTTTTCAGTCGATGTTACTCTTTTTGTTTTATATTTTTTGGGATCAGGAACCTGAGAGGAAATATCTCCAGGTAACGTCTATAATGAATTTTTTAATGAACTTTTTTTTTTACATTTATATTGTACGGTTTATTCACGCGCACTTATCAGGAATGCCGATTAGTTTCGGACCCAACCGGAGTCCTTAATAATAAGCTTACGCGATTCGTTATTAATCTTAAAAAAAACATAATTTAACAATTATGATGTTTTTACGAATAGATTATTGATTTAGTTTTAGAAATTTTAGTTATAATATAAAAAATAAACTTCCTGATTCGCTGTATCTAATGAAATCTAAGTTAAACAGATATAATTATTTTAATTGAAATGCTTAGTAAAATTAATAGTCAGTGGATTTAGAGAATTTTTTAGCATCTGACCATTACTTATGAAGTTAGCAATAAAAGTAAATATTCAAATACTAAGTTACTATATTTCATACTGTACACAAAGTATATCGTAATTATCTTTCAAACTATTATTACGTATAATAGTTTATGTGTTATTTCACTTGTATTGAAAAGCTCTTTAAGATATACTTACGAAACAATTTTCAAGCAATTCTAAACCTTAGTTCTATGAGTTAAAGTTGATTTAACCTTTTTGTGAAACGTGAAAAGTTATTTTGAAGATTCTTAATTATTCATTCAAAATGAGGTGTTGGGGACAAGCCTGTGTTGTGTGTTTAGTACAGGAAATAATTATAACACCTATTTATAAACGTTGAAATATTTGTGGCGGGCAATTATGACGATGACACGGTAACTAGGACACAAGAGTTATTATTTGTCATTATAGAATGTTTATATTTATTTGTTTCATATAAAAAATGAAGAAAAACAACGTATGAATACAAAAAAACTACAATTAAGAATTTAATTTAATGAGTTTAGACAGGATTCCAAAAAATGTGTCTGAAATTTTATTTGCAATTCAATATTGGGCTGGCGTGGTGATAAACCTCATCGTATTCTTTATTCACAATTATTTAATGTTACAAAGATAATTATGAATGAGATCACTGACATTTATTATAGACCATACCTACTGATTTAAAAGTATGTTAATACCTGCTAAAAAAAAAATGCCTACCTACTGAAAGAATAATTAAAGCCTGTTTAAATCACCTCGATTATTTTTAACCAGCCTTTGTTGCAAAGCAAAAATATTTCTAACACATGAAGCAGTGAAACACATAAATCTGAGGGGAAATAATTCTTTCAACCATTGCGTAAATTTCCTTTAAACGGTGAAAAGTCACACTTCGTAATAAATAGTGTGGAGGTAACCATGGCCGGTATTATAGTACGCTGGGTTTCCAAAATGGTCTATTCTTGGTACTGTTTAGATGCTCTGCTATGAAAGGTAAGTGAAGTAATCAGTCTGCTGATTTTTGATGGCTTTTATCTGTGCTTTATAAAGTAGCTACATTATAGCCTAATTTGAATTAATTATTTTAATCTCTACCTTGGAATTACCTACTGCTACGTATAACCTCCTCTCTTTCAAGTGCATCCAGCAAACCTAGCTACTAGTGATACATCTCGTCGTCGCGTCTCATCGGCGCGGCTAATAAACCTTAATTTAAAAAAAAAGGTTAATATCTGCTTTTTGACTGCATTTCTGCATTACTAGAGTACTATTTACCTAATAATAACGATCGCTATTTTTGTTCGTTACGAGTTAAATAGAGGTCAGCGGTAGTTTCCTACATACCGCGTGTACAGGTGGACTCATTCGTCACTAAACGCATAAACAACAGCAACGTCGTGTGAACCCAACGGTTCTAAATTCAAATTGCATTGTGGCAAAATTCAAATTGTACCTATGTATTATGTAGACGATTTTGTGGAATGGTATTTACGATCATAATAATGTCTAGTTTAATAAATATACTTACATTATTATTTTTATTAAAACAAGTGAATAAAAGCTCTTTTGTCCATAAATTATTCATTAATTCTAATTCATATTTTTCTTATAATATCACAGACAGTTTTGCGCCATTACGCAGTGAGTATAAGTAAATGCAATGCTAAAAATATTATATCCAAAAACATTCAATCATTAAATTCAATACAACTTTCTCTATCTACATTCTTTGACGCAAAAAAAGCCTTTGAAGTGTTGGAAGGTTTTTCCAAATCAATACTATACAAAGACCTTACATCTTCGCAAAATAAAACGGATCACAATATTATTCTAATGTAATGTAAACAAATTGTGAGGAATGTTTACTCGAGCATATTGAATGGAGCTACCAATGAGTAGAAATGTGAGAAAGTACTAGAGCTTACAATTTAATAGCGAGTACCTATTGACGTGAGCAACTGTTATTTTTTAAAATACAAGGAATAGTCACAAGATTTTTTAAATTTTGTCTATTTAAAATCAAAACTTTATTCATAACGAGTGATAATATTATAGTAGACAAAACAGATGTTAACTAAAAAATCATTTAGTAATCACCTACATTTCGAGTAACAACTTGACTTTCGGTGCCGTAGTGAAAGCCAAACAGCCTTATTACACTGAAGGTACGCCACAATACCAGTCCTGCTTCATCATGTCCTAATATAATAAGCGTAGATCAAACATTAATATTGCCACTGAATATTAATTACTTAATACGCACGCTGCGAATGTTTGCTAACTTCATCAGATACCTGAATTGGGATGCGTTGTCTCGACTATATTACATAACTGAAGGTTAGAGGGAGTTACAGACAAAACTTTAAAATGAAACTAAGAATAAATTTATCAACAAAAAATATTATATTCCTCAACATTCCTACAACGCCATCCAGTCTCAAATTAAGTATAAGAGAGTAACTTGTGTGAATACCGATAAAAATACATACATATTTCTAAATACATACATTTTATAGATAAATTACATCCAGACAGAACGAAATAATGATCGCGCTCGTCACACAAATACTGATCCTTGATTGAAAATCGAACCCACGACCTCCAGTAAAGCAGTCGGGGCCATTAGCCACCAGACCAACCGGTCCATCGTTTCTGAACTCATTGTCTTATTCATACTCTAATGATCACCCTTTTTACTAACATTCGCATCAAAATTACTGATGCCCATTATTGTAATTGAGCGTGAGTGTTTTTCCTTTGATGTTATTGAAGTATTTTCGGAAAAGTGGTATCTCTAGCTATGAGCATTTTCAAGACAATCCATAAAACAGAGTTGTCTTAACATAATTAGGCTTTGAAAGTATCCATAAATGTATTTTTATATCGTCCTACTATCTGAGATTTAGACTGCTTAAACTTCCTACTTAGATTCTCTTACATCAGCATTTACGTAAGCTTTCCTTAATCCATTAACGCTACACAAATCAGTATATAACACAGGAAAGATAAGCATCCTTAAAGCTACCACATTTAAACCAATTACTTTCGAAGCAGCTCCAATTTTGTTCCAAAATATAAACGTAACATAAAACACCCAATTTCCACATCACATTATGAAGTAACCGGATGATTTAATCAATACACGGTGCCCCTCACTCCACTCCTGCAACGAGGAGTGTTTAAGGCGCTAAGACCTCAGTTACTACGGCCATATAATCCCTGGAGGCAAAAGGCCGGCTTAATATGAAGGCCCGGACTATTGTAAGGTGTTACATTTTGCCCTTGCACGAGATTACGACCGTGCAAGTTTAACATTAATTTCAAAATTTCCGTCTCGAGTTTGCCAGGAACCTCGGCAGATCAATTTTCGTCAACGAGTTTAAGCTTCAGGTAGGGTAAGTAGGCTATTATCGCGGTGATTTTCAAGTAAAAATATATCTTATTAGGTGCTTATCTGCAAGTAATACGGGATTTTAGAGTTTCATTAGAATGACAAATGATATAGTCGTTGAAATGAGGTTTTTGACAATGCAGCCGCCGTAAGGAAAGAGAATCGTCTAAAGGTCCTTCTGCATTACCGAAATGTTTAAAATTTAAATACTAGCTTTATAATTGCCAGCCATGATCACAGAAGTACCGTAGATTAGGTAATTTACGAGACTTATTTTAAAAAGCCATCTTCAGGGTCCATCTGGAAAGTATAAATTTTTGCGTTCTCTGATTTCAAAAAGTTGTTTTAAATTATAATCTAACCTAACATACACAGCAACTTAAATGAAATATCACGACACATAAGTATCTGCAGTAGGTTTTTAGATAGGGAATAGATAAGATAGAGAATCGTGGAAAGACTTAGGGGAGGTGTTTGCCCTGCAGTTGGACACTAAGGGCTAGGAAAAAAATAGGTTTCTATTAATTTAAGAACTTAAGTGATTTTCATGCACGTAACATTTTTGTTTCTAAGAATTACAATAAGGTTTCCATACTTACACTGTATCAAACAGTTCGAAATAATTTCTTGTATTGAATACATTGCGAAATGCAATAAAAATACAAGTGTTACGTGGATACGTGTCTAAGTTATGTATCTTTCAATATTCCCTAACAGAATTCACGGATTCCAGACGTTTCTACGTAATACGCTAAGAATATTTTTATCGCGTTGGATTTCAGTATTCAAAGCGTTCGAACGATGTCTATTTTCAATTGAAGTTAAATTTGTTATTTGGAAATCAAAAGTCAATGTTTGATTTTATTATGATGCTTTGATTGGTCGATATATTTTTTTATTTTATGCGTTTTCAACATTAATCCTTTTTTTTCTTAGATAATAATCCAGACTGTTATTAAGAAACTGAAGTGATAAAATATAGGTTGCAATTACTATATTAGAAAGAAATTATATCACAAGTTAATGTCATTACTGTTGCTTTGCTTTAGATATTGTAGTCTTAAATCCAACACTAAAACCAATAAGCTTACATCAAAGCACCAGTTAGCATATTACACATTCATCATGCGTAGTACAAAGCTCGTTCCCTCTGCGTTCATTAATAATAACTAATAGTAAAACGGGAAATGGACATCAAACTTGCTCTAACGAACGTCAAAGGACATGACTATTAAAGCACATTGAAACCTAATTCCCGTATTAATAATACATCGAGTAAAGCACAATGCACTGCGCCTGTAAATGAGAAATTCCTTTTAAATAGAAAAATACCTTACCTACCCCTTTTGCAATTTATCGTTGCGTTCTTTGTCAACTTGGGTAGAGATGCAAAATAAAAATCTACGACAAAATTTGCAAGTCACTCTTCTATCGTTTGTCAAATAATGAATTGCCAATTTCAGTCTGCAGCTTCTTTCACTCTTATTTTAAGGGACGTAAAGGCGAAGTTTACGTAATTATGTGTGTTGTAATTTTGTTTGGTAAGGCAGGGATGTCACCGAGTCTAGGAAATAAAGCTCTGAAAATCATTAGGGGTGTGTTGCTATAGTACCACCTATTAAAATTTCGTTAGTCACATCGAAACCGCTTTCAGCTGTAAATTCAACGCATTTCAAATTTTATTTATGTTAACTTTTATTTAGAATGAAAACGGGGCGGCCGAGGTGATGGAGCTTTCAGCTTTATTTTCCAATAAACTCTTTGCTATTTTGCTTAAAATGGAGAAAGCATTTTATTTTGTTTCACCGTGCGTTATCAGTAAATGTGTAGTCAATAAACAATGGATCAATCTCGTTTCTTATGAAGGTAACTACAAAATAAAGTAATTATCAACCATTAAGTATATTAGTACTTACATTATTAACAAATCTTTCAAGTGACAAATAACTTAAAAGTCAGTTCGATAGAATACAAAATACTTTCATCAATATCATTGAATACTAATTAAAGTCGAATAATATTCATCAGAATTCATTATCTGAATTCCAATTGAAATCAGAGCACAAAGCTCATTCGGCGTGATTAGTAAGATTTTCATTTCTATTGAAATGGGAGCTTCGAAAATGGTAAACAATCTCATATTTATTGGAGCTTACAAATCAACATTTACTATGAAACCTTAAAGCAGGACTGTCGCTGTTGTTAAAAAGAGACGGCACTCTACATTACGTAGCGTTTTCTCGCTCTAAAAATGCACACAGTCATGCTGTAAAATCTCATGGTACAAGGCAATGATATGTCAAAGAGAATATTAATATATTACGTTATATTATAAGTTATAAATAACGATTTTCTGTGTAATTGGCGTGTATTTAATAATGTTGTTTTCGTTAATATACCTACGTTTCACGCCTGGTATATCATACACTCGTGTTCATTCCTGTAAAGAGGCATTGAACTCTATAATTATTCGTTTATACACCAAATCATAATGTGAATTATTTAAACTACCATTTTGCCCACGGCTTCGCCTGTGTGGAAGTCGGTTATAGCTACAAAACATTATAACAACGACAAAAGGAGGGTCTCTCTTTTAAACAGTAAGTTATAAAAGCCAATCGAGGTTGTCAGCTTACTCTTTACCAAATTTCATCAATATCAGTCTGCCCATTTGAACACAAAAAGGGGCAGACATACACTCATAAATACATACACATTCAAATACTTTCGCCTTTATAATATTATTAGGATAAGGATTATTTTTCACAACAGAAATGTATTATAACTTTTTTTTATTTTTAAATAGTCGTCGTTTCCTTAGAATACTCACAAACAGCAGAAAACGTGAAAATGTTTTAATTAAGAGTAAATAAATTACGTGAAGTAATTTTCTTGCTTTGTCACGACAAATTTAATATCGTCAAACTTCATGAATTTCGAGAGCTAATGAACCGACAGTGACCTTGACCTTCAAAGGTCTAACATTTATGAGGGTAAACAGAACTATGGGTATTACAATAATTGGGTGAATACTGTAATGACGTTTACTAGACTGATATTTGATTGAACAATGTAATAATATGTAATTGATCATGTATCCTAATGTATTGAAAGGCAAGTGCCATAGTTTCCCATAGTCAAAGAATGAAACACATTTAACATACCCATAGTCCTAATTCGTTTCATCCCCATAATTTACAATGGTTTTGTACCGACCTTGAGCCGTCATTCATTCACCCCAGTTCTTCCAAACAGTCGGGGTGGATAACCCTTGGTAGGTGCCCCATCACATTTTAGATTAAAGTTCTCAACAAGGCCTCTGAATGTTGGACCTGTGTCCCCGTGTAAGCCTTTAAAAAGCCCTTGAAGTTAGCTAGTGAATTAAAAGAGGTACACAAATGTAACTGATAATTTCGCTTTAGAAAAAATCGATTGTTTTCAATATTCTATCTTACGCTGAATTTGGCTACTAAGGATTAGATGTTGGCGTAACCTTTGTAATAAAAACATGTTGTAACTCTATCTGTAGCAGCCAAGTCCATAGATATATAGAATATTGAAAACAGTCACGTAAACGTTACCCAATAAGAAGTTTGAGATAGATTTTTTTTACAAATCATATTTTAATTTTTAGATTGCCTGGTCCCAACTATTGTATTATTTTTTACCACACAGTAGACTTGGAGCTAGCAGAATAAAGGAGTTAAACAATAAATATATCAAAGCAAAATTTCAACTTTTAAAAAATATAGATAGGAACTGAACTGCTCAAGGACTGTTCTGAACTAGAAAATGGAAAATTTTCTTAAAATACTCGTTTAAGAAAGAAATTCTTACAAAGACTGCAGAAATATGAATTACGGGCAGTGACTTTGAAAAGTCGGGCGCAGCAGAGCAGATTTGAATGTTCCCCGGTTCAAGTTTATAAATTGTTACCCGTTTATTATAACTGGCTTATTGTTTTATGATTTCACTCACTTAGCATAGAAGTAGTTTTTGATGAGGATCTTTTAACAGCTGGTGGACTGACTTTCTAAGTAGTGGACTGAGTTTTTCCTTCTGTGGAGAATGAAACTAGCACTAATACGCAGTTATATTTGCCTCTTCAATATTTTGGTCGAAATTCCCTTTTTATGCTTTCTGTAATTTATTTACGACCTACACTTTTAATCACTACAGTTTTTTTTTATTTATAAGACGGAGGAATCCTCATGGACACTGCCTCCTCGGTAGAGGAAGTGGGTGTAGTGTCAGACTCTTTCAGTTACCTACTGACTAAACCTGAACCGCCATGTAACGTCTGCCGCGTTTGCTCGGTGCGCGACAATGCTTTGAAGTTCATCATGCACCACGCTTAACCTAGTCAAATCAATGGCAACGTTATTTGTTGATCACCTAGTTTCTATCGCTTTGCGTTGAAGATGGTCGTTTCGTTTCAGAATTTGGGTGGTAGTCTATAAGCTACTAATTACCTACTCTATTTATAATAATCATCAGTTCTAATTTCATTCTTATCATATCCAAGTAATGACCATAGTGAACCAGACGAAAAAATATTATGTTTTTACTCGCAGTACCAAAAAAATGTTTTCACATCTTCGAATACTGTCACACGACCTTTCAAGTTAAACGACGGATAAAATACCTTGTAAACGCCTTTTCATACATTATATTGAACTTCCCATACATAAACAGGTACTCAAAGTATTCGAGTCCGCCCATAAATTACCCTAACCCCATTACCGTGTCGCTAACATTTAAAAATCCATCATTGGGATAACGCAAGTCACCTTCAGTTCATTTATACGACGTCACAAGGAATGACAGTTCGGTTATGCGAACTCAAAATAAAATTACGTAAATGGATTACCTTCCTTTGTGCTTACCCCATTTTAATATTCAGCTAAAAAGCGGCAATTTGGGGCGTGTTTTCCTTTTTTTATCGCTTTTGTATAATTTCACAGCATCAGCGTTTCATTTATGATGAGTTTTGGTACATTTGTAATTTTAAGCATTATTTTTGTGTCACCTGTTTTTACATCTGTCACTGTATTTGTGATACTCGTGTCACAAATACGTGTTATCTATCTTTTTTTCTAGGGATAAATATGAGACAGCCAGTTCATTTTATAATTAGCTGGAAAATATAATGAAAACCAGTCGACCGATAATATCTGTAATGTATGTTTATTCCTTGTTTTTTTTTACAGATTCAATCATTTCAGATTTTGTTTCGATAGTACGTACATACGTACTATTAAGAAATGCATTTAGAGATATTAAATAAATCATTAACAATTTCATAAAAAGCAAATTGTAGTAGAAAATCTAGCATGCAAAGGGACGATGAAACTTTTATTTAATGTCCGCCATATAGTTTAATGAATAATATTAGACATGCATCTTCTCTTTTGTACCTCAAACAAAAATTAACCAAACTGCAGTCCAGTCAATGAAAGTTAAGCGTGACGTCACTTTTTTGTACAAATTTGGCGAATGTGTTACGTTCTATACTTTAAAGCAGCATAACTTTGTAATTTATTTTTTTGTCAGATAAACTAAAAAGACGTACAAATTTGATTCGTCGTATCCTGTCATCATTCCTATTGTAAACGATCTTTACCCAATTGATAAAAGTTGAATTAAGGTATTAATAATTCAGGGCTCTTTAAATTTGTTATAAGATAAAATCATTCGAGACTGGCGTAAAAGGCTCTACTGGCAAGCGAAGCCTGGCTTAAGCGGATTAATCACGCCAGGAAAAAGTAAATATGCTTCTAGAAAGACAAGTACAAAATCTGTGTTAAAAAGTTACACGTTTTAAGAGTTTACGTAATTCAGGCTTTAATATTAGGTATCAGGGTACAATAAATAAATATCCCTCAACATTCACACAACGACATCTAGTCTCAAGTTAGGCATACTAAGCAGCTCGTGTAATGGGTACTAGGCAACCGATTACGATAAGTTATACTCAGGCACAGCACAAAATGTGGTTATGCTCATCACAAAAAAAAACATTTATCCTGGATGGGTATCGAACTTACGACCTCCGGTATAGCAGTCAGGGTCACTTTCTACTAGACCAATAGGCCCGTCAAATATGACGTCATCGACTTGTTAATCAGCTATGAATTCGATGGTTTTCCTAAGACCCAACTATATTGTTATATAGTAATTCTTGATTTTTTTAAACCTGGATTTGATTATATTAAATTTTTGAAAAGTTAATGATCATGCAAGTCATTTATAGGTATACTATCAGTGAAAACTCATAATAAGAATTACCATTAACCAAATCTTGTACAAATACACAAGCTATGTTAAACTAAGCTAAACAATAACACCAAAAAACAAAAAATATATCTACAACATTTACAAACACAAAACCACAACTTGATTCCGTTCAGATAAAATAGAACGTCGAAATTCGTTTAGAACGGCATGATGATATAGGCAGTTTTTGGCAATATTTAACGTCAGTAAAACTTGATATGGGTAACATATGCAAAATACCTCAAAAACAAATTTCCTGTTGCGGTTACCGTATTGTATCATACCGCATTCTGACAATCGATGTCAGTCCAACATTTTAATCCCTAGGATTTCAGTTTAATACTGTAAACTCTGTCTGTATTATACTTTTATTGATCTCAACGTATTCGATTTGGACCTTAGATTTAGATAGATTTAGATTAGAAAAAAAAATGTTTCTTCCATTTTCTTGGTAGTTCAAAACAACCAATAAAAGTGCAAGATACAGGCTTAGGTATTAGTGGTCTTCTTAATAAATTAAAATACTAATATTATAACGCAAAAGTTTGTGAGAACAAATGCATTGATAAGAGGATGTTCGGTACTCTTACACGCTCAATCGGCTGGATCATTTTTTTATGAAATAAGGTATGAAATTAGTGGACATCCTGGATAACAAGTAGGCTTTTTGTCGACTGCTCCAGAGAGGGATATTGTTTTTACAGGTATAATTGACATTCACACGGCCGAAGTCGTGGGTTATAGTTTCTAATACAAAACTTTCTTTAATGCATAATTCAGATTAAACTCTTGACAAAATAGAATGTGTCTCAAGATAAAATACTAACATATCATGTGGCTACGTTGTTCAAAATTGAGAAACATTAATCTAATTTAATAAAATCCTACACGGGCTTAAGATCTTTTGAATAAATCTCGCACGAAATTTTATTCCTTCAAGTTCCCAACACTCAAAGAACAGGAAACACCAGGAACCCGTTATGATTTATAAACAAAGTACCTCGTACAAGTTTGATCCCTTTATAATCAGTAAAACAAACAAATAGAAACAACAGAACAATCCTATACATATTCAGAAAGGTTTTAACGTATTAGAACTTTGATCACGTACTTTAAACCAGCATAATTTCAATAGTATTAACATAAACGTACCTATTCTGAACGAAGTTCTTAATTACTCCTCAAGTAAAATAAATTATTCAAAACAATTAGAAGATCAAACAACAATATTGAATATGGACATAGATGTAAAGAGTTTGGAGTTCCAACAAAGAATTTCGTCACATGGCATTAAAAATTCAACACTTTAAAGAAAGTTAGTTCTAGCTTGATTAGAATATTTAATTCAAGAACTGTTTGAAATAATGATTAAAACAAAAAACTTCCTTCGTTTGCTAAATGTAAAGCTCAATTTAAATTATCCCCAAATTAGTTTTCAAAGGAAAACTTTGTGGTACACAGCGTAAAATATACGTAAAAATATAATTTGGCTAGGATATTTTGTAGGTAGAAGTTAAACAGCCGAACAAAACGAGTTCCCAAAAACACCAGCAACGCGTAACGAATTCGGAATTGAAAATCCACGTGTCGGAACTTACCACTCACGAACTTTCGTACACCTAAAAATGTAATTTAAACGAAACACAGAAGTGTCAAACATTCACTTAACTGTTACTCCGAACACTACCCGGCAAAACCAATTACAAAGACGGATTACGCTAACTGCCTCCAGAATTGAAGCCCAATTTGTGGACCAATATATTTAATCCCGGTTTACGCATGTCCAATGAATGAATGGTTGAAATTTTGGGACCTATCGCGATTAATGAAAGCCAATTTGAATGCTGGGTTTGAAGATTCTCCGTGGCTATTGTGATAACGTGTGGCTTCATTCTCGATGATATGGGTTGGGATGTGTGGTGCGCGATAAAAGATTCTTTGAAAATTGTTGTAAGGTTTTTTATTCCACCTTTAGTGATATTTTAAGCTTTAGGGCCAGCGGCATGTTAGGCTCGCAATTGTTACATTTATTTAGGTAACTCCCAGACTGTTAGGGATGACTTGAAATAAATTTGATTATTGTAATGAAGTAAAAGTTTACTGGATATTCTCATAGAGATTAAGCTACGGCTAAACATTAAATAAGGTATGTAAATAATTTCATATACATTCCTATGCTTTCTGCAGAATAATGCCGATCTTTGCCATCAATATTTTGCCCACCATTAAGTTACGTAACCACCGGCCTCCAAAACTGCAACCTATTTATTAAAAACCACCCGAGCACCGAAGGCGGTATTTCTATATTGGACTTGTTGTAAGTCCGCCGTATCGGCAATATGTGACCGGTTTGCAAAAACCTCGCATGTCACTGGGAATGCAGAAAAAGCGGTATTGGAACCGGTACATGCACTATGCAAGCTACGGAACCAAGTCTTGTATCCGTTCGGAAACTTCCTACGAACTAACGAGAAAACTTTTGTTATAAAATCTTCGTATTGAATATTAACATGTCCTTTATAGGCCATAAAAAGACGTTGGACCGTTACGGGCATAATAATCGAGTTTGCGGAATGTTTTTAATGAAGTTATGGATTTTGTGTCTTCCTGGACTGGGAAGATTGCTTGTTGAAGCGAGTTTTATGGGTGTTGGTATATATTAATATGAAATTTACTAGCTTCGTTAGTCAGGGACTTTTAATTATAAATAATTAATAAATAAATGTTCCTCAACAACGCTATCTAGTCTCTAATTAAGCATACTAAGTAGCTTGTGTTATGAGTACTAGACAACCGATAAACATACTTACATATTTCTAAATACATACATAATTTACACCCAGACATAGAACAAAATAATGATCGTGCTCATCACACAAACATTTGTCCTGGGGATCGAAGCCTCCGGTATAGCAGTCAGGGTCCAACCAACTAGGCCAACAAGCCTGTCTAGTTTAATGATTTTTGTTATTCTTCTTAAAGCTTCATCATTTTATGCTTTATTATATTACCGTTTTAGTACTGTCATCAACTTACTCATACCTGCAAAAAAACATGCTTCTACCTTATACCTTCTAACATACTATAAACACACCTCCTTTTACTATCTTGTTCCATACATTATTAATTCTCTCTGTAAATCCAATTCAATTACAAATTCTCTTTAGAGTCCACCCATCTATTAATTTGCTCTATAGTTCCTGTTACAGAAAGGAGGCGCTTACTGTATTAATACTCGTGTGGCGAGCAGCGTTCATTGAATCTCTACCACGCTGATTGGATAAGCCTTTCATGATAGTACTGTTAAAACTAGTATGGTATGACGTTTAAAGAGAAGTGTAATAAAGAATTAAATAGTATCCTAATAATGAAGTTTTTTTTTTTCAATCTTCTGTTTTAGAAGCTGCTACTTGGGCCATTGAATATTATATTGTAGGTATGTTATTTGGATACTCATTTAGACTTTGTTTGCAATTTAGGGCTGTCTAGTTCTACCGATTATAATAAGAAGGTTAAAATAGGTTTAGATAATACATTGTCTGGACTTTTTCGAAGTACAGACATTTGAATAGACGTAATACGCAGTCTTTAAGTTTACCTTAATGGACTTTTGTTATTTACTGTAATTCAATTCAATTCATTTATTTCAGACAACTTGATCCATAATGGTAAATAATTAATCCATAATGTAATATTTCAACCGGGCAATTTGATTTGATTATAATTATTTAATCTTTCCAAAAGATTTTTCTAACTAAGCATAACCACTGTTGAGATCATCATCCTCTTTCTGCCTTTATCCTATTTCACTTGGGGACGACGCAACACGTTTTTTCTTCCATTCTCCTCTATCAGACGTCAGTATCATTTACTCCTTTTTCATTCATATCATTCCTTACACAATCCATCCATCTTTTCTTTGTTACCTTATAACATACTACAAGCAATAGTATATTTAGACTGTGCTACAAGTATATTGAAAGTTCTTTCGAAACAAAAGACAATCTGATATACAGAGTTCACTGTTCCTTCTCTTTATGAATATAAAATAGAACTTTGTATGTTCGAATGATACGTAAGGGAAAATATCTCAGCAATTTCTGTATTACAAAGTCTTATCGAAGAAAAAATAAAGTAATATTCTGTATTGCAAAGGATTCGTTTCTTCAATACAATGGAATAGCTTGCTTCTATGAAATTGGTTTGTAGTTTAGTTTTTACTTTTCTAGATCGTTCGAAGCTATTATCCTTTGTTGATCTTCCTTTATTTCTATTTCTTATTTTATGCAACCTTCTTGAGTTATTTTTCTAGGTACTGGTTTTTCTTTGCTGCTTTGAAATTGTAGAATACGAATTGAACATTACTTGTAGGCTACCCGCCATTTCTTGCGATGCCAAAAAAATAGGATCGAATAACTCTTACTCTATTTCGTTACATAATTTAATTTGATTACTAATGTTAATATGATTAAAGAAGGTCCAAATTTTATTTTAAATACAGATTAAAGTCAATAATTTCGTTAACTTATTTTTTATTTGCAATTCATTCAAAGTGTCCGGGGCTACCCGAACTTCCCCTACGTTTAAAACTCAAACTGGTTTTAAACCTTAAAATGACAGATACAGTTTAATACTAAACATCTTTTATAACGGATTGATAATTTCATTTAATCCAAAACCTTACCTCAATGTTAATTTGACAACCTTTTCCGTATACCCAGTTCTAGTTAATTCCTTGATACTATTTTAGTTACTTTTAAGTCTATTTAGCTTAGCCACTAACTGCTGAAACTTTAAGAGCTAATGCTCGTAGACGGTTGTATTTCTGGGAACTACTGAACATACGACTGCATTGACTTATAACACGAAACTACACTACATTTTGGGCTATATTTGGGCTAGGAATTATTATTGTCAATACATTTTGCATAATTTGAATCGCATTCGGCTAATGCACTTAACTATAATATAATATTCCACGACTTTCACACAACGCCATATTTAAGACTTAAACTTAGCAGAGCTTCCATTAACATTTTTTTTTAATATTTAGTATTAATTGTTGTTATAGCGGTTACGGATATACTTCATTCGTGAAAATTTCAGCTTTCTAGCTATTACGGCTTATGAGATACAGTCTGGAGACACACTTCGGAGGCTTAGTATTATTAGGGTTGAGTTTTACCCATACGGTACGGAACACTAAATATGATCGTGCTCATCACACAACCTTTGTCCTGGGTAGAAATCGAACCCGATCTCTGGTATAGCAGTCAAGGCCACAAACCACAAGACCAACAGGCTTGCAGGCAACATGGTTTAGCTCGTGACTGTACATACTGTTTAATGTGACTCGTTTTTCCTTTTTAATAAAACGAAAATTAAGCGTGTCATATTATATTATTATGTTCCCTGTTACGGGCTAAAAAAAATCCTTTTTACACCCAGCGATATTAAATAAATCTATCCTCATACACTAATGTAGGCGTGTAAATTGAAACTTAAACTAATATAATTCGAGTAATTCAATATCAGGGTGTGTTATACCATACGTAGTTAATCTAACTTCATTGTTTAACTTAATCGCGATTACGTGAAAGTGATAAGTTTGAGTAATATCTTGATAATGTTTTGAGAATAGATATTAGAAGCTAGGATAGGAAGTTTGTTAATCCGTGTAAAGATTCCAATGATTGATTAAACTTACAATTTGTACTTAGTTATATACATGATATACTAGGTAGCAATGTTTTTTTTTATTTGAGTAATTTGAAAGTTAGATTATGAACTAATATTAAGTGTTCAATGACAGGTTTAGATAATAATATTAGCTATTTGAAAGCACACCTTCATCATTATCCAGCTATTTTAAAAACACCAGCGCTGTAGTTCTGTGAAACTGATTGGGGTGACGTCACATAATTCGTACGGGCCTCATTAGTCTATTTGGCAAACGGGCTTCCGACTAAAACAACACAGAACCGAGCCAAATGCGGATCATACTCACGTAATTAGTACTTATGTTTTAGTATAATATTATTTATGCACTAGTTTTCCATATTTTGTGTAAAATAAAGCCAAAATGTGCGAGGCTTTCGTTCCCGCGGTACTGTAAACGCCTGATGGTAATGTTGTAGCAAAGTTTTAACTTAGTACGTGAAACTCAAAGCGCCTGACCTATTTGTGTGAGTTATTTCTTCGTTCAACTATTTGCGGTGATCGTCAATTGAATGACGACTGGTTTTAGAAGTTGGAAGGATTTTCTTGAACGTGATCATATTTTGTTAGTGGTAATGGCTGAATATGGGAAAAATAGGTTAAGTGAGTTTGGTCTTATGTCTGTATCTTTTTTTAAACTAACTGTTGCCCAAGAATTTGAACACGTTTTCAAGAAAAAAAAATGGGTATAAATGATAGATTTTGACTGATTTTCAAATGCTTAGGATAGATATTATTATGCATTTAAAATTTCATAAAATTCAGTCCAGCCGTTTCGCAGGAGTATGGTAACTAACACTGTGACACGAGAATTTTATACATAAGATGTAAACTTAGTTTAGTGTTCTAAAATATGTTAGCTCATTCCCGTAAGTTACAAACTTTGTAAAACCTAGTAAAAATAAATGAAATATACCGATCTTGTAGCCAAAAGATTGTAAGTCCCCAAGAGTAACACATTTTCGAAGTATCGCCAAGGAAACTAAGCTCGGATCTTTACGACACCACGGGGTTTTCACCTAAGCAATTTGTTCCACTTTCTCGTCCTAGAAAATGTTCAAAGCCATAAAGTTTATTGTTCCTGTCAGTGTTTTAAGGATTTATGAGATTATAACTTGTTGATCGGGAGTTTTGGAACTTGATAGATTGCGTTATGTCACGATACTAAATTAAGGGATGAAGAATTTTGTCGTCATAATCTATTGTTTTCAAACATTTTCCGAAAGAAATATTCGTAAGTTGTTTATGAAAAATTTGGGTTTTAAGGATAGGAAAGTTTTTATCTTGTCACGTTATTTTGAGATTTAGAACTATTCAGCTGAGATAATTTGTTGTGACAAGTTGTTATTTTATTATTTTCAACTTTTCGTCGTTTAAACTAATTAGGTAAATTTTATCTTTAGCATTTTAGTAGAGCAGTAATCTAAGCTAGTCTTGTTAAGATGTCCAAAACGGTTTTATTCATAATTTTGTCTAGCTATATGCGTACCTAAGCATTCAATAAATATCCCAAATAACGTCACAAAAGGATAAATTAACATAATTTTCTTCATACGTAATAAATGTTGACGCTCAACGAAATACCTTAGTACCTACCAAACATTAATATACCTTAATGAGGTAATAAATAACTATTTACCCCAAAAGCCATTTGCTTTAAATTGGCCCAGCGAACATGCCACACAACTTTTGTAATGAATTAATTAACTTCAACCAGAAAACGTGGACATCGGCATAAATTTCACGAATACTTTATTAAAATTTTTGGGCGAAACTTATAAGAGTTTTATTTGATCAGTTATTGGCCACAAATTTTAAGGAGTTTTCTAATTTCAGGGTGTCATTTGTGTTAATGTCATAAGGAACCTTACCTCTGACTATGAGCCCTTTTAACAACTCTCTTTTCATTGTGGGAATAAGACAGCACTATAAACTGCGTATAGCAACGTCTCCCTTGCACATCATCAACAGTTCTGTTTTGAGAAGTCCTGGTAAGTGGTCTGGACGGTAACTGGTAGCTACTAGGTATGAAGTAATTACTAAAGTTCGGTCATGATGAATTTTAAACAACACTTCGACAAAGGAGGTCCGATAATTATCGAAGAGTTTATACTTTAGGTACATTGTGAGATATCGATATTTCTTTTCGTTTTTCATTTCCGAATTTTACATAGAATTGAATATTTTACCTGAAGAAATCTTCATGAACTTTTTTTTGGCCTGGGGTTGGCAGAAAAGTATGAGCCGGACTTTCACCGGTTTAAACCAGAGGAATGCATCACGTTTCATCACCTTCAATTTAGCTGGGGCCACAGAAACACAATGACTGCTACCTGATAGCCGACTCTACTATTTTTGACTCCTAAAAGAGGTAGTTTTTCCGTGATAAATTGCGTAGCTTGCAGAATAATTTGAAGACTCAATATGTAAGTATCTCTCAAACATGATTACTTCACATAAATAAAATATTTTTTACCCTGTGAAAAGAGGGCCGTAACATTCCGTGTTTGACATTTCCACCTTTATACAAGGAAACATCGTTACAGAATCGAGTTTTCTTCAATAATGCGAGTCTTTGATATTTATCGATTTATAATATCGCCTATGTTTTAGTTTACGATGTCGATCACATATTCTTTTGATATTCACGTTTATATTGGGTTTTATCATAAGGTCTTTGAGAAAAGTTTTCTGATTGAGGATACATGTTTGTTTTTATTATGTTTTAAAAAAGTGAACTTTTATTACTAAAATGATTTTTTTCTAAATTAATTAGTATTGACTTGTGATTTGTAAATCTTGATTTGTGTGAGTATGAAAATGAAAGTGCCATTTATAATAATAATTAATTGATGTCATTGAAAAAAGGGTCTCCCAGTACAAGATTGTTTGCTTAAAAAAAGGTCGATATAAAAACCCTATAAAAGACTAATTGTAAAAGCTCTACCTTTAGGTTTGAAAAAACAAAACTTTTTACTTAATTGATGGCCAGAATTGCTATATTTATTAAAATTTACAAGATTTTATTAGCGCCTTCATAATGTAATAGAATAATTAAGTGCTTAAAATTAGACGCGCTGAAACATAAACGTGTAAGTAAAGAATACAAGAAAGCGAGAACAATGTAGATAAACTTGTATAAAATATCAAACCAATATTACAAACGCAGTTTTTTTGAAGTATGGGTGGATATTTGTAAGTATGTGTAGATGGACGTTTGTTGTTAATCTTTTATGCTCAAACGGCAGGATCAACTTTCATAATCTTTAGTATAGAGTCAACTGACACAATAAATTAACACATAGGACACTTTTTAACCGACTGCGTCAGAGGAGGTAATATAACTGCAGTTATAACCGATATTTGCGCAGGGAAAGTCACAGGCTACAGCTAGTTTAAGATAAAGACCTAAAGAATTGAGACGTGAGTTTCAATTGAAGGATGTTACCAGTTCAACTCTTCAGTGTTTCGAATTGACTGTTAATCGTCGAACTTTGACGATTAGGTAAAGATAGATTAAAATTAATTGCTCCCAGCGCTCGCCACCCGGGAGCTGTTGATTATCCATGAGGGTTCGCACTTCGCTTTCGCTGAGACCCTTATTAATCTCTGGACCAACATGCAAGGTTCCTTGGCTTGTGTTTAGCCATTTATTTCTATTGCCTCACCTTTATATAAGACTATATATGTCCGTGTGATGTAGAGTTTGAATCGTCGGTCCGACTTTAAGTAAACGAGCGATCGTATTTTTCATGTTCACAGTCTCGAAGTTTATCGATAAATTTTCACCACAAAACGTCCTAGTCTTATACTTCATAATAACCTGTTCTTGTTCAACAAGATCGCAAGCATAAAACATTTACACAATACAGGAGGGTGTATTTAAACTGAGAATTGTAACATTAGTCGTAAAATCCTTCCATGCTATACAATCTCAAATGCTTTCGAACGCTCATCGTAACTTTAACAACCGAATTTCCAGTTACATGAACAACCAAACGACTAACTTAACCTCCTTGCACCACAATTCAAAAAATATTACCCTCTGATACTCCTTTAAAGAAACCTTTAACTTTCTCCAAAGATGTCATTTGGGAGCAAAGATTTCCCGAGTAAAAGCTTGGCGCTGTCACACGTGACTTTTAATTACTAATTTCACGCTCGTTGTGGTTCCCCTGGGCGGTATTCGTATGGCTCTCTTCGGAGCCAGGAGTTACGATATCGTGACGTCACGGTACATAAATCATATTTAATCGTTGGGTTTATATGGGCTATGTAAATGCGGGCTCACTCGCGCCGAAATGATAAAATTATGGTGTTTTTGCGAGTGTAATGATGACGGATGGTTGGACTTGGTAAAAGGTGGATATTTTTTGATTAAGTTGCATTTTTATTGGTATGGATATTCAAAGGGTTAAGCAGTAGTGACCAACGTGTATATGGTAAAATTACTCTATAGAATGTGGGGCTTTTAGTCCATCATTTAAATATTTAAGAGTATTATTCGCGAAGTATGCTGTTTTTTCAAAATAAGTGTGTTACCAATTATTTCACCTGTTCAATTTTACCATCCACTAGATTTAATTCGTTCGTGACTCATACGAATAACGCATAAAATAGTACATAATACAGTAACCAAATAATGATTTGCGAACCAACAACTACAGCAATTTCTTTATTTCCGTACCACTTCAACTTTCAAACACCGCTTGATTACTGTGTTATTTGCGTTCACTTGAATTGGACGTTTTAAATCAACACCATATCTTAGGCCGTGTTCAAACTAAAGGCACCTGTAGTGATCCACGGAATTTGAGCAGGATCACTGTAAAGTTTGCATTTTAGTGTGAACGTGAACTTGTCGTTTTTTGCCCGTGTTTATTCAAAGGGTATTGCTGGTTAGGTGTGCTCAAAAGTTGCTGCATAATGAATTGCTGTAAAATACCACGCACCCACCAAATGCAGGAGACGTTATAAGGCAGTTCAGGTTTAGACAGTAAGAGTCTGACACACCTACTTCCTCTCCCGAAGAGATGGGCGTCCTTGAGATAAAAAAGCTTTAAGGGAATATGTACCTATAGAAATGGAATAAACTGCGGAAATATCACTCACAGTCGGCCGTTGGCTATCCTACTAATATTATAAATGTAAATGTGAGTAAATAGGTATGATCACTCTTTCACGCTGTAAAAATACCTCTGTAAATGGCTGGTTTTTTTTTGATAAAGTTTGGTATGGAGTACTAGGTTATGTTTGTACGAAATCCGACTGTATCAGACAGGGGATTGTGTGTGCAGCTATAACCGACATTCGCGCGAGCGAATGGGGCGGGCTATAGCTAGTACCTTACACACGAACACTGCCTTACCATGAGGCAATACCACAATCTGCATTAAACAGATCTGGCATAACCAATCATTAAATTCTTAAAGTACTGCAAAGTAGGTCAAATTGTCATAAAGATTGAGTGTTGGAAACAGCAGATTAATTTGAAATGTGACGGCTGAGTGGTTGACTTTGCAAATTGTGAGAAGGAAATTAATCAATATTAGTAATGTTTTGTTGGACGTTGGATAAATAGGCTGTTAAGTTTGTGTATATTGCATTTAAAAGCAAAAATAAGTTATACTTTATTTCGTGGTTAAATATTAGTTTGTGTTTTGTTATGACAAACGATTTATTGGTAAACATGTAACAGTTTCCAAGACTCGTTAACACCAAGTGGTTATGAATCTGTGTCGCTGAACAATCATTTTTAAAGGGGTTTTTGATGTATTTTATTTAATAGGTAGGTACAGATGACAGTCTAACAAAGTAAAAAAATAGTGTAAAAGTGTCACAAGACTTCTGCAAATCATTTTCTTACGATAATTTTCCATATCCTCAAGGAAAAATATTTTTTTCGGGTTAATTTAACATTACGAAAATAATTGACTGGCCATTTGGTCTAGCGGACTGCAATGGTTTGCATGCAGTGGTTTCGATTTCCACCCAGGCAAAATGTTTGTGTGTTTAGCACGGTACACGAGCCGTAAGTTGCATTTATTTGTAAACTCTATTAAATAATAACGATAACAATATTTTATGGTAAGACATTGGTCAGTTTAATACTTAAGTAAATTTAACAAAGAAGTCAGAACCTTAAAAAAAAACAAGAAAAGTTAGAATAAAACAGGTCTACTTCATTGTATATCTTTTAATCAAAAGCGAATAAAAAGTTAAAATAAAGGCAAATTGTACAACGGCGGGCGTATTGCTAACTGCGATCTCTTTACAGACAACTTTTTCATTGTTGTTTCAATAAATTCTAATACTACCTACTATTTAAAACTTTTTCAACTTGAAATTAATACTTTCTATTCGTGAAATAGAAAAGGTAACTTTATGGCTAATTGTTTACTAGTTAGGCCTCGTGGTTATACCCATGATCTATATTATATTATTATACTGTCCATAATACCATTACAAAAGGATATTTCCCAAAATTGAATCTTTTAGTGTTACCTTATCCTTTATAAAATCAGGCAAGTCGTTTTGAATATTGATACTACCAGACATACTTCATATTTCCTAGTAAATTTGTTCCTTAATATGCGTGTAGTGAAAAAAAACTTACTTATTTTAAACCATCAACACCTCTAATTCTGAGTAAAACTCTACTAGATTTTAATTGAAGTTATTAACAAAACTAAAACACCTTCCCGTCCTAACAAAAGTAATAAATAATTTATTTTTCATGAATAAATTCTACCTCTACCAGGCTTTAAATTTAAATAGTTTGGGCTTTGCTTAATTCAAATGTACTGACCTATTAACATATTAATGTCGCTAACATTTAGTTAATAAAACTGACACGTGCTTAAACTTTAATTTAATTAACGATAATATTACGTTTCGGTATTGAAATGGTTGTTTTGATCAGTGGAATTATTTTGATCATTATTATTACTATTGCGTAACAATTACGTGATACAATGTTATTTTTTCTATGTAGGTATAATGAAGGATTTTTTAATGTAAACAGTACATTAATAATAGTTACAGACAAACGTTTTATTTTCATTTTTTGTCTCGTGCTTGTCAGTAGTGGAGAAAAATATTATTTTCAATTCCTATTTCCTTCTGATTCATTTCACAGGCTCAAAAAATTCGCGTTTTACTAAGATGATACTTTAAACTTAAGTAAACAGCGGTCTTCGTCGTTTATTGTTGTAGGTTTTGGGTTATAGCTGTTGCAAAGATGGGTATGACATTTGTAGCGGGTTTTTCCCAATAAAAAAACCTACATAGACGTGTACTTCTAAACATGTATTGTATGCTTACCTTAAAGAGATTGTTACACAAGTATTGTATTATGATGAATATAATATTTTTATCGTGAAATCAATTGTTGGTTACTATACATTTTCAGCAGTCTATTTCCTCAACGTGCTATTAGCATTTTTTTTAAATGAAATACGTTGTAAAATTCTTTTAAATTGCAATACTTGCAAAACTATATTGTTTATTCTTCTATCATAAAATAATATTTGCATCAATCGGCCCATAAAGTTATAAGTAGCCTATATATGGGTTTATGTCATTATATTGCATAAGTAGTGACGCGCTGTCAGCTGTTGCGTGGTACCGCATAATATAGGCTATTTATAAATGTAAATTTATTGTACATCAATATTGTTGTGTAATAATATATCGTATAAATTTTATAGGTAAGCTTAAAACCTGAAAACTGCCGATGATTCCAAATCTCTTTTGGTTTTCGTAAACTTTAGTTTGTTTTTTTGGCATCTTCATCTTTGCCACCGCAAACTAAGTTTGCATTTTTGTAGTAGACTGTCAGGACATACGTCTGATAAGGGAAAATGGAAGAATAAAAATTGCGTTGCGTCGAAGTCAAATAGGAAGGGCAGAATGATGATGACTGTCAAGCAATTACTTACAATTTAGATCAAAAATTCTAAGCACTGTTGATAAATGGACTTTTTTCAGACATTGCAACTGAATGAATCGCTCAAATATATAGAAATGTCACTTCCATACATATGAAACCCGTGACTTATAGTAAAGAAATGAATTCTGTTATCATTTATGATGACAGAGATAGCAATATCACTTCCCTTTGGGAACAACCAAATTTTTGTAAAAGTTTTAATTTTTTTGGTTCTTATAGCTTAAGGCTAACATTAACATAAATTAAATTCATTCGTAGTTCTTCTAGAACATTTTTTTCCATAAAAGGAATGTTAAAAATAAACGATTAATATCCGTGAGGTTAATTAAATTGTTTATTTATCGAAATGATAACTTACATAATGAAATATTTTCGGATGAAAAGTTGCGTAGTTATTGGAATTGTTCAAATACCTTGGTATGATTTCTGGGTTATCGATTTCGATGAAATTCTTCATAAACTTTCTGATTTATTATTTTATTAAGTACTGGTACAATATGTGTTCGTGTTGTTTATTTTGATGTATTGTGGTTAACTGTAAATTTTTATATTTCTTGGTGTACCCAGCCGCAAAAAGAGGAAACTGAAAAACACCAAAATTAATGAAAATTTCATGTAATTTGACAATAATTGACAAGTTATATATAAATAAATGAACAACTTAGTCTTATAGCATAACAGCAGAAAATATTTATATCTGTTTGTGTTGTTTAAATTTAATAATTGATAATGTACTGTAGATATCTAGAGTATAATTTAAAATTATTGTGACTTGACCAAAAATTTGGATAGATTTCGTGCATATTTTTAATCTCGCCACTTATTATTAACTACGTTTATAAATGCATCCGAGAGCATACTAAAAAAAGTTAAAATTGACCTATAGCAAAAACTGTCAGAAATACTACAATAATAAAAACCAATGGATTATTGCAACTAAAAGTGAATATTCATGAATTAAATGTATCCAACCCGTGTTAACAGCCGCAGCTAATGGCGCCCGACCTGGGGCTTAAACTTTAATATTTATTTAACGTTTTAAAACTATACGTCAATCATGGTTACATGTTTTTGTTAATGATTTAATGAGCGACAAAGATGTTCATAATGAGCTAGCTAAAAATCATAAAAAAATACGTTAAGAAAAACAAGAAACAGCCCGCAACTTAGTCAACTTACGAATTCATTTAAATAAAATTAATATGAACCAAATTTATGGCTAGGCCTAATTCATCAAAATTTCTCTCGTTGATTAGTTTAGATTGCTTGCACATCGCTTGTAAGGCAAGCCAACTCCCAATTGCCCTGTAATACAATCAAAGCCTGAATTCAAGCTAATCGCATAATAATGAACGCAATATTGTTAATTTGTTAAAAAAAAGCAAAAGTTTTGATCTGCACCGCTCACATTACCAGTCTATTACTAATTATTCTGTTTATTTATTGTTTCAAACAGTCTGGTAAAGTTATTATTTAACTGAATTCTAACGCGTGATATAGAATCATACTTGTGCCAAAGTACTAATTGAAACCGCTTTTGGCACAATGTGCAGAGTTAAAAATTAATAAAGCGTAATTTAGAAGGCATACTGCCAAAATACACCAGTTTATAACTTTTTTTCCATGTTATAGCCATTTTTACGAGGTACATAACTTTTGAATGACTTGTAGTATTAAGCAGTATAAAAAACAAACATAGTATATGATTTGTTTGTCAAAATCTTGTCATTTCTTCAAAATAGTTGATTTGTCATGCATAATGTTAAGGCTATACTCAGAAATCATAATATTACGTAACCAACAGAAACTTACTGAGAAACATTTTGCTTCTGCGTCTCATAACGCCATCTATGATAAACTCAAGGAACTTATTACCAACGCTACAGTGCGGCGTCTAGAAGTTTTTCTTACGCCTTTCGAGGAATTTCTTCGTTAAATTAGGATTAAGTTACAAAAAAATAAGATTTTCAACTTACTTTTTAGGACGTTTATTTTTTTAATTGGAATTAATATACTCATCATATTTTTTTATGCGTCTCAGATTAAAATTGTTTTGAGTAGATGCATGAAGAATAATTTTATGTGGAAAGACAAACCCCTCTTTTTGAGGTATATGCAGTAGAGTAAAAATATATTTATACAAAGAAAATCTTAATGAGGCAACAATGTTCCTTTTTATTTCAACATTTTCTGGACGCGAGTAAAAAGCTTATCTACTCGTTTCCACTAAGTTTAACAATTTCACTGCAAGCTTTAGAGGTAGAGACTGGTATTTAAAACAATATTAACATAGATTATAGTGAAATTAGGTACCCATTAAGCGTATCATGGTTTGGTATACTTGCTTATTGAATTCAACAGACCGCAATATCTTTTTGCAATATTTGTAGGTTATCGGCAACAGTTTTACAGTTTGGCTATGATTTTGATTCTAGAAACTTGTATGAATGTTATATTAATAAATTAAATTAAAAAAAAAAAGATTTTTTTTTATTACATAGTACTTATGAGACAATGTCGCTTTATTACACTGTCTGTATTTATGTATGCTTAGATCTTTAAAACTACGCTATGTATTTTGATGCGGTTTTTTAAAGGTAATGTTTCAGAAAGAAGAGGTTTGTATGTAATACCAATTAATATTGCACTAAAAGAAGCTGGAGTAGGTAACGTTAAATTTCAAAAAATAATGTGAACTTTGTCAGGAAAAGGAGTAAAATAGCAGTACCTGTGTCCTTTAAAATTTCTCGTTAGCTCTCCGACTATTATCACCCAACATTTCAAGTTGCTGAAACAAATATCCTAGCTAATACCCTCTGTCTCATATATTCGCAACGTTAGTAGCAAGCCTGAATGTTTTACAATATAAGACCCGTTTCCACAAAGTTTTGTCAGTTCAATTCGGAACACGAAAACGTAGACATTTGTTTTACGGTCCTTAATTATAATCAAATTACAATTCCTAGGAACTGAATATTGCAAAACATTGTGCGACGAAAACACCTAAATGAAAAATATCGCCTTAAGAGCCTACAACGAAGATTCAACTTTATGTAACTCGAAATAAGGTTTTATTTTGGTTTTATGAAAAATGTATTTTGTAACGGATAAACTGTTGTATCTAAGTGAAATTGCCTTTAGTTTCAAGGGCCACGGGATCGTTTGTTTCAAGTAGCCTCATTTGCTATGGTGCGAATTAAGGCTTTTTCTTGTTCTTACTAAAATATTTTGTTGGAAACTTCCAAATTTTACGAAACAAGGTTCTAAAATTATTTTAAGGTATTCTTAAATGGAACACGTGTTTTAGACTACTTGTGGTAAAACAATAGAGCTAGAACAGTTCTATATAAAGTAAGTTTGTGAGGTTAGATGAATAAATGAACGGATGAAATTTGGTGTGGAATTAGCTGACAACTTGGATAACACAAAGGGTGACTTTTAACCGGCCATGTTAGAGGGGGTGTAAAGTTTTCGCAGCTATAACCGACATTTGCGCTGACGAAGACGCGGTTAACAGCTAGTTTTAATATAAACACATCAGACTTGATGTTGGATGAGACTTTCTTTGCCACATATTTTAAGAAAAACTTCATCTTTCATCGCCATTTCCCTGATGAAAACTGTTGAGGTCTTGGAAAAGGAACAGTCTTAAGTAGTTCTAACTCTAAAGTTTAATTTTCAAATTACATTCTTCAAAATGAAAGATCTTTAGTAAGTTTTTAACAGCTTAATTGGACATGATGCTAGATTTCGAAAACTTTGAAAACTGGTGAAAAGTTTAATGAAAAGCTTGACCAACCACTTCTGCTATCTTTTAAGTAAAATATTATGTTTAAATTAACATTTTAACTATCAAATGGGGTAATATAAAATAAGATGCATATACTAAGATTTTTTAACAAAATGCGTTAGTTCAGATTAAATTTACCTAAATGTTTCCCACTTCCGTCTTATTTTGGACATAGTGTAGACACAAAACGGCTATCGAACATATAGCCATAAAAACATACTATGCTGAGACCTAAAGTTATATCCTTTGTATAATTTTGTGTGTACACCAATTGTAAATTAAAAAAGAAAGAAAATAAAGTAGTAACATTTTTAAAACACCTTCAGACATGATAATTGAATAAATACCAGAATTTCTGCACATAATTCTAGCACAAGCCGCAGTGTATATATAATTTTAGCACAAGCCACCATAAATCACAGTTCTCTATTATTACAAGCGTCTTAATCAAAAGATATAATCTTAACATTGTCGGATGCGACTTGATCGGGCCCTTTCGACCCTTACCTTTTGCTTACGATCTGTTTTCACGCAAGCGAAATCAGTACACTTACTATGGAGTTTTTAATCCTTGTATTGCGGAGGGTTTCACAGACAATCAATTCACATGCATAGAGACTACCAAACTCAGAACAAACAATTGTAGAACGCACAAATTCTTGTCCTGCGCGGGGATTTAACCCACAACACGTCGCGGTTGTAATTGGCGTGGTGACCTAACTACTCGGTTATTCGTGCAGTCAAAAAGTTTAGTTCTGTTGTGGTTGTATATAAACAAAACGCAAGCAGTGTCGAGCACCTTCTCTCTTCCACGAAGACAAGAATCCAGCATAGTAGGCAAGATCGTTACTGTACAGTACATTTTCAATAACATCGCTGTAGTGATCAATTTGTTTCAATATTCGTTCGTTTAGTTAAAATAAAAAAAAAACAATCTAGATAATATTATTATGAGGTACGGTTAGTAGTAGCTTTATTTAAGAATTAATTAACTCATCATATCACTGCTGGAACTAAGCTTTTCATGTTACTTCATATCGTATTGACAATCTTTTTTTACTAAACTGTTACTGTATTTTTTTACAGAAAAAGTAATCTTCTTACAGTCTAGTCTCCATTTTTTGCGGCTATTATTTAGCTCCTAATAGTACACTTACCTAAACGTCAGCAAAACCTGAAATTGTAAACTGCAAATCACGTAAATATAATACTATCAAGACACAAATATTAGCATTTCATCTAAACCGAATATATTCGTAGTAATAACAACTTATAAAACACACTAAATAATTCCCCTTGTAATCTCGGTAAGCTTTCATATTAGTACATTTTTGTGTTAAACTCGGACGCTAAGGGAAGGTACGTGAGGAAAATAAATCTCGTGTGAGACAGGCAAACGGTCGGGACAGAAGGTAAAGTTCCACTTGGAAGGGAAAAGTTTGGTTGTACAGATTAAAATGTATCGAAACATTCGAGGACCTTTTTTGTTTGGGCTATTTGAATACTTATTTGGCCACTTAAATAAGAGGATATGAACAAAATAACTACTTGCTTAGTTTGATAGATGACAGTATGTTCGCAAAAAGTGCACAAGTAAAAACCCTTCACTTAACGGAGTTGCTGCTAGCTGTCAGTTTACTTTCAGGACAATTCGGCTGAAACGTTTAGAGAAAAGAAATATCAAATTAAATAGCGAATAAGACCCGCTTGCTGTCTAAAACAAAAGCAACTACCTACTGCTTTTTAAACCAATACACATTTATACATAAGCCCCCGCGGAGATTAAACCGTTTGGGTATCAAGGAAGTGGGTTCAGCATTTTTTCAGGAGTAAAACAACGTAGCCTGTGTAAGTCACTATTTAGAAATTGATTTACCAATTTAAATGTAGGTAACTCCTTAAACACCTGACTGTGATTCAAAACAATTTTATTATTATTTCCCGTAAGAAATTAAAATATGAGCACTATAATTTCACCTCCATAAAAACATAAAGTACTCTATTAATTATATGAAGCGGAAAATATCAGTAACAGTTAGTAAGGGCAAGTTAAAAATAAACCTAGACATACCGCGGACATTATCGGTGGCTTCAGTAATGCACAATACACGATAAAGCGGTCTTAGGAAAATTATCAGTTATAACCGTAAAAATGATGGAAATAGAATTAATAGCTGAACGTTCAGTGAACTTATTTACATTTTAGTACTGAGTATTGACCGGTTAATAGCACGTTATATCGCTCTTATTTTGTTTTAGAAGTTTGATGTTTTTGTATCTGTATTCTGATTGATGATTCTATTGATGAAAAAAGCTTTTCACCCGACGTTTCGGTTGAGTTGCACCGACCGTGGTCACGGGTAGACACAAACTATAAGTTGTCTTGTTGTCTAACCATAAGTTGTCTTGTCAGATAATGTCCAATCAAAAACCATTATACCATTTATTTTTATACTAAATATGCAGTGACTAACAAAAATAGCTGTTTAAAGACTATCACGCTGTATTTACATTAAATTTAAACGAAATCAGGCAAACACATCAATATATCAAAATAAATTAATAATTGCTCAATCAGCTGATTGAAATCAAAATTAATTGCTATAATCTCGACTACTATTACATGCACGACACGTGTTTCATTAAACAGGTTTCAAAACACGACAACATGAATTGCCGTATTATAAAACTTACACTTTCAATTTACATGGTAACCAATATGGCGAAAGTTGCGCGATAATTGCTGTCAACGCTCATACATATTTAAGCGTCTTATGCTGTCTGGGGGTATATAAATATTGGTCTTGTACTGTTATCAAAATATTACACCTAACAGCCAAACAGCTTATTGTGTTGTTGTCAACTTCGGTTTTTATGAGTAACTGGAGTGGAGTGGTTTATTATGTTTTTTATTTAATTCTTCCTACATATTTGAAATCAGTGTTCAAGTTTATAATTACAAGTATATAATTCTGGTAAATTAGTTAATTATATTATGTCCGTTTCTACGACGATGCAGATACAGTCTTCTATCACATTAATTGCTGACAAGATTTCAAACCTTAACAGAATTTGATTAAACGATTATATAATTGAGGAAATATGAAATGCCAAATATGATCAGAGAGTGAGAAACAACAACTAACTCAAATTGAAATCACGGAAATACGATTGATCTTTTGAACCTGTTCTCAGAATCACTTAAACAAATTTCGGTAGACGAGTCAAGGCTCAACCCATTGTCAATTTCAATTTCTTTTCGAGAACACCAACGAACTTTTTCATTTTCTGTTTACATTTTATTTTCCTCTGCGCTGAACTCAAATTTGGAATTGAACCGGTTCAACCGATACTTCCGACTTCCGTACCAATGGTTCTTTATTGAATTCTCCATTCTTAATTCGGTATTCGAGTTTATTCACAAAAATGGTTTCTGACAAATATGTATTGTGTTTCTGCGAAAGATTTTTGTATTGCTTTTTTACTTACGTCAATGAAATGTAATTGTTGGCTGTCGAATATCTTAATTATCTTAATACTGTGAATTTATTCGGACTATATACTAGAAACTTATTATTATGTGACGGTGATTGGAGCAGAGCAGTATGTAACAGAATGGTGGCCAAGACTTGGATATCAAAATCAAGGTAGGCATAGCAGAAATAGGAGAGATACGAAAGACAAAGACAGAAGAGAATAGCATTAACAAAAATAAAAGCATTTACCGCGCAGATTAAAGAAGTATTCAAATATGATGTATTGGTGATCATCTTTTACAATGAAAATGGTATAGATAATGATATTATAAAAATAAATATCCTATGAGTCGTAAAACTGACTGATAGACCCATAGTGACACTGAGAATAAAAAGAGAAGGAACGCGTGTTTCTAGACATTTTCCAAAAGTGAGCAACAAAAATTGTAAAAGGGTCTTGGAAGATCGATTTGGCAAAAAAAATATGATATCACAAAAATTGTGATCTTTGAGGATAGGAAACCGAAGAAATATCTCTGCATCAAATAAGGAAACATTACGTTATATGTCAGAATTCATCTAAAAGTTCAATTACATTACATCACAATGCCGTACGACAGAATTGATTAAGAATAAGATGTGAATCGAAAATCTTTCCTGCTTCTTTTGATCTGTTTGATTAAGGCTTTTCCTTAAACGATATTGAAACATTCATATAAATGAAGTTTTTACAGAACAAAAACTTTGGATGATTATTTTATGATTTGTTCATGACAAATTGTTTTATGATTTTCTGCAAATGTTTATTTGGGATTTTGTAATCGTTTTTGAAGATTTGGATTTTTGGACTTGTTTTTAAGTGTAATATTTTATTTAAGACTACACCCACTTAATGGAGTTTAACCTTTTTTATACGGGGTGTGTCAAAATATCAATTTCAAGAAGTATCAAACCCAACGAGATTCAAAAGAATGATATATTGAATTTACAAAAAAAAAAACCGACAAAGGTTTGTCCTATACGGGTTCGGACCACACTGTGGTAAGTGGCGTGACCAATATACATAATATTCCTCCCGGCTGTCCGCGCGGAAGGTAATTTCGTCTATTTCTTAAAATTGTCTTGTTACACCTCAATTTTACTACTAATGTCTAATACACTACTATTATAGCACAGAACGGTCATTCTATATTCCATGAGATAGTTAAATAAATACGAAATTACCAAGTCTCAAATACCAACAAATCGAACTTACATAATCCCATAAGGCCTAGGCCACTTACACTTACAAAATATTGAGTCCATGTCAATTTAAGTTAGGTAACTGTAACTACACAGGTAAAGCGTTGCCTAGGTAACAATATAATTTAATTTACCGAACAAGTGGCTGCTATTAAATTACTATTCCTGAGTGCTTTCCTCAGTTTAATATAACTCGGTACAGATGGGATTTTGGGATTCGATGACATAATGCTAAAGGAAGTAATAAAAGATGCTCTCAATTTTCTTGGCAGATATTTAACCCACGTCTAAAATTAATAAGAGGTTTCTCAAGATTATATGTAAATATATATTTATTACGTTAAGCTGTTGCCCGCTACTTCGGCCTCGTGTATGGCGGCTATTGCAAAAACATTACTACCTCTGACGCAGTAGGTTAAAAGTGTGTGTTTGTCGAGGGTGACAGCTAACCAAAATTGATCCAGGCCTTTGGACGAGAAAGAGTAACAAATATCCTTACTTCATCCATTCTTATAAACTTTAACGCTTATAATAAGAAAGAAAGAAAGAAAGAAAGAAAATACATTTAATTGCGTAATTGAGGACGCATACATAAGTACATAATAATCAATATAATAAATAAAACAAAAAAAGGGCTAAAATAGAAAGAAAACAAACATGAGGGGGTAGTATGCGTCACAATCACGCAATACGGCCCTCGCTCAGCATGATGCTGCGACCCCGTGCGAGACAAAGTCCCAGCGCTGATTTTCAGCGACAGCCGAAACTAACGTTATGGCGTCCAACGGGTGATTATAATGTGTGTTAAATAAATAGTGTTTCTGTGAAGCTATTTGCACAATGAATATAAATATAAATACTATAAAAATAATATAATTATAACTCCAATGATTAAAATACATGTGGTCGCGCCATTAATTATCTATGGTATGGTAAACCATAGAGGTCAGTGCTGTAACTTAAGCATCTGTCAAAAACTATTTCAACTAGGTACTGCTACTGAAAATAAAAATGTGTTTTTAATGGCGACCGACGCTTTCGTACTTTTAATCAGAGGGTAATATGCTTTTCAAAATATTGTATAGTGTGTGTGTATCATACGAGATAAGTATTTTGAGCAACGAGTGACTAAGTTGTATCTTATCCCAGTTTGAGATCGTGCGAGGTGTTATAAAATATGCTTTGTCAAGACGATGGGTGAGTAGAAGTTACACTTGGATTGCGAATAGTACGTAGTAAGCAGCATTCAACTTTAATTAAAAAACAACATTTTAGTTAAAATTAGGGAATATAAAAAGTAAGGAATAATAATGATTTAATTAAATTTAGATTCAACATTAAAATCGTAATGAATTGATATCACAGGTACATAAAAATATATGAGGACATAACAAAGAACACAGATGAAGGTTATTTGGAGCAATATGAGCCGACACAGCCCCTCCTCCAACATTGCTCAGCGATCAGGAGCCACGCTTCTGCTACAAGTGTGCCTCCAATGCATCCCACGCCTCAGGAAATCCCTGCACCAGCGCATGTACGCCATGACCCCGAAGGTAAGTGCAATACAAACAGTTACCATGCATATCAGCCAGTTTGTTCCCTTAATAAAAGCTTTTTAAGTCGGTATTTAAATGGTAACTTTGATTTCAGGCGTCGCAATGGTGGAATAATAATATGAGCTACTAATTGCTATACACATATTGAATCTTTTGCTTTTGGAGTGAGTAACGGAACTCTCATTTTTGGACATCTTAATTGATCTGCAAAAGCTTTTTAACTTTTCATGTGAAATTCCATATTGGGCACTAAGTGATTAATGAAACATAATTTTGATAGTAGCTTTTAAGGCTGTATCAATTTTTAGTTAGTTTAATAAACTTTGCTTGCCGTGTGATATACTTTAATACACAATAGACAATAGATGAAAAAATTTTAATAGTTACAGATTCTTCAAATTTTGTACTTGACTCGAATTCTAGTACAAAATTTGACGAACACGTTTAAAGCCAGAAATTGCTCAAGAACGGGTATTTAATACACCATTCATGCTCTTACACGTAAAATATATCTTCGTACAATTTCGTAAATCAAATCATAACGCAAAACGCATATCCAAACTGACGAAAACTAAATAAAATGGAGCAAAACGAAATATTAATCCAGAGACGTGCAATGGGCGGTCCTATTTCAATCAAATCTGTCAGACAACTATATATTATAAACTATGGGCAGCGATCCCTAAAACAAAGTTACTACCGTTTGAACAGCAGAATTAATTTATAAGGGCACTGGCTAATAATAAAACGCTATAATTCATCGTTATAATCAATGAAGATACCATTTTTTAATAACTTATGAACTGTTTGTTTTTGGGTTTAAATGTGTTAAGTCGGGTTTTGTATGTAGGCTTGTGGGTCGATGACGTTAACCCGGTCATTTATGACTGTATTTGAGCAAAAATAAACGAACCTGATTTATTATCATACAGAGTATGTAGGTGATACGAATAATGAAGTCTTATAAAGTTTATTCATTGAGCCAGCATTGACATTGATTAGTAGCCTTGTCTGCAAGTATTGTCAGTACAAAACGTAAAACCAATCTGGGTACCAAAATCGAAATCGGTGGCTACACACTAAGACAGAAAGTTACTTTAGTTTGTAAAAATCAATCAAATCAAATTCTATTTTTTTTTTTTCGTGTTCTTTTTATATTTTTTTCCTTTAACCCAGTCCTAGGTAGTCGCTGACTAAAGTTTTAATGTAAACAACGGAGTATTCGATATCTCGAAGTTCTTTTGTTCCAAGCCAAAGTTATTGAAACTCGCATAATACTTTGCGATGTGTCTCAAGATTATAGCTTTTCCATACAATTTTTATAACTTCTTTTTCGGGAAATCCTAATTTTGAAGTCATTTAGTTATATTTAATTTAAAATTTCATGAAATTAATAGTAAGGAACAAAGTATAACACGCTTTTTTGTACGTACCTGTACCATTTAGGCAGTTGCAAATAATAATAATTGTATACCACAGTACACTAAATTTTGCCTAGCGTTTGATATCAGTTCCTAGTGATCACCAAAAATGCAAATCCACAAATATGAAAATAAATCACTAGTTTGCAAGTTGATTATTTCAAGCTTTTTTATTCAAATTTCGGATGGATAAATCCTTTCATACATACCAATCTCTCTAACGATTTTCAAACCCGACAATAGCTTTCCAACAGTTTGCGTGGCGTATAACGACCATCAGTGGGTTTTCAAATTTATTTCCTAGTTCAGCCATTTAGTATTCATAAAAATATTGTCGCTAGGAAATTCGATAGGCAATCTATCTAAAATTCACACGAAAAAAATCCTCATTCATCATTTTTAGCAACACGTTGTCAAACCGTCAGCGTCCGTTAGTAGTGAGGGGCGAAAAATAAATATTTATTAAAATATGTGAATAATTATTGGCGATGCAGCCAATCACGAAGCACGATTTATAACCCTCCAGTGCTCTTGTTTATTTTTGTACTGACAGCGAAATTGAGCTTGGTCTGGATTTAGCAACTGTGGTAAATGATGTTGCCTTCGGTTAACTGATCTAGCTAATACCAGGAGGCTATGAAAAATATGTGTACTTAATCCAATTGGTACAATAATTATAGCAACCATTGCTCGCCACCACGTGCTTACAAAACGCGTAAAGCTTTTTCAGTCCGCAATGTATTTTGCACAAGAGCAAAATAAAGACCCATGTCTGTTTCTTAAAAGGTCATGGTACGGACATATCTGTGGTATTGAAATTGCTTTATGACTATAAATTTTACGTCAATTACAGTCTTTTCTGACCAGTTTCTGTTGAAGGCATTGAATCCTTGGAAGTAACTGTATTGTGGTTGATTGTAGGATACAGCAATAACCTTGCCCCCTTTGGCTACCAGTCCTTTTTAATCAAATTTTACTTAGGTTCAAACTATTCTGCTCATTGGCGATTATCGCGTCCTTCTACTTCCAGAACCCTTGGTACTTGACTGAAAAAAAATACATAGATTGTGGATTCAACATTATTTTTTCTTTGATCGCGTAAATAAAAAATAGGCGGTATAGTAAGTTGAAATTGCGTGTGACTTAGTCTTTATACACTTTACTGACAAGTTACCTTATAAACCCCTGTCTCCCAACGATTTACAATCATCGTATTTTGCTATTGTTTCGATAAAATAAAAAAAACACGAACCTTTTTTTTGGGAATCTATCTAACGAACTAATTTGATTTTTGTGTCAAGTTCCGCTGTAACCACCTTAATTCTGTCATTCGCTTCTAGACATTCATCATCTATACTAACATACTATCCACCTCCTTGCTTGACTGTCTCAGACACCATTTATCAAAATCATTCCTCTAAATCGTCGACTGCACAAGTAATTAGAGTGCTTCCGTTCTTGAATAATAGAAGGTGTGCCTCAGGGACGCATGCATTAGCCCTGTAATGGATGGAGTAACGTTCTGTTTGCAATGCTATTCTAACATAGTGGCAGACGGTAGACAAATATCTTCGAGCAGAAAGCGTTTTGAATTTCATTTTAGAATACTACCTATTTGAAAAAAATGTTATCGAGAAAATGTGTGGTAGGTGGAATACGTCCTATTAAGGTTAGGTCAAGATAAGGTGGACCAAATGTCATTAATACAATTAGACGTTGATGATACCATTATTTTTAAACAGCATGACAAAAAGACTTGAACGAAGAATTTATTAATTGGAAAATACACTTTGCTTACTATTTAGGCCTAAAAACATCATAAACATAATTTAAATTTACTGACACAAATTAATCTTAAAGGGTTCGCCAGATAGTTGCGTAGTCAGGCACACAGGTCATTGAATATGTAAATACTTAGGAGTAAGTATGTACTATACATATAAGAGACCCTAAGACAAGATTTAAACAAAACGAGAATATCATACCAGTTGACATATATTGCTGGTTCGTGAGGCTTTTGTTTTAAGAGTGACCTATCATAAACGCGCAATGGATCTCAACTTAATGATATTGGTCGCAGTCTTAGTAAGCTTTAAGTAAATAAACGCTGAGTAATTAATAGCTCCAGACCATATTAATGAAGTTACATACTCTTCTTGATATGCTCACGAAGCACATTAAAATTTAATTATGTAACTTAGGAACGGTTTTTGTTAGCTGACTTTGAATACTAATTGCTAAGGTAATTAGCTTATTCAGATTATTAATACGTACATGTTTTTGTTGCTGCCACGCAAAATCTAGTGGCTGTTAATTAATAATTACGAGCTACTTAAAACTTGTGTAATTTATTTACTTGTGAAATTTTATATCTAGACAAGAAAAATAGCTAGACGACTTTGATAATACTAATGTTTTTTTTTTATTATTTCATTTAACAACGGTGTTTAATTTTATCTCCCTTCAGGCTCAATTAATCAGTTCTGGGATAAAAGATGATGTGATTTTTCCATTAGGAGCCTAAAACGACAAATCATGACAATTGAACTTCTTGCTTAAGCCCTATAAAGTACAGAAATAAAGTTTTTTTTTTATACAAGGTGATTATTGCATTTATGATAGTGAAAAATATAAGAACTCATAAATGTTAAATAGTCCAAAAACTTACTATACATCTAACAGAAGCAGTTAAACCAATACTAAAACCCCATTAATTTCCCTCCCAGACTAAAATCCGAGCTGATAAGACCTGCTTCGCATACCAAGTGTTATCAAAATCATAATTCATAACATTTGAAAGTACTTGCACACGAGAGCCTAATGTTATTTTAATGCGAAAATTTATATCTCAGGAGCCCGATTTTGTATTTTCGATCGTAAAATCGTAAAATACTCGAGTGATTACGTTTCGATATAGGAATATGTGGTCATAATAGTTGATTCGATTTGGGTATGCAGAAAAATAATTTTAATAAAATTATGATCTGAACTTCATTACAATAAAAAAGTTCAAACAAGAATGTTAAATCTTCCTGTGTTTCTATTAGTTACTGTTATGTATTGTGTTAAATGTAATTTATTGCCTTCACTTTGTGTTGTTTTACAATTTCCCTTAGGTATGTTTGTCGACCATTTATCAGAATATTGAAGGAAATAATCCGTTTAAATTATCTTGCTAATAAAAAAAACTAATCCCATCAAACCCACTAGGAATCGATATTAGTTCCAAATATATCGAGTACCATCATAATCAGACCCCAGGTCAGTAAGCTAACCTAAGAATTTCTTCAACGCATTGTGATGTACAGCAGGTTTGCCCGCTTGCATAATAATAGATGTCAGGACATGTGCGGTGTCTAGCCGTTGTTTTGTTCCTTTTTAACTTCCTAAGACAATAGAACGCCCTGTGAACCCACACGACGTTCACCGCCAGTTAGCGAGCGTTAAAGCGTATTTACGATTGATATATTCATGTTTAATACTTCGAATACACCTTTATTACCCACAGGATTATTGTTCACTTTGATGGTGGCTTCTTGCAAATTCAATCTTGTGGAGCTTGAAATTTTATCTACCATTCAAAGGCAAATCGAATTTCTTTATGAATATGGATGGTGAAATAGCAATGGCGTCCCTATACACCTAACGTCACAATTAGCTTTTTGATGAAGCACAAAAACTTGCGATATACAAATATCAGTATAATGATCATCAATTTAACTAACCTTACCAAAATTATTACATTCATTCTCAAATGCAAAAATAAAAACCTCATGATTTTTTGCAACTGTGTCAGCTAATACATCTCTTGTTAGCTCGAGGCCATAAAAGGTAAGCAGAGCAAGCGTGACTCATGTTTGAACTAATGCTCATTGACGATTGACTAATAGTTCAGACTTCGATTACAGAAACAAATGTCTCATGAAGATCCCAAAAATAGATGTAAAATATAAATCTCGGTGAAACACGCCTAATGTAAACTGCACGATATTTAATTGACTATGTATTAAGTATCCTAGAATGTAATAAGTCTGTACTAGTAGGATTGACAAAACGTAGATACGTCAATCATTGATGTCTTGACTAACATTTTCTCTCCATATCTACATTAAACTTACATGAATTGTTCATATAAAGTAACTAATGACTTGATAAATCGATGTTCTTATCCTAAAAGCTAATTCCAGTTCCATGTTTGGTGACTATTTGATATTGATTTACATCCATCGATTCATTACTTACTAGTCCATCAGACGGGATATATACAATTACGGTAATGTATGTCATGCTCCATTCTAAATACGTTAGTTGACAAGCCTGCGGGGGGGCTTTTAACATTGGTTTCACGCTCCATGTTTAGCAATAGGCTGCTGATAAACATCACTAAAGTATAATCCAATGTATATTTTAATATTTATATGTTAATCGACTCTTCTAATGACCGTAAAAGGGAATGTGCAGTAAAGATTATACGTAGGGTACAGCCCTACGTACAGGCAATGTTTGATGTCTTTTCTTGATATTATGATATGCCGTTATCAGCTATCCATACGATGTCATTGTAAAAACAACCATGGCTGTGCGACTTGATAAACAGATTTAATTTGTTAAAAAATATAAGTTGTGTTCGACATAATATCTCATGGTCTGCATCGTTATAATCTATGAAATTGGTTATTTTTTAAAAGCCTTTACGTAATGCTCTGTCATCGCATTCATCATACATGCTTGTCACTATTTGGTTCATTTTGGATATACTTTGCTAGTAGGCAAAGAATATCCAAGATTCCTGAAGAAGACCACTGATTCCTGTTCTTGTTATCTTCCTAATTTACAACCGCTAAATGATCAATTTGTTACTATGACCTTTAGTGTTATGTACACTTTAAAATCCCTTGATTCTTTTGTCCATTGATTAACACATGTGTTACAGCCAAATGACCAAAATCGGCTACCGATTTATTGGTAACATGCAATCCACTCTAAAATTATGCAGCACATTACCACGCGAGTCACAAATCAACGATTAAATTTAACACGATGATGCATAGAACGTGCCCCATTAATATTGGATGGGCCTATAAAATGATTTTATCTATCACTATGATCTGCCTACTGCTTTACTTGTCATTCATACCATAGAGTATCTCAGTCAATATGCACTACGATGTAATACTATTTAAAAATAACCCTACTAATACTATAAATGCGGATGTTAGTAGTGTGATTGGATCAATGGATGCTTGTTACTCTTTCTCGGCTAAACCGAATTAATTAATAATACCTAATTTGGTATGCAGTTAGCTGACACACTGAATTAGCAAGTAAACTTTTACTCGACTGCGGAAAAGGTTGTTAATGTATTGCGGAGCTATAACCAACATCGATGCGGATGAAGCTGCGGGAAAAAAGCTATTTAACAATAATGTAAGCTAACTGTCAATAAAAAGACGTGAAAAGTAAAAAAAATAAAGTCAATAAGATTTTTTGTTTTAATGCTTCTGATGTCAAAACCGATGATGTTACAGTTTTGAATGAAACATAATTCTATTTCGCTTCCAGTATAACAGCATATTGGTAAAAAGTTCGTGCACATAATGTGGTTAGGAATTGTAGTTAGAATAACGGTAAACTAACAATGCTTTCAACGCACAAACACACAAGTTCCTGAACAGTTTTACAGTATGTAAATTTCAACCTCGCTTCACTTATTTCATTATTGTTCATTGACATGGTACAATATATACATAGGCAATAGCATGGATATGGCGCTGACTATGAAAAAGAAAACGTTTTGCCAAAGCACATCCTAATTTGCAAATTCCTTATGTTTTATTGATGTTGTATCTTCGATAGTACCATCAGGTGTTTGATGACGTCACTTCACAGAAGAATAACATCTCAATGACATTATTGACGCAACGTTTTGAATAAATATTTTCGCTCATGGAATGGAATTAAAGGAATGGACGAGAAGCAACAGCTATAAATGAACTGCATGTCGAGTGACATTCTAGACTACTAAAAGACAGATTGACAAATGTCAAAGTAAATGAACCGAATAATCTGTTGAAAGAATTTGATGAAGCAAAGAGAAATACAAAGAATAAAGGTTGCAGAGTTGATGAAAAATTGTTCGTAAATGTTAAAATACTTTATGCAGGTAAAGCCGAAGTATTTGCATAAATAAATTACGAGAATGACATCATCTCGCGAGTTGTCGATTCTGTGAAGAGAATGGACATTGGTATTTGGCACAATACGTGATTTTGATTTGGTATACAAACCCTATTAATAAGTAATGAGGTATGCATTTCTTGGTAAGGAGACATTAGGATCCAGAATACGTTTGGCAATTACCATTTAATGACATAATCTTAGTGTTATTTGAATACATGATAATACCAAACCTGACTCAGAGACTAGACAAGCGTCCAAGGCGTATACTAATGAAAACTGTTAAATAAAGTTGGTGACAAAGACCATATCACGAGAAATCCAAGCAAAAAGAAGTGATGGTCCTTTGAATTCCTTATAGTTCCAAATTAATTGGATCCCAGTTTTGAATGTCATTTTAATATTTTGGCATTGGATTCCACAAAAAAACGTGTTATCACAGACCTAAATATGTAACATAAAAATTTTGATCTGATGTTTTGGCCTTATTTTAAATTTTGCCACATCCATACGTTCCTCATCACACTCTAGGCACTAAAAAGACCAAGAGTCATTCACACATAACATCAATCAATCTTAAACGGCGCAGTCACGCCGCGAGTAACAATAAATTAACTTTAATAGATAACTCCTATCTAGGGCACATTATATGCGAGTAAACTGAATTATTTTTTTATGTTGATTCGCTGAGAAAGTTCATAAACAATATCAAGACGTGGGAGCTACTGTTTATATTGTAACAACAATTCTGTTTGATGGTTTTGTTTATAACAATAACTGAGTGGGTTTATTTGTTTATGTGTTTAATATGTAGTTTACGATTGAAGTAATTTGTTTTATTAATGATGAAACACGTGAAGCAGATGCTAATTATTTTGTTAATGCTTTAGTTGGCGTAATGAGCTTTTACAATTATATCCAACCTCAAACTACATTTTGATTTGAATAAGTCAGCACTGATTGCTTTTCACGAAAAGTCGTAACTATCTCAAATTGATACCTAACCTTTCGACTTGCATTCACCACTCAGAATTTGCTCAAGTACGTTTTTTTTTTCGATAGGTACCACCAAAGTAACAAAATATACATATCGTTGCGCTGTAACAAGTAAAAACCTAAATGTAATTTTGTGGAAATAATAAAATTACCTCGAAATTCATATTCAAATCTTGGCAATAGACGGTTAAATCCTGATGATTATTATTAAGGAGGTTTTCGGTATTGGATACTTAACATTCAAACGAGGGCCGTAATATTTACATGCTCTCAGTTGATGAGATGGTAACTTCAACTTTTTATTGGATGTTTTATTCAAATATTTTATCTGAATAAGCTTTTTAGTAGGCAAAAGGTTGCGTTGTAAATATTTTATTTATGAACATCTGCATTGATGTTTTGTATACTTTGCAACATCTTAGGAATCACGTTCTTTATACTTATGACCTTTAGCAAACACTTTTTCGGCTTAGCTTATTCAGTTACCTTTTTATTCTTCTCTTTACGAATTCACCGATTCATTAGCCTTCCTTTTCGTCCCAAATTGTATACCATCTCAAATAAATCTCTCTATACATTTATATTTGTATACAAATCGCGTGCAGTTAATTGACATCGCCTACCGCTCGTCACCCATTCGTATGTAATTCGGGCCGGTCCGGCCTAATGACGGTCCATCGACTGATCGGGTACATTGGCTTGCACCTACTAATCATTCCGACCGTCATTAATATTAGCGTTCACTAAAATACTAAACTAGTAATCACGCGGTATATTGAGATGTAATTGTACAGCCGTCACTGCTTGATTACTGTCATCATTATCTGATTGGGCTTTCGACAGTGATAGCTACTAATACCACTAATGACAGTATGGAGATATTATCACACGTAGCCACTCCTAAGTATACGAAAAAGTAAATTGCTGAGTTAAACGATATGGTTAAAGAAGACATCCATTTAGTTCCAAGTGGTTTTAGTATAATGACTGACTTAGGAAATTATGATGACACATAGATGTTAACGTGATAACTGCTTACAGCCTACTTGTTCGAAGTTACCCAAAGTACGAGTAACATCTGTCTTTCTTCAATCATTTTGTCAAAACTGTAAGTTTTCTTATTTGTAATTATAATCGATCCAGGAATACATCTGACTCGTTTCTCCTAATTTGCGTTATTTGAGTTTCAACAGTTGTTTCCGTTCCGCCTAATCAACTTTATTTTTGATGTCATTAAGTATAGTGGTCAACAATACGTTGGGTTGGTTATCAAAGTCAAAATTAGTTATCTAGTCATAATCGTCAATGCCAGATCCTGTCAATTCAGAACTAACCGCTCGACATTCAAACATTGAATGTGAAACAGATCGCAAAATCCTAACATTAATTAGCTTTTGTACATTCTATTTGTGTACACCCTTCGGGCGATCAATTTATCCAAACATTAGAGTATCAATGTTGATTTATGAGATAATATATTCAAAACTAAATGGTATTATCTCCAAAATCAATGCAAATGTGCGAAAAATCAAATCCATGTTCAATTTCTGTAATTACCTATATAATTTTTGGTTATCTGATTAGTGAATTCGATGATTTTATTTGTGTGCTAAATATTTTAATTAGGTACTTAATAAGTTACATTTATTGATAGTTTCACTATAAAAAAAAACAACCAACAGTTATTGTTAGTATCCTCTTGATCAAATTTTGATCATGCACATTTTGCGAACATCTTTCAAGTTTTGTTCCATGAATCAGATGTTTACTAACTATTTTGTCCTAGCCTCACATATCCAAATATCACAAAGCAAAACTCAAAGCATTCTGTATGCAACATTTTTGGCACAAGAAACAACAAGTACACAGGGAAACCGCACGAATATTCCACGAAAACAAGGAAATTCCTTAAGATTGCACAAAATGTAGACAAAGACTATAAAGATTATTCAAAGACATGACACTAGATTAATTTATGCATTGTCAAGCACATATTCTGACTGTCAGACACTCAAGATCTCCGCTTTGTCAGTTTTCTCATTCCGTCAGATTATATCCTCGAGCGTTTCATAATACGAGGTATTATTGCGATGTTCTCATGAAATAAGGCCTGAAATAATCTAGGCAAACAATACTGTAGCTGAGGTAATATCCTACATCATTTATAACACGGGTTCTTGCGGGAGGGGAATTTATTTCGCGATTACACTTCGCAATTTTGTGGAATTGTCAGTTTTTGTAACTGATGTTCTTGGGTTGGGTTTTTTTGTTTAGGTCTGTTTGTGTGCAAATGTTTTTGTTTCAGGTGAATGTTTTGGATTAAGTTCAGAGAGATTATTATCTCCTTAAGCTTTTGTACGCCGTGGGGGTCACCGGGTGACCGACAAACAATACATATTTTGTTGCTCGGCGGTTAATGTGATAATCCTACTATCCGGTATCGCCTTAGTTATCTGGGGTCACAAACGTATAAACTTCCCGAAAGCTAATGATCACTTAAAACGTAAATATTACAATTTTCTTTGTTTCATCTTATTGCAGGATTGTTTAAAAGTTTTTAGCAACCCTAACACACCCAGACCACAATTCCGAACCGAACACAGCTTTACAAATTAAAATAACGTTGCCCTAGATACGTTCAAAGATAAAGTAATGAAAACATTTAAGACGCGGCATAACTTTTAACAAGAGACCTCTAAAATAAAATTAGTTCTTAGGATCGTTAATCAACGTTATTGTTGACTTAGTTTGGTGACATTTATTAGGAGTTAGGTACAGCAAATGACTTTAATTTATATTACTAGTAATTGTTTTTGGGTGGGGACAAAAAGTACTAATGATTATCGTTTGCCCTAAGTGACATACTATAGGTAGGTAGCTATATTCGAAAGCCATAGAACGACAAGTGCTGTTGCGCTCGGTTCACGTTTTTAGATTTGGTGTTGAATATTTGAGGGATTCTAGATGGATATTGATAGCCTGGTAATGCAAAAACATGTATCTCATTTTATTTTGCGTTAGTGTTAAAAAGCTTAGATACACTTGCATCAGAGCGACAAGACAGCTGCAATGTTGGGTGTTTGCAAAGTTTATACCAAAAAAACAACTGACTAAATAAACAAATGAATTAACGGAAGCTAAATCACATTGCATTGATTGAAATTCTTTGAATCTGCAAAGTCGCCTAAAAGTTAGCAATAATAACCTAGTTAGATACGCGTTTCTTATCATCATTTTAGTTTAACAAAAACCTCTTGTTCTTGTATGATTGTTCGTTTCTTTGATTTGCCGACTTTTTTGTACGTGTTCAATCATATGACGTCCTCGGTTTGACCGGACTGACCTTTAGTTTGATACTTCAATTTAATTCAATTTTAAATTAATCATATCACACCACCAATCATTACTCATGTTATTATTCATATCTGCTAATACAAGAACGTTAAGGTTCGTATTCAATTCACACTGTCTTATGGTGAAGTAAAAGTGGTATTGCAATAGGTATTATATTTTGATTCTGAACTACCGCGCAACTAGAGTCAGTAACGTTTTGAAAGTGCCTGAGAAGGCCTACTCGAAATAAAAACCTTTTGATTTTGATTTTGATTTTGATTCTGTGACAGTCCAGGACCCCAAAAATAAGGAATTTGAATGATATAAAGTTCTGGCGTGATTAGCCACAAATAATGCCTACTATTTTTCAATGTGTCTATCATTCGGGTCGTCCATAACTATCAAGTAAAAACTGCCGATTTGCATTTGTTAGACTAAGTTCCATCTTACGCACATTCATTAAAATTCTAACCTTAGTTTCTACTAGTAATGTAAGCTATAAGCTGAATTATAATAACACGCAAACATGATTTGATTGTCAATGATAATAATCTACGATAATGTGCTAATAAAAAGGCCTAGCTGCTAAATGTCACATAAACTAATGAGAAAGACTTCCTTGACACTAATAATAAAATATCACCAATTGTATTTAGACAAATCGTTAGTCACTTGTCACTTCTAGAAAACCTATTCAGTATTCTAACAACAAATGATGAACCAATAAAAGCTACGCAAATTTAAAAAGCGTTAGGAATACTAAATAAATTCTTATTCGCGTTACAAAGTATAGAAAAGGAGTATAAAGTTAGAATTATCCGGAAACAATAAAAATAATATACGTGGAAATATTAGCAATGGAAACTTAACGGATAGTAACGGTGAATACTCGTAAGGAAATAGACAAGTTAATAGCATGTACTGTATTTTGATGTGTAGGACAATGCATTTCAATGAATTAAATTTAAAATAAATTTTGACGGTATATCACTGCATTGACGAAGTTCAATGTGATTTTTTTTTCTAACTCACTAGTAATTGCTCAGGATGATTAAACGTGAATTGAAAAAGCTGAATTAAATAATCTGTAAGTAAATAGTTTTTATAAGTTGCGTAAAATTTAATATTGGTGAAAACCACAAAACTTAGGTATTAGTCGTAGTTATTGTAAAACAAACTTCAATAATTACAGCATTTTCGACCTTTTCGATCTGTTTTGTCGCTCTCTAATTCAATTTCAGCCATTCAATCTAAGTTCTCATCTCCCGCTCCACTAAAGTAATTACAGATTTACTTATTTTCAAATTGAGGTCCAACTTAGACTTGATCAAAACTCCAGTTCAGCAGTTTCTGGTTAGCAACACGATTTAGGTTGTCCTAAATGCTGCAAATAGCTAAAATTCAAGAGACAAAGGAACTTCGGTGTGAAACGTTTCAAACGATACAAATTGTAGCGAACTCATCGCGATAAAACGATGCTTAATAAGCACAGTGTAAATTTTACGAGCAGAATTAATCCGTTGGCGCGTCGGTACGTCCGTCAGTAATTGTGTCAACCATCGTTTCTCATGATAATAAATTAATTTCGTCATCCGTACAGATTCCGGGAATTCAGACACATTTTATATTTGGAGAATTCATATTTTCATCTATTTACAATTTAAATTTTGGACGTAATGGATTTGAATCACATAGTTCATCGGTGATTGGCTTTGGTTCACGTGATGTCTCATTTGAATTAGCTTTGAATAATTTGTCGTATTTTTGGATCTAAGCCACACCTATAACGCGCTTATCTACCTTATTTAGTTTCAATCCCTTTGCGTTTTATTCGAAAACATTTTTCTCCATCACCCAGTGACATAGCCACTGTTTTTGTGATCTATTCCTGTCCAATCCCAAAAACTAATACCACTGGTATTAGTTCGGAAATTAAATTATTATTTTGCTTGAAACGAAGACCATATTTCAAATATTTAAATGAAGTACTTAATCTATTCCCAACGAATCCCAAAACATAACTTTTGGTACAGTCACAGAAAAAAGTTTATTTTGCTTTTTAATAATTTAATATAATGATCGTAATTCAATCCTAAATCTTTACAAACACATTTTGTCTTATCGAGAATCACATGCCAACTTTTTTTACCTGCAAAAAGGTGAGCTCGTTTCTATTGTTTAAAAATCCTAATCAACCAATCACAGCCAAGCGTTGAGCAAACGAAGCGCCTTAAGCCTTTATTACTGACTGTACCTTCAAACCATTTTACTAATTTTGGGAGTCGTTTATGAGTGGGATTCGTTCGGAATAGAAATTAACTGCGATAAGAAATAAATACAAGTGGTATATTTAGTTTTTGGGATTGGACAGGAATAGTTTCTGTCTCTATACTATAAATCATCGCCTGAACTTCTAAAACCAAGTACTTGACAACATCATATTTAAAAGCTTTCTCATTCATGTCCTCATACCTCACATCAACTTGACAGTTTTCACCACAACATTCACTTTTAACAATACCAAAATTTGCTATTGTTAGCATAACAAAGAATACATTGGGTACACGAAATCATTACATTATTTACGTAGTTACGACACAATTGGTGTTCACACCGTCAACGTCCACTTTGAGGGCCAGTTTCACAGGTCTATCTAGGTATATGACTGTGACCAGTTTAAGCTGACCTCAGCTTTTGTGTCGAGCTAAGCTTATTATCTCAAATAGTAACGTGCTACAATACAAATTAATCGCAGTAAAAGGAAACGAGTGAATCGACATTTTAATTTTATGAACTCGATCAAGGGACCTTATTTTTACTCAATTTTTAATGTAAATTTGACCTGAGAGAGTAATAATTGCGAAAATGTCAGTTATTCTTTTGAAAAAGAACATTTACATTGTCAGCGTTAATTCGGACATCGGGGTGTCAATTTGCGTGACGTCATTCCGATATGAAGAGAGAATGATTTGGTTTTATTAAAATTTATATCCGACGGTGTTTTTGGCACGGGAATATTTAACTACATACCAGAAGTAAAGAATACCTACCACTAAGTTTGAAGTAGGACGAGAATTTTAATGAAAACAGAATAATGCTAGAATTCAAATAAAGATAGGTAGGCTCTCGGTTAAAAAAATGTACAAGATTTTGAGCTTGATTTCGAGCTTCGTTTTGGTATCGCAAATGCGTTTTTTCGTCCTTAATTTGCCTGTCAATTACGACATATTACGTCACAATGGCATTTGTTCCAAACACGTTATTTACACAACCAACAACAGTATTAATTCATTACATTAAAGCAAATATTTGAGCAACGCATTTGGCATTAAATGAACTAGATAGAACGTTAACCATTTCAAATAAATTATCGCTGTTTGTATTTTTAATCATGATAGGTATTAAAAAAACATGTCGTGGGTATAATTTTACTATTTACTGTTAATAATATCAAATTCAGTTGATACCCAAATTAGCAGAAACATAAACAACACATTAATTACGGAACGTAATTACAATAATAAATGAGCTGGTAACTAAAGCCACAGTATAACGATGTAAAACAGTATGACGTCTTCATATAAACGGGGGTAACGCGAGTTATGCGTCGTTCAGGATGACCATGGCATGATACAGTCGCAAGCGTGTCATAGTTACGAAGGGATGGTGTGTTGTTGATGTGATTAAAATGCTGTTAGTGGTCAGCTCTATCGCTGTTACGTACCGCGCGGCTGTAGGCATTTATTTTTTTGAAACGGCCTTGTTAAACTACTGTATATATTTTACTGTGCTCTCGTTGTGGCGTTTAATAACTCGTGGGTAACTATAATAGAACTAGTTATGTTTGTAGCTATATCTTATACTAGGAAGAAACAGGAATGAAAATGGAATGAGGAAAAAATAATGGAAGATGTAGCATTCGGACACGCAAGCCTTCAAATAAATAAGTTAAGAAAAATACTGGATACTTTCAAACTGCAAATAACAATATGAACAATTTGATTTAGTAAATAAAATATGAAACGTCACTTATTCTCAATATTACTCGTCAGGATTTTAAATTAAATACATTTTTGAAACCGATTGAAACGACTTATCGCCAGTAGGACGAATACTTCTTTAGTATGAGACCAGATCCTCAACTTAGAAATGCAACTAGATTCAGAAGAAACGTTATTGTGCAACCTTACACTTGCTACTTATCGTTCAAAACTAAAAGTGCTCTTATAAACGCAACGCAATAAATTAATGGGTTACTAAGTCGTGTGTTCTGTAAAATCGGACAACAACTATGTGCTGACCGTGCGGTCACAGTAGGGACCATAAAGCTACGCTTCCTTAGCACGAGCCACAGAGTAACCAAAATATCTTGACCTGCAATTAGCAGACACACGAACTTTATTCATATTCAAATAAGGTAGGTTTTTGTTTGGTGTTAGGTTAGTGGTTGTTGGTAGAGATGCCATGTAGTGTTTGGTAACAGCGTGCGAAATAAACTACGATAACACTAAGGTATGTGGTCTTTGGTGTTAAATTTCCTCTCGCTGTGTACTATGAGGTTGGAGTGGACAGGCATTGTGTCCAAACAATGTATCGAACCTCGATACCACGCCGAAACCTCATCTATCCCGATTTATTCCAACTTTATCAGTGCTATCTAAATTACAGAGTAATTGTCGCCAATTGCTGCATTCTTAGGCGTAAATTAATTAATTTATAGATGCGGTTTTGTTAGGTTAAATATATGTCTGGGAATTTAATTACACGTTAAAATGTTAGAGCAATTTATCTTACTTAGTAAATTGTTGGTTTATATTGAAACATTAAATTATTTACCTATAATTAAGATTAAACAATACTGATATAAATTGTGGTAATAATTTACCTGGTAAGGAGGTGTTTCTTTGATTACAATAATTTATTGATAACTGTTATTTAATTTAAATACCTTCAAAAGTAACATTTTACAGTTTAATATTTGCTACGTAATCCAATAAAGTAGCTACAAATTTGATAAAAAAACCTAAAGTAAGTGTGAATCAATGTCAAAAGAAAAAGAGTGCCATTTCATTTACGACTCGATGTTGCCCGCAATTTTGGCCGCGTGATTGTCAGTTATAGCTGCAAAAACGTTATCTTTCTCTTAGCCAGTCGGTTAATAGTAATTTATACGTTAATCCAGGGTATCAGCTAACTCCATGCCACATTTCATCAAAACTTAACCAACGGTGTGAGCGTGAAAGAGTAACAAACATCCATCCATCCACACTTACAAACTTTCGCGTTCATAATGTTTTTTTTTTTTTTTTTTATAAACCAAGCTTCATTGTTTTTGTGTGGTGGTTTTAATATCTATAAAGTCATGTTGTTAAACGTCCTAAGCTTTAGTTAGAATATTTAGCAAGAGCTTTCAAGTACGTGCTAACTTTGCCATTACACAATGAACGAGCACAGAAATCTTTGAAACAAAGGGCGTGATTTGCAATTTGGTGTGTGACAAGTTTGTCTATGTCTTGTTACATTACCTTGTTACCCCATAAACTACTGTATCTAAACTAAAATAAGCAAAGCGAATGTTAAACAAACAAGACATAAAAAAGGCGTCAAGTGCGAGTCGGACTCGCACACGAAGGGTTCCGTACTATCTTCTATAAAAGAAAGTCACGTTTATTGTAGGTATACTAATTTATAGTCTGTTAATCTACCTGTTTATTAAGATTGAGTACTTTTTTATTATTTGTGGTTATAGCGGCAACGGAAATACATTATTTGTGAAAATTTCAGCTTTCTAGCTATCACGGTTTATGTGGCACAGCCTAAAGACAGACAAACAGACATACAGCTTAAGCTTAGTAATAGGATTTCGTTTTACCCTTTGGGGACGGAACCCTAAAAAATCACTGTTGCGTGAGAAAGAAAGACGGCACTCTAGACTATGTAGAGCTGCGTCCCTTTTCCTATACAGTGACAGAAATACAAAAAGAGGTGGTACTAGGTTTACCGACCTTTAGTTTATCGTTAAATTAAATTATTGCCACTTAAATTACATGATAAAGATCATAGGAACCCAGATAACGATCCGATCAACAATGTTGTCCACAAACACCTGTAATCTAAAGGTTTCCTAAGTGCCACTTAGTAATAAGGTAAATCGGACTGTAAATCAAATTTGATTGGTTCGCAATTATGGTGGATTGACTAAAGAGCGATATTGGCATAGCTTTTGTTGGTTTACGAGAACATTGAAGTTATCTAAGATAATTTTGTAGCTTTCTTGGTAGAAAAAGATATTGAAACATGTATATGTAAATAAATGTCGGGTGGGCAATGTGGTGTCCTAGCCAACCAATTACCAAATTCCTATGCAGTATGTTTGAAAGTTTGTGTATTTCATCGGCCCAGGACAATAATATCATCATCATTATCATCTTTCTACTGTTATCCCATTTTACGTGTTACTCCAAGTAACACGTTTTTTTTCTTCCATTCTCCCCTATCAGACGTCACACTATAATTTACTCCTTTTTCATTCATATAACTCCTTATACAATCGTTCCGTTCCCTTCCTCTCCAGGGCAAATATATATTTAACTATAATTTCATGTCAGGAATCATCACTGACCATGAAAAATATAAGTTTACGGTGAACCCTGGATTCTGAATTAAAATTAGGAGCTGAACTTAAAGGTGCAAGCACGATGATCAATAGGAATACGCTTCTGCACAGATGTAGAACATAATATAAACGAAACGTAACAACGCTAATATACATGCAAGTATTCTTGTAGTTCGAAATACAAGAAAACGCATCACTCCACAAAAATATTACATTACATGTTTGAGGCATACATAGAGCACTGCTTTGATTCAGTTATGATTCATCAAAATTTAATTTAACAATAACATCAAAATTAATATAAACCAACTTAAGCTATTTAATATTTGGCCGTTTAGTGGTCTCCATAAATATTATCTAAAAATACATTTTAATCAAATTTTCTTTTCAAATATACCTAAGTATTTAATTGAAATGCCTTTCAAGTACACAAATTAAAGTTATTCTTGGAAGACCAAGACATTTTATATTATAGGAATGATGAATTGCTAAGAAACGTGTTCTATATTTAATTCAGCTTTTATTATGAGACCACCCTGGTTGGTCGTATCGGTTCAATCTCTGAAATTAAATTGCCACTGCGATTTGAATAGCGAGACAAATTAGTTCGCTTCAAATAGATCTTTATTAAATTATGAATTTTATAATTTTAGTTTTTGTTGGTAAAAATAGTATAAATTGACGTCAAAAGCAATTATTTTCACTTGTGTATTGCTGGATACAGGTCTCGTGAAAAAATCGTAAACAAGAAGTTTACTATTTGAAACTTTATTATTAGTTACAATCAGAAAAATATTGTTAAGTAAGTACAGAGCACTATATTCAGTCTTTGGTATGATATCACTATATAGTATTAAACAAAGTCACTGTCGCTATCTGTCTGTTTGTTTAAATCTTTAAAACTACGCAACGGATTTTGAAGTAGTTTTTTTAATAGATAGAGTGATTCAAGAGGAAAGTTTAAATGTTTAACACATCAGTATTTCACAGTGCAATACATTTGTAGGTATAAGAATATACCAAATGTAAATAATAAAACAAATCAGATTGTTTCAGAACCCGTTTACTGTGTAGTAACATAGTAAAACTTGTATTCAAATGGCACCTTTAAATGTCATACATGTCTATACACCTCTATAGAGCACAGAGTATAGACTTTACTGTTACTTTGCCGTTCTTATCTCATGTCACATTAAAGCTCGTTAAGAATCTCTATCTAATCTACAAGGGATTAGAAATCCTGACAAAGCCAGCCCTTTTAAACCAAGCGTGAACTTGAGGTTTTCCATTCAACCAAAGAATATGTTAAAATAATAAACCAGTCAAGCGGTAATCAAACTCGTATGCTGTGGATTCTGTATTCTGATAACGATGTCTTTGTGTGACGTGTTTTATTCACGAAAATCTGTTAGAGCTTGTAAAATGATTGTCAGTTAGAGACTAAGATCATCAGGTATCAGAGATTTATTGTTGTTGTAAATAATTCATATTTGAAGCGCCTTAGACCTTATGTTATCCTGCTAATATTATGAACGCAAAAGTTTTTTTATATGGATGGATGTTTGTTTGTTACTCTTTCTTTCTAAACGGCTGAATCAATATTATTATAATAAAATTTGGGATAAAGTTAGCTGGATTACTATTTTTAAACCAACTACGAGGGGCGTAACGTTTTTGCAGTAGGTAATAAATGACATTCGCAGGTATCAGGTAGTAAGCCATATTTAGTCAAATTGATGATCGAATGTCAAATATGTAGTATGTAAACAACACAGTCAGTGGCCTATGAAATTCATACTTTTTGACTACAGAAAAAGAACAAATACAAACAAAGAAAGATAAGTATATTACAGTCCTATCATCGAGTTAAAACAAAGGAACATCTCATAAAACTCGAATCATATAACATCTGTCGTGACATAATGTTACGCAGAAGTGACGTGAAATTGCGTTGTTTTGCTCAAGGTATATATGTAGTACAAGAGCACTTACATAGCGATGTATGTTCAGCTTAAAAGCCAAGAGCCCTCGTCAAAAAGGAAAATATTAAAATAATTTTCCATTGCATCACTTCAACGTTATTTTTATTCTGCGTGGATTGGGTAAAGAGTTTTGTGGATGTTATTAAAAATAGGTTATCGTTACCGTAGAACATTTATAAAGCTATTTAGATTTATTATTTGTTTTAGTAGCTTTACTTGCTAAAATAAATAGAATATCTAAATAGTTTATAAGGTTAGGCATGGATGGATGTTTGTTACTCTTTCACGCAAAAACGGCTAATCAATTTGGCAAAAATTTTGCGTAGAGAAAACTGACACCCTGATATAATAAAAGTTATTTCTATCTGAATTAAAAAAAATAATAGTATTTTGCAGCTGTAAGCTAGTTAGAAAATGGTTTGAAGTGAATATTTGTCGCACGGAAATCATGTTAATTACGATAATGTCTTCGATTCTTTTAGAAGTACATTGTACCATAACTGCAAATGGTGTCCATAAGATAGATTTACATTATTTTAAAAGTATTTAAAATCTTGAGAGAGCAACATCCCGATTGAAAGTTCAACATATTTATTTTATATTGATGATAGCATATTTAAGAATAATATATGCTTTGGTACTATCTTTCTGCTTAAGCTAATTGTCACGACCTAACTGTTAATGCCTATCGCAGAGATTAACTCGATATCAAGGACCACCCACGATTATACTTTCAACGAAACTATCGTGCCCCTAAAAATGTTCAATTGAGTGCAACAAAGTATAGTTATAGCAGTACTTTGTACATCTTTCAAGATAAAAGTATTTTAAGAGCATTTTAGGGTTCTGTACCTAAAGGGTAAGACGAACCCTATTACTAGGCCTCCGCTGTCTGTCTGTCTCGAGACTCTATCTCATAAACCGTAACAGCTAGAAAACTGAAATTTTCACAAATGATGTATTTCTGTAGCCACTATAAAAACAAATAATAAAACTTAAAAGAAAACAAACTTCCCCATACAATGAACGTGATTTTTTCGTATTTTTTGCTCAATATTAAAATCAGTTACAGGTGGACGCTAGTATGATAGAACGGAACCCTTCGTGCGCAAGTCCAACTCGCACTTGGCCGGTTTTTTTAAGCAAATAAATTAAGTATCCATACCCCTATTTACTTACAAATCGGATATAAAGTTGTGCAAATTACTGCAGAAGTCATACTATCTTTTATTTTCTTATTTATTTGCACTTACGTGTGGATGCGGTAAGGTCACGAAAGTTTAAGGCCGCGCAATTTATTTCATGGTCTTACAGTGAATTCTTAGCTATTGATACATACTGACAAAAAAGGACGAAAGCATAATTTTAATATTTTAATTCTGCAACTATCAAAAAGTAGTAGAAATAATGTTTGTGACATAATAAAACGAAGTCGCTCCTAGCGTCTATACGTCCCTGTAAAAATTTAAGCATGATTTCAATAGATAAAATGATACAAGGTGTAGGTATACGTATATATGAAGCTGGGGTAGGACATTAGTAAGAGATAAAATAATTAAATTAAAAAAGAATAATAAATTAATAAAATATACTTATTGTGCATGAACTATTACTACAGTCCTAGCTGAATAGTATGCCCATAAAATAAAAAATGCAAAATATTTTGATACCAAGCTGGGAAAAAGAGAGATTAAATTTCATAGAATTACATTTTATGCAGGTATGACCATGTTCAGCTATAAAATTCTTATAAAAACGTCCATAAAACAATTTACTATCTTAACGTACAAACATAAAGAACTTTCTAATCAAAACGGAATCTTAAACAGCTCACAATCAGTCACCTGACAACTGTGTAAAGAAAAATAAACAAAACACGGCGTTGATCTTGAAAGCGCAAAGGCACATTTATACAAAGCGAGAGTAACGCATGACTTACCATACATTGACGGCGAAGATAAGCCACTTTTAATATTAGCGCTACGTGGCACCGCAATGTATGCAGTTGGCGGGATATTTCTCGCATCGACTGTATGTTTTTAGATAACAGTATTTATTTGAAGATTTCTTTAAGTGCAGTGAAAGAAACTTATCTAGTGATAAAGGTATCAGTAAATAAAACATGACATTAGTGTGATAGTCGACACCTTATGGGTTTAAGTGCTTCTTGATTGGGCTTCCATGTTAGATAATGGACGAAAATATACCAACGTATATAAATAGAACAGTAAAAGAATTGTTTATATTTATAGTTTTATATTTAAAAGAAAACTGAATTTTGAAATTATTTCTGTACCTACAGCTAAAACTATATGCAAATATTGAATGCTAAAAATATACCGATCTAAATTATAAGCAACAATAGTATCAAAGATACTATTGTTTCTTGAAATAAGTCTATTGTATTTGTAAAAGAGAGATAGCGCTCTACACATCATAGAGCGGCGTCTCTCTTTCACAACTACTACAGCCTTACTTCAAAAGATGGCGGTAGGCTCTTGGTCTAGAAACGTCGCCGATCTAACTGGCTTTATTTCATTTATTATAGCAGTTGCTGTGAGCGAGTAAAATCAAGATACTCAGTGTTTACTTTGTATCTCGACAAGTTTATTAAATGCAAGTCGAAGTGCCCGGATAGCGTTTGATTTCTTTTTTAAATAGATTCAGGAATACTAAGTAGTGTACCGGAGCGCCTTCTAAGAAATGGCGGTATTTTTTTTATTAAATTTTACCTTGTTTAGACATTTACCGTAGATGGCATTGTATTTTATACTGGAATTTTCATTTGTTTTTTTATCTGAACATAAATAATTCTGAATGCAAATGACGTTAATCAAACTGTTGATCGGGCCTGTTGGTCTAGTGGTTAGTGGCCCTGACTGCGATACCAGAGGTCGTGGATTCGATTCCCATCCAGAACAAATGTTTGTGTAATAAGCACGATCATCTGTTCTGTGTCCGGGTGTAATTTATCAATAAGATGTATGCATTTAGAAATATAGTATCTTAGTAAGTTTATCAGTTATCAAATACTGAAAATACAGGCTCTGCTTAGTTTGAGACTAGACGGCGTTGTGTTAAAGTCGTGGAATATGTTATATTTTTTAAAAATTACACGTCTACTATATGAGGGGTAGACCAGTGTGTCAGCATTGTAATTCTCGGTTTACGCAGGTTTCATTACGCGCTGTTGCCAGCGAGCTTTTTATTAACGTGTTTTGTTCAACTATTTTTATGTCAACGGTCATTGCACGGGAAGATTTATTTTCGTAGATTATGAGCGCGGTAATAATTTGTAATTTTTAATTTTTAGCTAGTTGTTGTGATAGCCAAGATGTAATGGATACCAGAATGGGATTAAAACGTTTTAAAATGCGTAAAAGTTTCGTGACGTAATTTTTCATATAGTGCGTAATTTGTTGGTATTTGAACTTTACACATAAGTAGATATATACTAGACTAATAAAATTGTGAAGTTCGCAAACCTCATAAAAAAATGTTTTCCTGTTATTTATTTTTTTCTATTTAGTCGCTACAACCATCAGATTAAAAGTCGTTCCCAGTGTGACACTTAAAACCGACTCCAACATAGCTTGAAAAAGGACTTGACAGATGGACAGACACTACAAAATAAAACCATAAGACAGAACAAACCGTGAGGAACAACTAGTCTTGTAACATTTCCACTATTTCTGACAGGATTTAAACCTTACAAAATATGGCTTATAATCAAACTTATGTAGGACGTGGCAACATGCCAGATTGATGAATCAATAAAATGTAATTGCAACTAAAGATGCACATGGATAAATCGCTTCCGCGCACCGATATTCGATCATACAAATCGGTAATACCGAATAACGATTCAAATCGATTGCTTCACAATTTGTGGTGCGATTACATCAATGTACAGTTTTTAATTTGATTAATTGCATTTATTTAATGTATAAATAATGATTTTAAGTCTATGACTAGTTTTTTTTTATAAAATAACCCACTAATTAATAATATTGTAGAATTACAGGAACTAAAAGCCTAGGTTCGAATTTTGTAGGATCCTGATATCCTGATTTGGTTGCTAATATCGCGATAAAAATAACCTAGATTTTTGTAGGAGTTTTAATTTATCCCACACCTTCGGTTAAGTAATTTAGACATGACATTTTAATATCTACCCAACTTAAGATACTTAAATAAAAATGGGATCGTAAAAGGCAGACAAATAAGGAAAAAACTTTTAAATAATTTGGGTCCAATATTGTCACTAATATTTAGGACTTAATTCCAATGAAAAGTCTAGTACTCTTCACATAAAAAATGCTTAAAGGTTTTATAGTAGTAGAGAAAAGAAAAGGCATTTTAATAAGAAAAAGCAAATAAATCGATAAGCATTTCTACTAATTATTTACTTGGCAGAAAACAAATGGCATTAACATTTTTATTTGCTTTCTAAAGGCTTGCACCTATCTGGCGATCGCTGGATTTATTTACAGAGGGAATTCTATTGAATTTATCACAAACCAAAGAGGACAGCGTAATTGCTAGAAATACTCATCTACGCGTAGCCGCCGAGTAACTCTGACTTTCGACTAGGGATGTTCGTTGTGTCAAGTTTCGGATATGGATTCGAATGTGGTATACTTAATATCTGTAAATAAAATGGTGAGTTTCTGATTATGGTATAGGGTGTGGTTTTTTTTTTTTGATAAATTAGAGTTAGTTTCTGGTATAATTGTAATTTTACAATTAGCTTGCATTTGTACTAATTGTTACTACTATTTAACCTGTTACTATGTCTCAACTTGGCCATAGAAAAATGTAGCGTAAAATAATAAATTACACACTACACTTTTAGATTATTTGACTAAACGTTCGGATATTTTTGAATCTAGTATATTTTTAAACGTATTTCGTTTCGGATATCCGACACTTTCGGATACAGTTACAGCGCAACATCCCTGTCCAAGATATCTATATCAGAGATCTTTGAAACTTGATCGTTATCGTTTATTTACTAGGAAAGTGTTTCTTAATTTCTTTATGAGAACGTTATTACAGTTTTATTAATTGCTTCGAATTAATCACAACATCCGTTTGGTATGTTTCTGTCGAAAACTTGTTTTCGGTGTTGTTTTATGGATTCGTTTCGTTCGTCAACGAGTTATTTCTGAACAAACTTATACTCTACAAAGATGAGTCTTCATAGTCTTGGATATGCTGCCAAAAGTTGTATTTTGCTTACAATGTTCATGATTTAAAGTGTGAAGAGAAACCTATCATCATCATCAGCCCTGGATATCCCACTGCTGGGCATAAGCATTGCTTTTTAATGTCATTCTGCTCTGCCGCTTGCCCTTTCCATCCATCCAATTTTTCTGAGAAAATATATTTTCACGTAGAGAAATCTATATCAATTAAAAACACAAAATTTAACGATATAAATTATTTAAAAAAAAATGAGTAGGATTTATATTTTTTTTTGCTGTGAGCTGACTGATTTTCCTAAAGAAAGTTTATTATCATGTACAGACGTAGTATTTGAAATATGTCCGGTGTCAATACAAACTCATTATAGGTACAAATCAAGGAAATAATTTAAAATTTAAATCAATAACTGCGAATATTAATACAGTAATTAATGTTTCCTTTTGCAGTCGTTAGCCACTTAGTAAATTGATTAAGTTCTATAAATAAATTCATTGATTGATTATAAAGCAGTAAATTAAATTGATAAAACCTGTCGTAAATAAGAAATAAACAAATGATATGAATGGTTGTGACAGTTAAATCAATTAATGCAGTTAAGTAACTTACACAAGTCTGTATTAATACCTTTTAATATTGCGTTTTAAGAAAACTCTACAAAAAAAACGTAAATTAAAAGTTTTGATGTTATCTGATAATTTGCTAATGAAGTAATTTTATTCAATAAAAATAATAAAAGATAACTTTTTATTCACACAATGAAGATAGATGAAAATAAAAAAAAATGTTATGAAAATGAAAAGAAAAACTTTTTAATTTACACAACCTATACGTATCTATGTTGTTCTTTTTTTTTCAGAAATTTTGTAAATCGGTATTTAAGAAAAAATAATTTTGAACATTGCCATTTGGTAACAGTTTTTAAAAGTCTGCCTATTCATCAAATCAAGACTCTTAAATTTTAGCCTACAAATAAGATCATCACCTACCAAAATACAAAATTCATCTTACTTTAAAACCTAGACAAATTTTGGTATTAAATAGATACTATAATCAATCATCACCCCTAATTCCACCATCAAAAACTCAAAGAAGCTAATTAAAAGCGTACAAAAGGCATATTCTTCACCACAAAGCGTTCGTAACTGTCCGAACGTTTCGCTATAACCAGGGCAATCAAAGTTGTAATTAGCAACTAGTGAAACAGCAAATTAAACGTCCTTTCACGTGACAAATTTACGTGAAACTGGTACCGTGTTTTCCATTGCAGATGAACTGGGGGAACTTTTGTGTGGATTATTTGGCGATGATTTATTTTTTTGCTGGTTTGGGTGTTTTTTTTTTGCGTTTTTGGTCTATGATAAATTTTGATTTTTTAAATCTATACAGCATGCAAAATAAAGGATTTTTTAATTAAACAATTGCTGAACTAAATATTTACAAACTAACAATAGTGATTCATATCAGTACATTTAGAAACCAAAATATTTGCACACAAATAATTTACCTAAAAAAACCCTTTAGATTTTTTTCTATACCTTTACTGTAACTAATTCCATCACCAATCGATCATACCACATAATTAAATTAACACAATTAAACAACAATAAAAGTTTAATGCGACATTATAGTATTATTTAATTTGTATTCTTTATACAATCCTTATTTTACAAGCTAAAAATCTCAAAGAGTTTGATAAAAATATCCCCCGTACTATTTATAGTTTTTCACAAGAGATTGAGTGACAGTGTCCATGTGTCCATATGAGGATAGAACGGTTCACAGGGTATTTGATGATGTGTCACGTCGCATTCACAAAAACTGGGATGAAAATAAAAATGTTTCCTTATTAGGTGTATGATCGCTTGATTTTACAAAAATATCTTTATGGTGATTGTAATAAAGACTGTTTTTGGCCAACTAGATGATACCTTCAGGTATCACCTACTTGAATTCAATTCCTTAAAGACCATTTAAGGAATTGAATTTGTTACTAATACTAATAATAATTTTCATTTTGTTCAAGTATTTATCGACTATATTATAAGTTTGATTGATGATAACAATTTAACAATGAGTTTCGAATTAAAAAATGTACATCAGAATGTTGAATTCCGACATTTTTATTTGACTTACATAATAATAATGAAGGAAAAAATACGCTATCACAACGATCCTTTCTATTAAACACTTACCTACATAACAATGATGAAAACCAATTAGAACTATTTTATACCAGTCACAAACATGCATAAAGCTTCTTATAAAACTGTCAAGTCAACTACAAATCAGTACTAACAATGACAGATATTAATAGTATCTCTACAATGTTTAATGTAGACAATCGTCCTTACAGCTGTATTGCATTAATTAAGGGCCAAAAGTAGAGCGCCATAAAAAAGGTTGCAACCCATTTGTTTGATTCCCACGAGATAGTCATTAGAAAAAACTGGCCAAGTACGAGTTGGACTTGCGCACGAAAGGTTCCGTACTATCATCTATACTTGCACAGCGAAAATTTGAAGCGTCTACCTGTTACCGTTTTGATAATTGAGCAAAAGAATACGAAAAAACACGTTTATTGTATTTGGAACTCTTTAACATATTTAAAAAAAAATAGTATTAAAATTTGTTGTTATAGCGGCAACGGAAATACATCATTTGTGAAAATTTCAGCTTTCTAGCTATCAAGGTTTATGAGATACAGCCTGGAGACAGACAGACAGATAGACAGCAGAGGCTTAGTAACAGGGTTCCGTTTTACCCTTTGGGTACGGAACCCTAAAAATTACGATGCTCTATGTCGAATAAGTGTTCAAAAATATTATGCTATTCATTGCTGGTGATGTTCAATCAATTTTAATACAAGACCGGTTTTGCTCTGAAATGTGATGCAACTCGCTCGTTTTGCTCGTATCGTTTAGAAGACTACTTACAAGTATTTGTAGTAAAAGTCTGGACGTAGGCAACGCGTATCGTATAAGGATATCGGATTGTCAATAAAAACGCAGCTTCGATAATTGTAATTCTTACGTCCATTATTATTAGTATAAAAACATTAAGACTTAAAAGCAATTCTTGGCATTTGTAGATCATTTTATGTGGCCATGCAATAAATTTAAAAGATTAATAAAATGAAAACGTTTTTGTTTCCAATAAAAAGGCTTTTAAGAAACAATAATACTAAGATCTAAATGTATCTAGATTCTGGATGCATAGTTCCGAAGATGTGTTTTCTTTTTAAATGTTTATAGCTACAGATATTTCAAACTAGATTTTTCTAGAACAACAAAATCGAAAGAGCTGGTACTGTTTTAAATCATCAATTTTGTTTTATTCAGCCTACTACTACCTACCTACTAATATTATTATTATTACAGTAGTGGAAAGTGGAAGCAAGATAGCATACTCACAGCGTAAAGCGGTGTCTCTTTTTCACAACACTGCAGTAATATTACTCTAAATAGCGGTAGGCCTTTAGTAAAAAAAACAAGTCCTATTTTATAGTTTTTGTAACAAATAGAGATACTACTTAAAGGGCTGGACTTTTTATTTCAGTAAAAAAAAACAAAAACTTTTACGAGAGTACCTGAAAGAAAAACGTTGTTGTTCTAGTTATAAATATGGTACTGGTATATTCTCTCTTGAATATAATCCATACAACAACATAACGCACGTATCCTTAATAGTTCCCATCTGTAGTAAAACTCCCGTTTGCTTGTTTTAAAAATAATAACGCGATGTTTTCTTATCTCAGTGATTCCTTTACGCTTGGTACTCTTAGTACCAAATTTACGACGGCTATTCTTAGCTCTATCTTTGTTGTCTTTTCTCCCATAATTACATGCATACTGACCTATTTTCAAACTTGCATCTTTATAAAATTTTCAATTAGAGAAAAATAATAATTTGAACCCTAGTATCTGCAAGTTAGGTCTATTTTTCTGTGACAGAAACTCGATGCCTTGAACTGCTTTTTGCAGTTTAATCTTTTTTCTAATCTATCATTGTTGAATAATATTTTCAATCTAGTATCTTACAAAAAAAAATATGTTTGCTAAATAAGTCTAGTTCTCTTTGACGGCCATCTCTAATCTTTAAGAAATTTTTGCAGTTGTTAGTAATCTCTGCAGTTTAGTGACACCTAGGTTCTGCAGTTGCACGGCTTTTTGCAATCAAATATTGCGGTATTTAGTCTCTAATCTATCAGTGTTGAATAATTAACGTTAATGCGTATCTAATTTAAATAGTTTATGAGATTATTGACATTTGACGCTTAATAATTTGAGTAAAATGTGTCACAGTCACTAAGCGCTTAATTTCTATAATTAAAGCTTTATTAGATCACTCTGGGCTTGGCTGTAGCTGGTTATTGAGGACTAAAATAAATATTTTTCCCAAATAGACCATATTTTTTGGAAAAAGTCGGTTATTTCTATGTACAGAAACAATACTAAAGACATTTTTTTCCAAAACACTTTACGGACTTCCAAGATCTTTTAAACTACGCAACCTTCTAATATTATTGCAGTTGTATAAGAGAGATGCCGCTTCATACCGTGTATCGCTGTCACGTTTCCACAACTGCATTCAAAATACTCTAAGACGTGGTGGTAGGATCCCTGAATAGAAACCACATTAATCAGGATATTTAACTTTCTACTGTTAGTGTCACACGCCAGAGCAATACCTATATTGTTTTCAGAATAAAGCCAGTGGTTAGTCGGTGGTCGGAAAGCAATTTGAGATCCGAAATTCGGAAATTAGTGACCATACTATACATACGCGGACACTGTTAGGGCGCGTTCAAACTGAACTTATTGTCAGGCACTGACTGAGAGTGATTATTACCTAGTCACTAGATTCATTACGCACTAAGAAAAATGTGTTAAATAGCTTTAAAACGCCCTGCGTCCGTGAATTTCTTTTTTTAAATGGCTATAATAGTGCCAGGAAACTGTATACCAAATTCATCAAAATTGATTTGAGCTCGAGCATGACAGAGTAACAAACATCCATCCAGCCTACAATCTTTTGCTCTTATAATAATAGTAGGATTATTATAAATGTAGAAGCTTTACAGCGCACTACACGCTTTAAAGCGGCGTCTCTCTCCCACAACTAAAACAATTTTGTCAGTACTTCTTTAAGTGGTTGCAGTACTCTCTCTGTACCTAGTTTTAGACTACCTGTCTAAAGAAGCAGAGCTAGGTTGCGGAGCTTATGTGCGTGATGAACTGCAACGCATCGCAGCGCACTGACCAAACGCGCGAGACCTTGTATAGCGGTTCAGGTTTAGTCAGTAACAGTCTGACACTACCCACTTCCTCCCCCGAGGAGCTTAGTATCCATGAGGATTCTCCCACCATACCAAAGAACAAAAAGGTTGCGGAGCGGAGAAACCGAGAAATATTAACCAATGGTATTTTTATAATAACTTTCGTGAGAATGATTCATATTTAAGAGATATATAACGGTTTACTCACGCGTATTTATCGGGATCCAGTTTGACTCGCGACCCCCGCCGCCGCGTCAGCTCATGATTAAGGACTCCGGTTGGGTCCGAAACTAGTCGGGCTATCCCGATAAATACGCGTGAGTAAACCGTTATATATCTCTTAAATATTAACCAATGGATTACAAGGAGCGGAGATTTTGTGCAATCCTATTGTTTTTCCACTCTGCTCCGGTGTACAGGCAGCCTTATACTCCGTCAGTGCATCGGTCGGAGTTTTGCGGGTACCTATTTAACAGTTAATTAAACATCGAACAGTAATTGCTACACAATAATTTTGTGTATTAGCTGGATTACTAATTAGCGCGTTGTAATACAGATTTTAATTGTATTGCCTTGTTATTATGGTCGTTTAATGGTTTTGTGGGTGCTGTTAGTATTTTCGGTAGGTTTTACTCGGATGTAAATTTATTTTGTGGGCATTGCTCGTTTATTGGTGCTGTTTGAACTGCGGATTAACTGTTAATCGTGAAAAAAATATAATTTTTGTTTGCTGTTTATTATTACTATATTGCTCTGGTGCATTATTGATGTGTTAAACATAATTATTATAAACCTTTCTCTTGAAAAATTCTATGAAAAATCTGCATTAAAATCCATTGCGTAATACAAAAAAATAAGCTTACGTAAGAACAGACAGTCAACGGAAAGCGATCGAGTTTTATATTATATTATTATAATGATATTGTGTGTATGTTGCTTTTGGATCTTTTATCCGCCAACTATGTATCCATTTAATAAAACTCCTAAAGTTATCATTAAAGGTATTTTATAATTTCAATAGCAATTATATGACGTCATACTATTACTACTGACGCTCACTTTACGTTAGAAACAAATGAATAAGTTATACAGTATCGCTTTCACGGGAAACCCATAATTAATCAGAAATTCAAAACGAAATTACGCACGCGCTAAATGTCCGCAATCATGTACGTGTTACCGATATTTAGAATATTTGAGGTATTCTTTATAATAACTGGGAGCTTAACAACTTTTACAACAATGATATTGCAGTTGTGGAAGTGAGACAGCGTACTACATGGCGTAGAGCAACGTCCCTTTCCCACAGCTATCCTCATGGCAGGCGTCTTGGGCTGTTATGGTACAATAAATATAATGTTAAAAATATTACAAATATGCTGTTCCATGCTTTACTAAGGTAGTGTATCAAAAGTATTATTTGTTCTTAGCTTTGTTTTCTTACGTTTGTTTTAAGCTGCCATTCAGAAAAAATACAACATATTTTTATAATTGCATAGAAATTTCACTAAATATCAGATTATACATATTGCCAGTAACATACACAACGGTTAATAATGTTTTTAAATTAACTAAAAGTGAACTAATAATTTACATAACGATTACATATAGGGGAATAAGAAAATATCGATAAATACAGGAACTGGAGGAGTACTGTCATAATATCATTAATAACGGGTTTCTTAGGAAATTATAGTACACGTAATTTTCACTGCAAATACTAGATATGGTATGACTCTTAATTAAGCGGAATAGGAGATAAAATGTTATAAATACAACATAAATAATTAAGAGAAAAATATAGTAATGCAACTTTTTTTTTAAGTAGCCTAACATGCATATAAATAGGAAGACAATAATTAAGTCTTCTTTTTAAAAAAAAGAGAACGACTTCGGCATTTAAATATTTTTTTTTGTTAAAAACAGTAATTTATAGTAATGTATTAATTTATAAAAAAAAAACAATAAAAGAATAAAAAATCAGCATTGAATTTTAAAGAAAATTATTTTCTATATCGCTTCATTTATTTAAAACATGCAGTTTTCTGTATCTCGACATGATTAAAATTAATATTAAAAAGCTTTGTTACAAGTACAAAATACTATGTATTTGGCTTAAAATGAACACCTACGTGATAAACATTCGCAAAAGTGTTATTTAAACAAATAAAAACTTGTTAAAAGCCCACATTTGTCGCCAAGTGTTTTATTTTCAAAACCAGTTACAAGTAGGATAAGGCCAACATTGTATTATTATTTTAGTGATATTTATCAAGTCGCTGTGCTTAGGGCCCTAGTGTGTGACGTCACTGTTACCGACCACAAACGTTAGTAAATATTTAAACACCTTTCAATCAGCTGACATGAGACCCGTATAACGTGTAATACTCAGGAATAATAATACAATAGCAAAGGGCGATTAAGTAACGTTCAAAAAATATAATCAAAAAACTATGACCAAATATTATCGTCACCTTTATTGACACGTAAGCTTGCTTGGCTCACTAACCTACGGGTCAAACACGCATTATATTATGCGTATGTTTCTCATACCATTCACACTCTGACGAGTTACGTCAATATTTACTTTAATACTTTCCTATTTGCCGCCTCTACCCATATAATAAAAGAATGAAAGCGAAAAGAAACTCGAATAACAAAACGCGATTTAAAAAGATCGAGTCATGTCCCAACAAAGGGGAAGATTAAACGGACTGCCCACTAAGTTTCGAATAATCCTTTAAAAACAAGACAAAAGGAAGCCATCGTTACGACTAGAAACATTTTCAATATCTGCCGCGACAACAATGGCCGGCGCCTTTTTTTCTCGCTCCGCTAGGGGAATAAATTCCGTATCAAATTTCTCTCCGGATAACCGTAACGATTTATCTCCGGCTTATACCCGATCGAATTATTCACAAAAGAATACCCACAAATCGGGAGTTTGCGAAAATAAAAATACAATGCACTTTTCTCTTCCGCTGTACATGTACGCAGCGTACGCACACTGTTAACGATAGTACGGAAATACTCTGTGTGTAACGTCCCATATTCTGGCTCATCTCGTCGGCTCGTGCCGTTTTTGGGCGAAATGGTGTCGTCTACCGTTCGAGCGAAAGTCGATTTTCGTAGTGTGTGGACGTCGCTTTGGAAGGGCGGCCGTCGCGTAAGCTACGGACCACGTGCACCTCGACTGCTTGCGCTTAGTTCTTCACGAAGTGTGTGGGAGGTTAGTCCGCTACATGAATATAATGTTCCTTGAATGTCATGCGCTAAGCGTTCGCCGCGAAAAAGCGTATTCCGCTTGCGCTCACCAGTGATACGTGTGTGAGTGTAGTCGCTCCACGTGATTTTGACAGTCGAATCGTTCACAAAAGCCGGTTAGCTTTTATTTTCTTTTTATCAACAGTGCGATGTGCGCGGACTGAAGCGACAGCGAAAGTGTTTTTTGATAACAGTTTACGTGAATGAACCGCCGATATAAAGATATGTTGTAATACGAGGAAGGTTACACAAGGATGATCGTGAAATATTGCTTGGTACCATTTCTGCCGGCAATGGAGTGTTTTCGGTAAGTAAATAATACGAAATTTATTTAGAATGTGAAATTAGTGTCGAGCTTTCGTAGATTTTGTATTTGTGTGCTATTTTATTATGCATTGGGAGTGACTGTGATACAAGATAAGTGTAATAAGTAAATGATTGATGATTGAGAGCAATGACTCGGTCTTATTTGAATAACTAACGAGCAGTTTCATATCCCCAGGGGATTTCTGTATCACGAATCCCTCACCTACGCAGTTCTAACTAAAAACCTTATAATCTCATAACCTATTTACGCCGACTACTAAATTTTACCCAGCAAAGGGTTGAGGAATAAGGGATTTAATTACAGCAACTGGATTAATTGTCCTGCCGTGTTCTTAGGTAAATGCTCTGCATAGGTCGGCCTGCGACAAATTAAATTCATTGTTTATGTATAACGTTACGTTTGCGCATGCTCGTCACTATGTCAACAAACTGTGTACATGTATATATAGTATGTTTCTGAATATTAATGGGTCTCTGGGACCGCGTTGCTAATAGAAATATATAGATGTTTCGTGTAACCATGCAGTTTTTAGTCTTTGCACACTATTTTTGTAGTAGTAGTGTAGTTAGTGCATTCAACTATGAGATCATCTTTTGTTTTAAGATCTAAGTACTTTGAACTTGTTACATTTTGTTCTTACTTGACATTGATTTAGTATTTCTCTAGCAGTTTTTTGTTTCGGATTACTCAATTGTTTGTGGATACTACAAAGGATGGCTCAGTTCTAAAATATTTATATGACTAGTTTTGCTTTAGTATATATACATACTTTTGTTGTGTATGCTAGTTCTTATGTGTATTTTTATAATTTTATTAATCTGCTACAAGTAGGTATGAATGATTCAACCTTAATGTAGCGTAATACCTTTGTGAATTATTTTTATGTATCATTGAAGTATTCGACCGTATTACCGGTATTTATTTTATTTTGCGGTTTACATCTTTGCGTCAATAGGTATAGTTTTCTTTACAAAAAATATACAGAAAAGCAGTGTTTTTTAGGTCGACTATGAATATAAAAACACGGCATCTCATTCGATTTATATCTAAACATATACAAATTACTATCTAGAATATATATTTTATTTCATTTTAGGTATATTTTACCGATTTCCAATATAAGGATTTATTATCATGGAAATTATAATAAATCATAATTTTCAGCATTCATGAAAAGAACAATACAATATACTCGTTTGACACAGCATAATTGCACATTATAAATCTTTCGAAAACATGACAATACGTGAACATAAATAAATTATAAATTACCGTATTAATACTTTCAATAATAAATCATTATTTTAATGCGGAAAGGTATTTCTAACATTTTGGAGCGGCACAAGAAAGATACGTTACCTTAATTATTCAAAATTTATTAACGCATGCATTACCATTGATAATTTCTCACCTATTATTCATTTTACATTCGAACACACACCTTAATTGGTCATTACATATAATTATACATTTAATTTACATCGAAAACACATAAAACCTTCATCATAAATTATTAAAGTATTTATCTTAAATAAATAGAGATAAAAATAATTAAAAATCACAAAATAATATAAAAATAAATTACATATTTAAATTTACATTTATTTTAGCAAATAATAATGTTATTTATTTGTGGCGGCTTTATCGTTGTAATTAATCAATATTATATTTCATGAATTGGCTTTATAATGTCGGAACGAGATTTTTATCACTTGTTTATCGAATTAAACTCACTTGAACTTTGTGGAACTAGATCTGTGATTCCATAAATTGAAATTAATATGCCACATTCCGAAGTTATCAGAGTATTATTGGCTAGTGAGATACTGAGGAAAGTCTGAATCATGTTATCTAAGGACAGACGCAGTGACTTGGACTGAGTAAAATAAGGTCAATCCATTTGCAGAGTATCATAAATAATTATCGTCGTTATGAGTTTTTGGAATACTTACCTATCTTTGTTAAACACACTTATGTAAACAATTAGTCTACGTGGCAGTACGTGGGTAGGATTTAGGTACTCGCACTACGTAACAAAACAAAAATCCGACATAAAAATTATTCAGAACATTTAAAGGAGAGCTGTGAAAACTGTTTCTGGTTTATTAAATGTTGAAAATTATTTAAACAATCAACTAATTTGGAGAAATATTTATTCGAATCTACATAAATACCTAATTAACGATGCATTTGAATAAATCACGCTTAATACCACAACAAAATACATAAAACGTTTCTATTATAAAAGTAGAGTGTTAATTCCGTTCGAGAAACATTAGTAGTCATTATTTTCACCTGTTATTTCTCAAGGTAACAATTTATGAACGCAAAGCGGTTAGCACTAAAATAATGGAGTATTTTACCATCCCTTTGTATTTTAAGCGGCGTTTTGCCGGTTTTTAAAAGAAAGATGGATTGTAGAGTCAGCGTCAAATTTTTGCACAAACAGTACTTGTAATTTTATAGCCTTGGTTTTAATTGAAAATTAGCTTTAAAAGCAAGACAATTGATGTTGTACAAGTGGGATGGCGAGATACACGACGTATTGCAGCGTCTCACTTCTGTATTGACATTGACTGACAGTACTAAAATAAAAAGAGTTTTGATATCAAGACTGTTGATATTGTGCAAGTGGGATGACGAGATACACGACGTATAGCAGCATCTTGCTTCCACAATTGTATCGTCATCGATTGACAGTACCAGCAAAATAGAGCTTTGATAGCAAGACTAGATATTGTGCAAGTGGGATAGCGCTATACACTACACAATTATAGCTACCTCTTTCTTCTACAATGGTGACAAACTCGATTGAAGATATTATTATCATAGTTAAACTTGAAAACACATTAAAAGGTATTTACGTTGTTGTAAACAATATAACCATATCACAAATCAATCTTATCGTGATTATCTATGAAAGCTTGCAGGTCATTATAATTTTATGACGTTCAGATAATCTGATTATGATTAAACTTTTGTTACTGACTCTACTTTAGTTTTACTTTTAGTTTGGCATCAACCTGTCAAGGGGAGGGATAATATGCTAATTAATGTTATTTTTAAAGGTTTAATCACTTTTATCGCAGGCGATTAAAATGTCATAAGTTTGGAATTAAAATTACGCCACTATTTACTCCGAACTTACAAAAATCCATTGCAATGTTGTAATATTTATGACACTTAAGTATAGAATTACGTGTGATATTACAGGTGCTTTGTGCCTAAAGTACAATGTCATTATGAAAATAATAGGCTATTAGCTCGAACGGAGTGGTTAAAATTTTAATCACACAGGAGGGCTAGTGTTCTTGTAATATTATTGCAGTTATGTATGCGTGATAGTATATTATATGACGTAGAGCAGCGTCTCTCTTCCACAATTGTAATTATATTACCGTAAGCGGTGGGCTGGTTTAAAGCGGTGCAAGATAGAGTATTGTGAAAGGACTTGGGGGAAGCCTTTCCCAGCAGTGGGACACTACATACATAATCCAGAATATACACGTCCAGGAAAGGTTTGAGCATTGATCACCACGCTAGAATTCAGGTTTCCTCACGATGTTTTCCTTCACTGTTTGTCAGAAGTGATTACGAAAGTACATTCCGTGTGGTGTCCGGATATAAAGAATAGCGCCACCCCATATCCTCCACTGGGTGTCGTAAAAGGCGACTAATGGACCTTAAGACCCAGTGCATTGTACCAAACACCTTGGGTCACCCGAATGGTGGCGGGTAAGCCACCAACAATCGCATTCCCAAAGAGGGTTAGTGTCAGGCAGGCGGCCGACTATAAAACCATAGCCAAATCTATTAGCAACATGTTGAGAAAAAAAAAAACATGTTGCGCCGACCCCAAGTAAAATGGGATAAGGGCAGGAAGATGATGATGATTACGAAAGTACATAATTATAAAAAGTCATATTGGTACTGGCCTGCGCTGGGGATCGAACTTGCACCTCGTGCATACACATCCCCACATAGAACTGCAAAGCCACCACGATACTAATAGGCTAGGAAAAAAAAGTGGTGGTAAAAGGCCCTATAAACTGCTTTTCTCCAACCAATAGTCTATAATCTACTTCTATAATAAGCTCCTACCAAGATATAACCAAAAACGTGTTTATTTCTCTCAATATACTTTTACAAAGTATTAAATTTGGAGGTAAAAGATTCGAATTCATTGCTCGCCTTCAAGTTGACGAGACAGCTTTCGTTCCCCGGCATACCAAGGGTAGGAAACGGCCTTGCTCGTGCGCATACATAATGGACGGTCATTATAGATTATCGCTCCCGATTATTGATCAAATTATTCCATGCTATCGATACGAATACGAAGCTTGAAGAGATTTGAATTGCAATGAGGTCTTTGGTCTGCAGTGAGATTGTAATATTTGTTTTTGTCCGTATAAAATATTGTTTTAAAGAATATAGATTGGTGTTATCAATAATCCCATTCTGAGACATATCCTGAAATTGTAATTATCATTTTTATAGAGTTTCATACACATCTTAGCGTCATCTTAACGGGTTGACTAATCTCTATCAATCAACTTTTTGTATTAAGTAGAGTTCGATATTTTCCTTTCGTCTCAAACATTTTCTTTTCATTTTAGTCTAAATGACACTTGGAATTTTACGTGTCTGACCTTGAAAAGCACAATGTTTAGTACCTACATTTAGTACACCAAAATATTTGCTGTTACTAAAATATTTGCAGTATAATAAGAATCACTACATCTGCAACCTGCAACCACAGACTTTTGTTCACGCATCGGCGCGGTTTACCTAAAATCAATACAGTCTTAGTCCCCCAAGGAACATGTATTATGTACAACTAATAGAAGGTACGATGTAGTCAAAGTTAGGTGCACTTTCCGAGATTCTCTCAAAGAGGTTGTTCGCTTTTGTGTAACCTGCCAGGGTTTTAATAAATAGCAACTGACGTGTTCGCCATAAAGGCTTTTGTTAAATTATATATTGGCTTCCTCTAGTAATTCGAGAGTACAGTTCCGTACGGTTACGTTAATAATTGAAAAGATGCTTCGATAAGTTTTACAAAAGATTTGAAAACGATTAGTAAATTAAAACATTGTTTTTTTTTTATTTTAAAATGCAATATTTTTATTTACTCTAACATATAGAAGATAAGATAACGACAGACATTATAAAACACGATGGTTATTGAAAAAAACTCTTTTCTTCTATACCCCAGTATCAAAGTTTAGCAAAGTCGAATAATGTAATCTCATCCTTCGTGAGTAAAAAATATCCCACGACGTTTGACAGTTCCATTCCAAGGCGTTGGAATGTTCAATTTACCGTTGTAAGTCCTTATTTAGCTGTAGATTATCACCACTCTTTGCCTAAAAATTGGAAAAAAATCTTGAAAAATGCACTTTGTAGGTGTAGTACCTACAAAGTGCATTTTTTAAGATTTTTTAACATACATATGGAAACAAATTTCATGCAATGCACAAAACACCTTAAACTCTCAGTTCTGGCTAAGTTCCGTGAAAATGGCGCGTCACCGCATGTCACCGTCCATCATAGTAAAACGTCACGCTAAGCTGACCTAGCTCTAAACTACTGAAATATATTGCTTTGTTTATGTTTCTTCCTGATGACTTACATAAGAATTATACAATATTTTCCGGATTTGCAAAGAATTTTACGAAAGGAATTAACGTTAAGAAGACTATGTAATTATTAACATCGACTGGATTGCTGTTCTAGTGACTCGTGGCCCTGACTACAATGCCAGAGGTTGTGGGTTCGATCCCACCCAGGATATATGTTTGTGTGGTGAACACGGTAATTTGTTCTGTTGGGTGTAATTTATTTATCTATTTTTTTTTCACAAGACAGAATCAGGTTTAATCAAAGTGTGCGAAATACTTAAATCTTCTCTTGTTCATGTTTTAATGATTACTTGAAGTACAAATCAAAATTGGACGGAATCAGAAAGCAATCATGTTAGTCCGTATACATTGAAAATATGCCCATAAAAATCCATAAAGAACTACAAACTGGTACTTGATACTGATACAGTACATTGCAATCTCAAGAGCTTTCCAAATACGAACGTTCAAGTGCAAAATACATCAAACGCTGAACGTGCAAATTAGAGACAAGAATAACACAGTGAATGACCTTGTGATGGACTAAACCTTGATTCAACGTCGTAAAGATGTGATGGAAATATTCATGGTAATAACGTTGTGTTGGTAGAAGGATGAAAGAAATTCTGACAAGTTACTGAATCTTCGGTCTTCATAACTTGTGTCTGCCGTGAATTTTACCTTGTACAGTTAATTCATTTTCCCTAGTTTCCTCTTTTAAGCATTGCCTCTTGGAGCTTTTAGTCGGTGTTCTAAAACAAAGGAAAGTCAGTTAAATAATATGACAAGGTCATGATAAATAGTGGTTGCCATTTAAAATCTTTTCCATACTTAAAAAGTGCGAGTGAGGATACCTTCTCATATTATGTACTCAATACTATTTCTTCAAAATTTTCTGTACTTAGACAATGTTGTCTCAAAAGTAGCCCCTACAAATCTTTGTACGTTGTAGTTAGTCATTTGTTCAGCTTTTGTCCTCGAGACCTGTATTCAGACACGCTTTTTCTACCGAGACACCCACAGCGTGGCCACACAAGGCCATCATGTGGCCATCACATTTTTTGCTGCCAATGATTGCAGGCTTTCACACCGGTAGGGTTGATGTGTCTATCAACCGTCTGGGATATGTAAAAAGTCCATTCTAATGTAGGTAATGAGAAAAGTACGTTCTTCATTTGTTTGTCGGTCTGATAAGCTCTATAGCTATTTAAATTTTTTGATAGGGAGATTAGATTGGGAGATGCGCTTGATGTGTCAAGCTAAGCCAAAATTTGTTCGAATTATGGTGATACTCATCAAAAAACTTATGATGATCTCTGGATATTTTTTTTTATTTAGCCAGTGTGAGATCCTACTACTTTCTTCCAAATAATTAAAATCAATAAATTAATTAACTAAGATAAATGGTATTGGCCTGCAATTAAGTACTAATAAATTGATTCGATTTATTATGCATCATCTTTTGCCTAACCTTTCCACAAGTTATATTTGGCTCAGCTTCCGTGTGACCGGATTTTAGTGATCTATTTAATATAAATAATATTTAACTTTATTCCTACCAACATTTTAAAGGTCAATGTTTGTAAGTATTGATGAATGAATTGTTGGCTGTCTGTTACTCTTTCACGCTCAAACGGTGAAGCAGTTTGGTATGGAGTTAGCTGATACCCTAAATTAACACAAAGGTTAGTTTTTAATCGACTGCGTCAGAGGAGGGTAATGACTTTGCTGCTATGACTATTACCTTATTTACAGATAGAATGTAATAAAAGTAATTATTAAAATCGTTAATGTGTACTGAGTGTACACATAATTACCAATTATATCATGGCCGTAATTGAAAGCAAAACTTTTGCATTTCATGAATTTTCGCATAAAATCCCATTACGACACACGTTGGCATTGCGTTGCGCTAATATATCGGATATTAAATTTATTACTATGTCTAAGTGGTCACTATAAACTGTGAAATACGTGCTTTGCTTCCGACTAAAATTATCAAAGTTTTATGAGCTGTTAGCACAGTAAAAATACATACAGTGGTTTAACTCTGCCGTCTCTTAAAAATAAAGGCCTACAGCCCCGTAGTATGTAACAGCGATAGGGTTGCTCACGTAGACCATTTTAATTTCATCAACAACACATCCCTTGTTTGTGACTGCGTCACGTTCAGTACTACATCATGCCCCGATCATGCCACGATCCTAAAGCGTAGGTATAACTCGCATTGCGCCCGTTTATATAATTAAAGACTTCATACTGTATTTATAATTATACTGTTGTTAGTCGTTACGATATCGGATTTCCAATTTTATTTCTTTACGGACACGTAAATAATCGGCATTTGTCAAATTTACAATGGCTTTACTGCTAGTAAATTTTGGTACATCGTTAATTATAATATGTCTATTAAAGTTTAGATTTTATGCTCAGAGGTTAAAATTATAGATTGTAAAAGTTGGATTATTAAAGTCAGGGCGGTGAAGCAATAAAGTCTTTATTAGTAAAAAAAAACAGAAGACCTTTATTGTTTTTCATAAAGCTTAATAAATTCGTGTAAATGATTAGGTACGTGTTGTACTGAACGTTATAGAATCATAATAAATAAACTGGCCTATACACGTCCCACCGCTGGGCACAGGCCTCTTTCAATATAGGAAAAGTTTGAGCATTGATCACCACTAGCTCACAGCGGATTGGCGATTTCAGAAGCCAATATTCGGAATCCAGGTTTCCTTACGATGTTTTCCTTTACCTTTTGTCAGTTGTGTTTTACAGTAATCAAAAAGTACATATAACTTCGAAAAAGTCACATTAGTTCTTACCTGCACAGAGGATCGAACCTGCACCTGCATACAAATTCAAACAACCGCAAGGCCATCACGACATTCACTGTTGGTACGTTATATTATAATAATTAATTTTGTTGCTACTTAAATAACGACTTAATTATTTATGGAAATTATTGATAATTTAAACTGTCACAACTCGGTACGTTGTAAAGAAATTAACAAATTTTGTGATGACATATAAATTAATATAGTGACATTAATTATTATTCGAATAACAGATGAACAAATTTAATTTAAGAAATAATTTTAGATACCACACAAATAAGATACAACAAATAAACAGTATAAACACAAAAAATACGAAATATATTTTAAAAGTTCCTAAATGCCTTTATAATTACGTTAAGTAACGGAAATAAATTACACACTTTATTAGTTCCTTACTAATTAGCTAGCCCTTATAAATTAAACTGTGAAACGAATGTTCTCTTGTCGCTGGATGCGGCTAATTAAGGCGCAGTTTATCAATGTGTGCTTTAAGCTTAGCTTACTCTGCGATACTATCGCCATACACTCTGCTTAAGAGAGATTTTGATGAAGAACAATATTTAATAAGTCATTTATTTAGACGAGCGAACGGTGGAAAGATGAGACAGAGAGATATTATTTCATAATTATTTGTATCTTCTTCAATTCACGGGCTAACTTCAAGGAAAGAAACCCGTCCTTTTTAAAGGCTTACATGCAGAGGCCTTGTTGAGAACTTGAATCTTAAATGTGATGGGGCATCTACCAAGGGCCATCCATCCCTGCTCTATGAAATTTGGAAGAATCTTAAGAATTTTGTCGAAATCACAATGACCAATTTTATTACAGAAAAAGCTATATTTAGGAGTAATATTACGTAAAGAGTTTCAAAACCAAAAAAAAGTATTTATGATCTTATTCGCACAGTTATGAAGCCGTAATATTGGTCCAAGTGCCGTAGTGTATAAAAGCTTTAAACACAGCTGATTATTCTAAACTGGGTTGACAATATCACGTCCTTATCATTACAGGGACTAGTATGCATCTCTATGTTACCTCATTATAAAAGAGGGCAATGTGCTACCGACTGATATAGAGGACCTACTCCTAACTCTTTGAATAATATTATTGCAGTTGTGGAAAAGAGACATTGCTCTACACAATGTAGCGCTCTGTCACGCTTTCGCAACTGTGAAAATATCATAGTAGTAGGCCGTTTAAATCATGGTAGTAGGTCTTTAGGAGACTGCCTGTCATGTCTATAGCTTGTCTTGTGTTCGTTTCAATCTATTATTATTTGACATTGATTTGTAGGTGTGTAAAGTAATTTATGTAAATAAACGCGTCTTAATGATGTGTTTAAGTTTTGTTTTTGTCGTTTAGTGCTTGAGGCTTGAAAATGATTAAGTGTTTAATCAATTTTGCTATTGTTGTTAATGAGTAGGTAGCTATAAAACAAAATGTAGGCATTTTATTTTTTATTGGCTTAGAATTTAAATCCAAAATTCAGTGCTAGTTCCAGTTAGCTCATCATGATTGGGCCAATTTCGACACTCAAGAAAATGGTGAAATCGTCATCTTCCAGCCCTTATCCCATTTTATTTAGGGTGACTACGACTAGAAAACAATTGTTATTTTGTTTTTGCAGTATCCAAACTACTTAAAAGAAACTTAAATCTTAGTGTCTATATCACGTCTGTACCAGCCTTAAGTCTACTGAAAGGTACTACTCTTTAAAATCAAACCCTCCTAACACAGGACCAATAAACAAAAAAACAACTCCCAACTTCGATTCTCCTTTCATATATTATGATAGATTCCCCGATCACAGCTGACCGGTATTATTAGCTAGCAACAAATCCAGCATTGATTTATGACTCCGCGGTATATTTAACTCCGCGCAATATATTATGTGTCGTTCTTTCCAACTCAACCTATGAGGAAACGAGGATGTTACTGACGGGAAATCTCTCTATACGAAATGAATGATGTCGTTTTTTATAGGACTTTATAAATAAATACAGGATAGTGATTTTTTGGAAAATGAGATAGTAAAATGAATGGCTAGTTGGCTTTACCTAAACAGTTTTTTTGGTGTTTATTCATTCGTCGATGGTAGATGGTGTTAAATTTTATACCAACCCGCAGGTTTCTAACGTATTTTTGGATTTTTACACACCCTTGAAAAAAATCTCGGTCAAAAGTGAAGTGACAAAGAGTATGAAATGGTAACGCGTAACGGTCCAAGATTCGTTTTGCTACTACAACGATCGCCTACTCGATAAAACACAAAATATTGTTAAGTAACTCCAATTAGAGCTAAAAGAACTAGCTCCATAATGAATAGTGTAATTACGTACCTACAGATAAAGGATCATTAAATTCCCTAAATACAAACTTTCATATCAGCATCAATGACTTCAAAAGGTACAATAGTAACAAAACATTACACAAAAATAAAATACAATAAATATAAAAAGACAAAAGAACGCGCAATATTTGTTCTCACATTACAATTCATGTAACAACGCACTGTCATATCTAAACTATATCAGCGTCATACAAATCAGTGTGTGTGACGCATGTATGTATGAGTCCATACAATAACGTGCGCCCGCGCATAGCCAGACGATGACATTAACTACGGCGTTAGAATATATGAAATGTTACCAGTTTAATTTAGCAGTATTCGTATTGTAAAAGAGGATTCTGGGTATTTTGTTTCTGTGATTAATGAAGTTTGTAACAATTTTAATGTTTCTCAGTTAATGCTAAAAGGTTTGTAAATCATGATTCGTGTTAAAACGTCTCATTATTATTATAAGAATACATTAACATGTGTGTCTTGCTGTTATAAAAAATTAGAGGGATTCTATTTTTATGGTTTACTTTATACCGAAATAGATAAAGTGAACCATGGTTTCCCATTCACATTGCTTGAAAGGGAAAAGTTCAATCGAATAGCTAAGCTGTTCACGTTTTTCTATAAAATAAATACAATGACGGTTGTGACAATGCATCGAGTTTAAAATACCCGTGAACATAACAACTTTATAAAAAGCGCAATACACATTCTGGACGAGACAATTTTTTTAAAAGTTATTCTATGATCGTGGTCTGTGGAAACACGTTGTATTAGTAACACATCTATTTATCTTATAAGAAATGTGAACATCATCACAAAGAAATATGAGCTCCACAACGTCTACAGTAATAACTCTCAGATCGGCACTTTGACTTTGTATGGATTGACCCTTAATAAAATAGCTTACAATATCAGATTAAGATACGACAGCTTAGCGAAACCTTACCCTTTGGCTTTGAAACAGACACTCAAATGTAGAAAGCTACTCAGCAAAATACCACCTTTGACTTATTTAAATTTTACTATCAGATTCATTTTTAAATTACAGTTTTATACACGGTATACGATTATCGTGCAGTACGATAATATTATAAATCCATTAAACCCACATTACTTCAATAAAACCTATATTTAATAGTATCGTAAGTAAAATCACGCTGATGTTCGAAATTTAACGGTTTAAGATGCGCCCGCGCAGACTCGATAAAAGCTTCGCTAATGACGTACGCCCACCGAATGTTGTAGGCGCGTGCGAACGAACATTGTTAACTATTAATTATGGATCATATTCGGTAGAATATATTATTATTTATAAACATATCATTTTCAAAAGATAAATTAATTTATATTTTGGTATTAAAAAAAGTAAAATAAATGCTTGATTATTTATGCAGTTCACTAAAATTATATCATTGTTGTCTCCATAAACGAAATAAACTCGGTTACTGTCTCAGAATCTTTTGCCTTTAACATAAATACTTAAACTCAGAGGAAAGGCATTTAAGATAAAATTTACACGATACACACTGCATCACCATAACTCTTTTTAATACCTAAACAAGTTACTGGTGCACAATAAATCACAAAAACAACTTAGCAAGAACGGTATATCACTTCATTGGTATTCAATACATCACTGGCCAGTTAAAAATTATGAATGAAACGGCGGATGTGCAATCAAATGTAATATATGAACTTTTTATACAAGAAGGTCAGCTTAGTAATAAAAAAATAAAGTTAAAATTTCTGTCGAACATGCATAAAGGCGATAGAATACATAGTATTGGCTTTGTACAGTTACAAACTTAAAATTCATGTTACACGGTTTTATTAAGGCATGATTGCGTAAACGTGATTCGTATATTAAAACCTTCTTTTTACGAATAAGCAACAAATCTTGTTATACGGAGCAAATAGAACAATCCCATTTTACTTGGAGCTATTTTTATTGACTTATTGTTACGAGTTCAGTCAATAAGGGCTTGGCTATACATATTGATTGCTCGTTTAATTCTAAATGGAAGACAATGTAGCTTTCATTTGTTTTAAAGTTATTGATACAGGGCTTATTGTATATATGGTACAAAATGTTAGTTGTTGATCTTGGATATTCTATATTGAAATATCTTAAGTATTCTTAAGATAAAAGATAAAATAACTGATAAAGAAGATGGCAGAAAAAGACAATAGCTACAGCAGTTTTTAAAGCGTTTTATATCACAACATGATTGTGTCGGTTCCATCACAACCTAAGAAAATACTCTTCAAACCATGAGTACGACATCATCATCATCATCATCAGCTGGGTATAGCCACTGCTGGATAGTGTTAACTGCTGCACTGTTGAACATAGGGTTTCCATGTCATTCCCCTCTCTCTGCCAACATCTCAAGCCCTACTAAACGAGATAAATATAATGTTAACGAGATAACCGGGCCATTTCGTTCTTTAACCTGATAAGATCTAAATGATTAATTACGGGCTGTTACAAAACATTTAACACCTTAAATTATCTTAACCAATAACATGTCTTGTACTATATAATTAATGGTTATAGCCTCTGACCCGTAATTTGTATTCCTACTACTTTTAAAATCGGTCACGCGACTAAGAAACATTTTATTCCAAGTTACTAAATCAGTTTGGTTGTAATAAATGTGGACGAATGCATTGGATAGAAATTGTTTGAATGTGTGTAGAATTATGTGGCAGTTATAGTAAGGAAAAAGTATTAACATGTATGAAGCTGAAGTTTAAAATGTAGATTAGCAATGATAAAGAAGTGTCCAAAAAAAACGGACAGCAAAAGTATGATTTATTAAAAAATAAGACAAATAACGGTTCTCAGTACTTTCAGTGCTTTATGAAACTCTTATTCCGAGCTATTTTTATTAATGTAGTCTTTGCATAACTAAATTAATCTCTTCCATAATCTCGGTAATTCCTAGAACAATTTTACCTTTTACTACCGCCAAAGTTTAAGGATTACCTGGTTACGGGAAAATCCTAACTAAACCCTAGTTACTTCAACTTGATCTATGCGAAAACAGCAAAGCTTGTACCTTCTACTTCATTTACCCAAAATGTCGTCTTAAGAATTCAAATTTATCGTGCGTCGGGACCAAGGAATATAGAGAAGACAGGGAAGTGTCTATACTGGAAACAGTGCTGTCAAAGCCACAAAAAAAGTTGACTGATATTAAACAAGATTTGAACTAACCTCACGATATTATTTTTATTTATTTATGCTTTTTATACAAATAATGTACAATGGCGGACTTAGTCTGAGAGTCTAATCCCTGAGGCATTCTATACCAGTCAACCATAGGGGGTGCAAACAAATACAAAGGTAGGTGCATAATAGAAAAATGGAGTCGCAAAAAGACCCGGTAAGAAAAGGCGATAAGAAGGGGGAAAGTGAAAAAAGTGAAAGTTTCGCGTTTAAAAAATAAATAAAACACTAGACATTTTTTTATATTTTTGTTACTTATGTAGCCATTGCCAACGTATTGGCTCCTTAGATTTGCCAAGCTTTATCACTTCCCCCTACTTTCATATCTTCCATAGTTGGGACACTGGATGAGTTAAGCGGTTTGGTGCCTACGTGACACGAATACCTTTTATCCCGCGGATAACTTTTGAGAATTTGATGTACGAAAGCCGGATTTTGCAGAACGCGGAAGACTTAAGTATATTACAAAAGAGCAAGGTTAAACGGCCGTTAATCAATTTGTGCTTGGAAGAATCTCTTTGTTGATACGTGAGTGATAATTTATTTTGCATATCTTTTACCTTTTCTGTTTGGGGATTAATTTAAATGTTCATCAGGCTTACTTGTGATACCTTTTTCTGAGAAACAAATATGTTGTGTATGTAAGTAATGAGCATGTCTGCTTGCATCTTAATAGCCTAAATTTTGACTGGCGTTGAGTGATGAGATGGGCGGACGTTGATCTTCAAACCACACCTGCCAGAGAACTTGGAAATCAACATGCATTCTTCATAACATATCAATGCAAATTGAAGAACTACTAACAGAACGCGTGACACGACAAGAGATAACAGTAGCTCAACTAAAACAAATAAAAGATGAAATATCTCATTCACTTACCAACTACTCACTTAAGTGCTCCTCACGTATGATCGAACACTCGAGTCATATCTGTAATATTCATCCCTTAATAATTCTATTCAGTTAATTTAAATTCTGTGCAGCCGAGGAACGCGTAAAGTTATAACAAGCAAAGTTAACGATGTGAAACGTTTCGCTAACAAACGACGCGTCGCGTCAACGGGCACGTGCTTGAGATGGGTCCCTACTAGGATCCTATTCCCTATTCTGACAGGAAGTAATAAGTTCATGATATGAATCGGATTTCTCATTATAATTATCACGATTTGCATAATTTTCCGCTGTGTGTGTTTTCTTTTCCGTTTGATAAGGGTCGCTTTCATTTAAGCTTTGTAAATAAGTCCGAAATTAAAATATTTGCCTTATTTTATTTTTGGACGGGAAGTACTCTTTTGTTTATCCTCTTAGCATTTTAATGAAAGTAAAACACTTCGGTAGACAGTTTTGTATTTGAACTTGACCTGGAATAAATTATGCTCATGTTTTATTTCAATCACTCTTAATTAGCTGTGTCTTAAAATATCCATTCGAATCCAGTTTTTTTGGTCTCATTTTTTCAAGTAGGCACTTTTATTCTTCGTTTAAGTTTCGATGACAATTTCGTCTTCAATTTCAGCAAACACAGTAAACAGTAAGTTTATGAAGGTACTATTCTAAACAATAAAAAACTTGAAGACCTTCAAATGTTGTCATAAACATACGTGACAATATGTCCCCATGGAACGTTCTCTTGAACATCATTTTTCATATTTAAGTCTTATTACCAACGTATAAAGTGAAAAGACATGACGGATTATTAAATTTGATATGAGAAATACAAAATGAGAATGTGGGAAAAATTAAATTAAGGAGATGAAAGCTACTTATATGGCATATTTTATTAAATGTACGAATTGCGGCTCAAAATTCAACTGTTATTAACAGATTTTTAGAATTTCCATAAAATATTTCAATACTGCGCATTGGTGTCGTTAAATTTGAAGCTTTGTGATAATATTTAACAGAAAGAAACCATAAAATCAGATTTCGCAAAAAAGGAAGTTGTAACATTCTTACACATGCACATTTAATTTTGTCAAAACTACCTATGTCCATGGAAAATCTGATTTCCAAACTAACAACGTACAGATTAAACCAACTGTCTATCCAAATTCATTTTGTTATTTTTCAGTCATCATCAATTTCGTTTTACCAACAAAAATCCGTGAATGAACAAACACACTATGCGAAATAGTTTTATGGCCGGCCATCAAAACGGCCACAAACAGACGAGTGACGCGAATGCATTGATGACTTTTTAATTACTGGACAGGGTTCACTGACTCTAGATTTCATACAGTTTTGCTTTTCGTGGTTGTATGGGATGTGGAGATGAGCTAATTTAATTTAAAGATAGAATGATTCATTCTGGTTTTGATGGGAATGACCAGCGGAAATGTAAAGAATTTGAAGTGATTTGGGAACTATGTTGAATAATTAAGACGAACGCCTATGTAGATAAGCTGAGTTGATTGATGAATCGAAATTAAATCTTTGTACAAGTTAAAAAAACAACCACACTATACAAAAAATAAAATGTGTGACGAGGAAATCATACTTATAAAACAAGACTCCAAAATAATGGAAATAAGAACAGACGAAGAAGTATAAAAATGCGCATCTACTTGCTTGCCCTAAATGCAACTTCAACAACTTAAAACATGATTGATGCCGCCGTTAACCTAGCCACATGCTGTGCTCAAACACTTTAAACAACAACCCAAAAAGAATCTGTTGGTATAGATTTTTTTATCGATATCATTATTCTAGAAACATTGTGCAACCATTTAGTTCCATATTCGTATATTATACGTTGACGTGAAGTAGAAACTCGGTTCAAAATTTTGATGGAAACGTTCGAAGTGTGTCAAATATCCATATCCCACGCGTATTATCGGGCGAAGTCGAATTTGATGACGGTTAACATAATCGAATGAATGAATTAATACTTTCATCGTTACATCAGGTTTAGCGTAGGCGAGATAAGCCCGGAGGTTTCTTCTCCCAAACAATAGATAAATTATCACTTCGAGATCCGATTTGCATAGATTTTTATTAGAAACGTGTTGTATCAGCTGATGTAGTTTGTTGAGTAATTTTATCTATTTTCCACAATATTGTACGTACTCTGTTGTTCTTGCTTTCTTATATTTTTTAAAATAAATTTATATGCAAATAAAACTAACCCATTTGAAGATGGGCTCAAAATATTTTCACGTTTTTTAGAACAGCAAACAAATAAAAATAAATGTTTGAAAAGCAAACATACTAAGTAATATTTGATGACTTGTTAAGCAATTAAAATAAGGACCACTTGGATATTTTATTACATCGTCAGTATTAACGACAACTTAATATTCGTTTGCACTTTAGTGCCAACTTCACAACTCTATTCAATTTTCAGTCCACCCTTGACCTTTTTACCTCATCAAAGACAATATTACTTCTACCATCAACATTAAACGATACCTCATCTCCGAATTCGAGGTTCTAAATCTAACTCGGACGTCGTGAGCAAAAACTGCTTCATGAATAATAATGAGAACGTTATTACTGCCTTTGATGTTTCACATCACAGTTCTATTTACTCTCTGATTCATATTTACACCATCTTTTTCGTCTAATATATTAGTATTTATGTTCTGTTTCGTATCATCATTCATTATTGTTTCAGTGTTATTTGCTTCGTGGTTTAGAAGTCTGGGATTAGGTATTTTTGCTTTTTTAATATCGTCTTGAGATAATAGTAGGTATTTCTTTAACTTTGATGTTGTCTTTTTAACTTTTGAGATTATAAAGATAATATACAATATGTATCACACGTACATCATTCGAACCAGGTAAATTGGAATGACATTAAAGAGTAGCCGAATTCAAAAACTAGTTTAAAGTAAAGTAAGCGAAACAAAAAGCAGTTTTCTTATTTCACGCAAACATTGTCTCCATTCGCCGAGCAATATCAAATTCCACACGTTAGCGACTTCGAGCATAAAACTCGCTAATAGGACCGACCGGACGAGATTCCCAAGATCGTACCACCAATGCTGCTTACCTACATAATTAGCGGGCGAAAGTGCTCCCCGATGTGAGTGCAGGCGACATTTATCTTCAACTTAATGAAGCACTTAATTAAGTGAGCCAGTGTTTCGTTATCAATGGACAAGAAACAATTTCGTTCGAAGATTTAGTGCACATTGAGCCTATTGATTTGGGTTTCCAGGGTGGATTGATTAATTGGTTTAATATTCTAACTGGGTTTAGTATCTTGAATGTAGGACAGTTGAGAGTAGTTTGTGTTCTCTTTTGGTTGCATCCGAAAGCTCGTTGTTAATTCCCTTTCCCATTACGTCGAAATATGAATTTATGTTTGATACGCTTAATGAAATTTGTGTTAGAATGCTCGAAGAAATTTCGTTCACGAAATATGAATTCCTCATGCACAACCGCTCAAAATTCATACACGTATAGTTAACATTAAATGGGCATAAAACAGGCTTTTGAATATTAAGTTCCCTCAAACTCCTCAAATCATTTACAAAGGTTTCGCGTAACGTAAACCGCAGGCGGGGACTAGCGTAGTTTCACTTTGAAAATTTTGCATGTAATTAACCGGACGGACTCAATTACTCTGTTAGTTCAGTTCTGTTCGCGTGTTTGTGTGTTTGTTACGTAAGCGACCTTTACGGTCCACATAGGAATTGCCATAGATCTGGCCTCTAACATTTGACTCTGGTTTTGTAACGATAAGCAGCTAATTGATAAAGATACTAATTTATGGTGTTGGTTGTGTCGTGCGGGTCGTGATTTAGTGGTCGTCCCGTTATTGGTTTTGAGAGGATAAGATTCGATATTTTATATTCTTTCATTAGTTTTTTTTATCATTATTCCATGGCCAAAATCTTTCGAATAAGAAAAAAGTAGTAAAAGTAGATTGGAAAAAATACACATAAGTAAATGAAATTCTCATAATATTTTTAACAAACACGTAAACTTGGATTAAAAACATTTGCATGCAGAGAGAGCTTTAATCGAATGTTCACGCTAAAAATATGTAAATCGATCAAACAAAAAATATCAATCATAAAATTGGACAGAGGAATAAAATGAGGAAAAATCAAATTCGCTTTTCTTTTTCGTAAATATTTACCAATTATTTAAGCAATCATTTTCACGCAAGCTTCTGACATTGATGACAGCCAGAACTTTTGGGAAAGATATTAATTTCAAAGAAAACAAGAAAAATGTAATTCAAATAAGAAAGTTTAAATCCCAAGCCACTGTATGACGTCACACCATATGTTTTAAGTAAACAGCCAACTGTTTGTTCAGTTTTAATTATAGATAGGCGAAATTTATTGCCGCGTCAATGTTCGTCTTTGGATATAATTAATGATACGGTTGTAATCTCAAATGTTTTACAAAATGCTTGGAAGTGCCTCAATCACGGTCATGACACGTCGTTCCACATATTTTAGTGTAAAACGTGATTGTGGTTTCATTACAAATTCAAATTAGTTCTCGAGATGATGACTCGGATGACAAGACAAATCGTCTGTCTGTCTTCGAGGTACCGTTTAATGAAAATTTGCTAAATGCGTTTAATGCTGGACACGTCTTGATTTGCCCAATACTTAATATTATTGTGACGTTTTTGGAACAGGTATTGCCACATCTCCCTAATAGAAGAATTATATTTAACCTTATATTTATCAGTGCGTATTTCAGATATAAATTTTCCAAAATTATTTTACGCAGGCCTTTTAGATAGATTTAATAGCCTAATAGGGCTTTCGTTACAGAACTCAATATTCAAAATATTCAGTCAGTTTCTATTTACATTTTATCATAAAGATACGCGCTGATAGCAAAACAGAACAGTGTTAGTGTGAGTCGGTAATAGTTGGAAGCTAAATGTTACTTTCTCGCATTCAATCGCTACCTAACTGTAGCGTTTTGGTTGTAAAATTTTATCTGTTACCTATTATAATGATATCAACACTGCAACGGAATATCGCTTTAAAAAATCCGGGCCAAAATGAACCTAAACTAGAGTAGTAACCTGCATAATTCTAGGGTATTTTAAACTAAAATCAGTGCGCCATGTTCAAAAATATAGAGCCGTACTCTAGACTTAATTTACATGAATAGCGAACGAGCGGCCGTTCTTTGTCTTTTAAGTTGCAATTAATTATTCCACTTTATGTAAATAAGTCTACAGACGCGTCGGACTCAAACCTTCCTACCCTTTTTGCGGGCGGCTAAAGCATGTGCCAGCGAAAAACTTAATATTTTATGCTAAGAGAGCCAAGTAAATAAAACATGGGCAAGCTTCAGCAAGCTCAGCTCAATTTAATCTTGCAGCGAAATGGCGCCTATATCTACATTTACCTGTTCAAGATTATATCAATGAATCTGACAACGAACGCGCTTTGAATAGTGATGTAGTTACTCGGTTAGCCGTAGTTCATCGGTATCGACGGTATCGATCCGCGCCACTGACATAATGCGAAGGCCAGTGACTCCGACGATAAACTTCTCGACATCAACAAATTACGAATAACCGTAATTATTAAATTGTAATATCAGCGTGACTTATTGTAGGAAACAGTACAGCTGACGTCGATTAGCGTTCCGACTTGCATTAACATTTGTGGACGGGTAAATCAATTACTATGATCGGGGCGATGTATCGATGAATAATTCAGTGGCGACATCGAATTAATCTTAATAACGACGATAAAATTAGGTTTGTCAGGTAGCTTATCTTTATCTGGTGAGGACAATAAATTAAACAGCAGTTAAGTCGACCACCCGTATGGCGATTTCGTAGAATAAGACTACGAATAATAAAACAACATAGGAGTGTGAGTGAAGTGTGTCATTAGGATTTCACCGATCTATTTTTGTTTGACTTCCTCGCTCGATGATGTTATTTTTGGATCATTGTGAGTTAGTGGACGGATCATCGTAGATCAAAGTTTATTGCACGCTGAAGATAGTGAATGTTTATACGGATATAAATGTAAAAAAACTAAACAAGGAGGCGATACTCGTTATGTTCCAAATGAGTGTAATCGTAAACGCTTGTATATGGACAACAAATAAAATTTTATTCGTGAACAAGAATGCCGAGTATTTGAGAAACAATTTCAAATAGGTTCGAAATAGAAATTAGTTGTAAATTACCAACCAATTAACAGTCATAGAATGTTTTAATAATAGTCCATTATTTTAGAATCAAACAAGACGCCTTTAGAGAAGTTAATAGTCCAAAGTTCGTAAGAAATGGCCTTGTTTAAAAGATGTTAGTAGCACATTAACTGCAGTTACTATTCTAAATAATACTGTTTTTGTTCATAATGTATGAGATCATCTAGTCTGCATTTCCCGGGAAGAACACCAATAAGTAACATTATCAGTAATTTTATTGCACAAAGCTCGTAAATTGTAAATTCCCAGTACCGTGGGTGGTTCCAATAAAATAGATAAAAAAGCTACTAAAAACAATACACGAACGTTTGCCATGCGAATGCAGCAAAAATGGCAAGAGCGCAAAAGATTAAAATTCTTTTCTTAGCAATTCTTCTATAAAGGGGAGCCGCAAAAACTTGGCCAATTGCCAACAGGTTCTTTCTCCCAATCGAAGACGAACGGCCGACTTGAATGTATTTATTGGGGTTACCAGTGACACATAAAACGGAGTTGCTAGTGCTCTAAACCGTTTAAGGTTATGTGTCGTGTACCAAAGAAATGACAGGGTTACCCTTATCTGTCTCTCGTTCCTTATAAACAATCTCTGCATATTGATTTATAGACTATCTTGATTTATTGGCTTAGTTCGATTTATTGCGCTTTTATTGTGTCTAGACGTTTTGTTTTTTAATGATCGTTTTATGCCTATGTTTGCAAATGGCAAAATAAACGAATGTTGGCTGCGGTTGTTGTATCAAACAGTTAACGGGATATAAGAAAAATAAACATATTTTTGTGATTTGAAAACACCTGTTTTGTTAATGTGAAAGTAATTTTTGCATTAAAATTATGTTTTCTTTGTTTCATTCATTCAAAAACAGCATGATAAAGATTCATAATAAAATTCATGTTCAATTTGTGTATATGACATGACCTCAATTTCAATTCGATTGCTCGATATTCCATATCGGGAGAAGTCTTAGAATTGTCACCAATCACAATTCTTTAGAGGTTTCAAATCTATTTCTCAAAAATGCATAGGTATCTGGTAAACACGATGGGACATCCTTATTGCATTCATAAACACTTCCAATTTTAGTCGTTCCAAACTACACAAGCAGTAACTAAGATGCTTTTGTTACACACTGATCGAAGAAGCCACAGAAATGGTTTTCATCCAAAGTAGCGCGTTGAAAGCTCTGCTTACAGTATTCAAACTTATAGACTAAGACTAGTTACATTGTTGTTATAAATTAAATTGTAATAACAGATGCTCTGTTGTTCTCAGCATCGCTTCCTGGATTGCTAAACTGCGTTTAATAATGTTGGCGGAAAATGATGGTGTAAGTAGGAAATGAGTAAGCTTTACCAAAATAATTCAGTTATGTGAACTGGGTGAGTATACTATGTAATTTTATAGAGTTAAAAGGGTAAATATGGAATACTAAGATAGTTAAGAGGATTCAGTTTACAATAAAGAACTGGCTGCTGAAGAAAAAAAGTATCAGACTGATGTAGGTTCTTAATCAAATAAAACAAAGAGTGTTCTTAAAAAAGAAGTTAGGCAAATAGTTCTCAGTAGTGTGAATTGCAAAACCTAAGCTTTTTAAGACACAAGAGTATAACGGTTGGTCATTAAAGAGATCCTTGGAGTTAGATTTTTACAATTCTAATCAAACCCTGATACTAAATAAAAGAAGCAGCACGACTGCACGAGCCGTGAAAGCAAATTGATTAAGCAGAGAGGTATCATGAATTATACATACCGAATAAAAAACCTCGGCAATGCACCATTAAAATTAAATAGAAAACTTTAAGACCAAGAAGCGAATCGTGAACTTACTCTTAATAGTATAAATACCGGCCTGTATCCATGTATCTGTCCAAATTTTGAGCAAAAGCTTCAAAAAGAGAATGGAAAAGACATTATTTTGCCATGCATAGGGAAGGTAGCTATTTAAAGTTCAAGTTATCGCATCACGGTTTTCCTAAAACGAATTATTGTGTTATCAATACATAATAATATGGGTATGTATGAAGGGGCCAAAAACAGCATAAGTCGTCAATAGTAACGGGCTAGAACTGCAATGTGCATACCAATTTCTTCATTGAACTATAGCGAAGACAATTCTATATAGCAGCGACAAATACAAAGCAAATAAAAACATAAAAGTTGACTAAAACACAAAGAACCGTAATTCTGATCTCGTATATTGAAATCAGCAATTTTCTCCATTTATTTTTCGTCGATGCTTCCCTCGTTTTCATTATTCCGTACTTAGGGTAAAAGGCTAACAGACCCCTACCACCGCATCTTAAAATATATTTATTGCATTTGTGAAAGAGAGACGCCGCTATACGTCGTGCAGTGCGCTGTCTCGCTTGCACAACTGCAGTAATGTTAGTTTAAAGTTTGGTAGTACGGTGTCGGCTTTTGTTTAAGGCGTCTTCACAGCCGTTATGGGAACGCTCCTACATCCTAATTTACATGAATAGTGCGCGTACGAGGTTTGTTTAATGTCCTATTTATTATTACTTGATCGTAAATAACGTTGTTTGTTTATTTTCTGTGATCGTTTAGGAACACGGTGAATTGGAGTTTCTCTTTTTAGTGGCGGTGTATTTTCATATAAATTTATATTATGTTTATATGATTGCCAGGAGAAGATTCTTTCTAATATTTTTTGGTTTTGCTTCTTTCCCCATTACTCCTATTTAACTTAGTTTTTATTTGACTTGTTTGACACAATAATTATGACTCAACTCAACTCAATATTTCTCAAGAAATATTTTTAATGATAAAATTACCTGGTCAAATGAGCGGCAAGATACGTTTTAGTTAATATCTATCCCCCGGAAATCAAAGCAAGATAAAGTCAAGCTACTCGAAAGCAATTTAGGATCGTTAATAATATCGTCCAATTAAAAGTCTGCTTCAAAAAAGTTTTTACATACTATGCAAGTCACTGTGATCAATCTACCGTCAAAAAATAATATCCTTTGGATGACACGCAAAAATCTAACAGCACGGAAAGTGAATTCTGTTTTTATACTGTTTTTGTTTACCCTTCCGCTTTGAATACGGAGCCAGTTCAATAAACAAAATTTATATTTAAATATTATTTCTGTGCATTGTTATAAACTTGATACCTAAGATTGTTTTCTCTAAAATTAAAATTGCCATCTAGTACCAAGAAATAGTGACCATCTAAAGAATACCCTCTTTTTGAGAATTTAATTCTAAGTTTGTTAGCACTACGCTTTGAAATGTTATTTAGAGTACGTCCGGAGTGTATCGGAATATGTTGTAGAAGTATTAATTAGGTGTGATTAACATCAGATTGCAAATACATGCCACCACTGTGAATGTATGTACGAGTATATTTTAAGGTATCACAACTTTATGCGTCCGGGACAAGTCATTGATTATTCACATCTTTAGAACTTAATTTAAAGTACTTACCTACCTTACAGTCAATCGGCAATCGCAGCCATATGCCTACCATGCGAGTGACACGATTCATTCTGACAGATACAAATCGTCCGCTGCACGCATGATCGTCACCCAAACAAAGCGTCATTAAGTAATCCCAAACTGTACTGTCTATTAATCAAGCCCAGTAAAACAGTACTGCGTTGCATAGCACAATTATGCCCCGCTTCCCCTAAAACACAATTTTGTTTATCATGCATATAGCTCACGTTTTATCCCCGTACTTGATACGCGGAATACCAATCGCGAACAAAATTAGTTGTGTCAGTACCGAACAAGGTAATGAGTTCGAAATTCGCATTAAAAAATCAACGTTTACACGAAATCCATTAAGGGTTAGCCTCAATCCTTTTTTAATTTCAATAGCACAGTTTAATGGAAGAAAGATGCTTGTTTTTATATCATTTAGTTTTGCCAATATCTTCATTATTTATCGCTCAGCTCTCGAGGAAAATCTTGGTGTAATGAATCTACACTTTACCTTAATTTCCATGAAAAGTGTTAGTGCTGTACAGTAGCAGTTTTCTTAAAGGAGGTTTTAATATTCCACTTTATTTAAACTAGCTACGTAGTTAGATGCTAAGTAATGCTCACTTTGAAGCAGTTTTATAATGTAAGCAATTTTGAATGAGTTACTTGTAAGTTTTTCATGTTTCAATTTATTTTGCTTTAGAATGTAAAGTAGTTTTGAAGATACATCTTAGTGTTGTCTAGCAAATCATAACATTTATGATGACGTTTTAAAATAGAAGTAGTTACAGTAGTTAGGAAAATCTAAAATCAAATCCAATCATAACCATCTATTGGAACAAAAACCAGTAAGTGTCAGTAATAATGCGTTAACAGCTACATTAATAACAAAAAACTGTGCCGCAACTGTTAGGGCCCATCTCCGAAATGGAGAGTCCTCCGACATCGAAATTATTTGATACAAGAACTTATAAGTAAAGTATAAGTAAACTAGGTATCTTACAAAGAAAATAATTTAATAAGCTAAAAATATAATTAAAAAAGCGTGTGTAATCTTAAGTACCATCAAAGTATAATTTCAAATAAGATCTAGATTATAAAAAATAAATTATATATGCTTAAATCAAGCCCTGAATTGTTAAAAACCAATTTACCCCATAAATACAAAATGTCATTCAAAAGAAGCATTCCATCAACAAAATTGCTGGATTACGAAACCATTTTTAATTTGCATCCAATGCCACCAGTATCGAAACCGAAACCACACACAGTTTCAATCCCAATAAAAAACAAAGCGACTGCAATTCGTCGGGTCACCAGCCGTCATTTATGTAACCCGGTGTAGATTGCAGCTCATAACAGCGCCATTAAAGATCAATCATTATACACATACAGAAATGCACTTACTGGCAATGGTAGTGACATAAATTATTCAAGCATCGGCCTCGGGTCGATAACCCAGACATCGTGAATGGGGAAACATTATGGCTTATTCAGAAATTCTCCGCTTAAAATAGCCACTGAAAGCCTCACTCGCTTAGTAGATCAAACTCGCTAAGATTGGCGTAGAAATGCATAAATTTAGATAGCAAACCTTTTTTAAATCTAAAAGCTTTTGGAATATCTATGGAGATAAGAACTCGTTTCCACTTGGGCACACTATCGCGACAGTCAGTGAAGCGAATAGTTTTTAGTTAGCCCCTTAACTGAGAATACTCACTTAGATACTCGCAAAGTGGAAAATTAACATTTTGGTAGACTAGAATTCAAAATGATTCCAATTATTTCAAAAGCAAATATTTTTGTCTTCTCGTAACATTTACATTACAACAATTCAAATTAAACTGAATTCCGAAGTACACAATTCTTTATTCAAAGATCGACTCCAGAATATAGAACAGCGACTGCCAATTGGAACGTAGCTTCTAAGAAAATCAATTCAATTGCACAACCTTTATTAATTTACCTGCGTCTAATGTCTTTCTCTGGAGTCTCAATTCAATTTCCCATTTAGTACATTTACAATCTATCAGAAGTTTATCGGTATGCTATCAATCTATTTTGAACAAGAGACGGGCAGTATTCTAATGAAGGTGACAGTGATGAACATGATAGTTGACTGTGCCGATTTAATTCTGCATTATTTAGTGGATCTGTTTGCATAGATAGGATAGGGAGTCTAATAGGTGTATTGGTTTAATTGTTTATCATGCTTGCATACAATTTCGTCTAGGTATCTTGATTGTTTAAATCTAATGTTTTCTTATAACAAGGCTGGTGAAGTCATGGCACGCGAGCCATTTATGGCAGCACAATTTGGGCACAACTGATCAGTATTTTTTTGTTAGATACTCACGTCTATAACTTCAGCAAATATATATTTTTTTTAAATGGCATGTCGATATTTTAATGTGAATGCTCGTCATCCATGTCCTATAATGAGCTGTTTCGGAATTTCAACGGTCTTAATACGCTGTTTTACATTAAATAGTCATGAATTTTTACTTAACTTTCCCAACCTCTACAAAATGTAACAAAAGTTTTTTTGCCATAGGTACATTTAAGACCATTATTGCAAAATCTACTTAAAATACATTAGTATAATATTTAAAACCATAACAAAAAATAGGAACTAATGAACTCATTCTTTACACTCACTAATCTATTTTTCCGGTATCCATTAGTAGCCTTCACTTCCTAGTTTGTCATTTACACGTCCATAATTTACGGCTAAAAATATAAGCTGTCCTGCATTTTACGTGACGTAAAACTTGTGACATAATCCAAAATAAAACACGGTTAATTTGTACACTAGAGTTGCAATTTTTGCCTAAAAATTCTAGTATGTCTACAAATTTAGTAGATGTACTTATTATTCATATAACGTCGGTCTTGGAAATCGAGAACTCGAATATCTATTTAGTCGATTCCAATCGTCTATTACGCTCGATCTAGTAAATTATAGTTAACTTGATAATGCGAAGAAGACCCCAGGCGGAGATGGCGAAATGACCTGGATTCATTTCTACCAAATTAGTCATCCGTGGTTCTTGAGAGAGACAAGTGGAAGAAGAGTAGCGAGGCCTTTGCCCAGCAGTGGGAAATCTCAGGCTAGTAATAATAATAATAACAATTGATAATAATTATATGAGTTCGTTTCTCTAGTTACTTTTAATTACATATAATTTTATATTACCTCAAGCGTAGTTAGTTTATATCTAGCAATACACGATCAACTTACATAAGGATATCGAATTCTAGACTGTACTTCTAGCTATTATATTAGTTGTTGCCTATAGATTTTAGATAATGTTAGTGTGTAAAGATATTCCTTACATTGTAAGATTGAGTTACGTTAACTAAACCTAGATATAATACAAAACTATGAGCTATATCAATACAATACCTGTTTTTCTTATGTGAATATTTTTCCATTATTTTGTTAATTTTTCTAACCGTCAATTTTGAAGTTGTACCTACAAATCAAACAGTCTGTCAAATTGGTCTGTGGTGCGTATTAAAGTATCATATAAGTAAACTGCTCGAGCAGTAAAGTATGATGTTCTCTGGCTGACTCAAGCAATCCGTATACTTACACGAAATGTCAAGAAGCCAAAGATGCAACGTTTCAAATCTATCCTATCGGCCTGATTGAACCAGTGTGTTAACATTGTTTATGTTTTCTGTTGTGAATCAAACCCCGATGTCGATGTCGGTCGATTGACTTGTTACGGAAGATATAAACTTCGGGTTTTACGATTTACTTATTTTTACTTTTCTACGAAGTTTCGTCCAGTGTTTCTCAAAGATTGTGGAGATTTAAGGATATTGACCTAGTAGCAAAATGAACTAAAACTATCTTACACGTTAAGTTACCGAAAAGGTAAATACCTAAGTAAATGCTAAAGAATAATATTCAGTCTGAAAATGCTGATTACTTTAATATCGAATACTGTTATCGATATTATAAAGTTGCTACAAGTATTAGAGCTGTTATTTTGTTCAGCTTAGAGCCAACTACTACTGCTTTTCAAATTACTATAATACTACTTTTGAAAGCAGTTACTGGTCCGTAACTACAGCTTAGTACTTTGTAATCCCAACGGGATTTTCAAGACTAAAAATTATCGCAAAAAGACAAGATTACAGTTTCAGAATAACAAATATAATATGAAAAAAGAAATCTATACCTTTAATAAGGATTCGTTCTGACAATTTATAAGGTACAGTTGTGCTACAAAACCTAAAAATTTGGCTGATCGTCAACACATATAATCATTATTTGATTAATTTTTATATTATTCTCAATTTAATTGCGTTTTGTACCTTAAAGAATTTGTTACCTAAAAAAATGTTTAAAAAAATTGAATTATTATTAAAATATTATATTTAAATAAAAGTTTAATAACCACTGTTCTAAATGAATAACTTCGTTGAATTAGCTGCTTTAGTGCGTAAGTATTCGGATCACATGCGCTGTCAAAATAATAATCGTTAGTATGTAAATGAAGCAGTTTGTTTTAACATGACCTCTTCGATACGGTTCCTGCGTATTCAATGTACTTACAGACATCAATGTTATTAAAAGAAATAACTTCATTGTGTGTTTCAAGTTTCATTCCGTGTGGTGTCCGGATATAAAGAATAGCACCACCCCATATCCTCCACTGGGTGTCGTAAAAGGCGACTAATGGACCTTAAGACCCAATGCACTGCACCTTGGGTCACCCGAATAGTGGCGGGTAAACAACCAACAATCGCATTCCCAAAGAGGGTTAGTGTCAGGCAGGCGGCCGAATATAAAACCATAGCCAAAACTTTAAGCAACATGTCTAGAAGACGTGTTGCGCCGACCCCAAGTGAAATGGGATAAGGGCAGGAAAAAAATGACGATGTGTGTTTCAAGTAAAAATATTATGTAGTCTTAGGTAAAATGCTATAGCCTTAGACAGCGAAGGTTTCAGCATTGGCCACCTCGCTAGCACACTGCCGGTTGGCGATTTCAGATTTCTTAATTTCGAATCCAGGTTTCCTCACGATGTTTTCCTTCACCGTTTGTCAGTAGTTAAACGGTAAACGTAATCGGTAACAAATAAGGTAGCCTAGGTAGGTAGGTACGTAACTATGAGTAACGACGCATTCATTCAATTGAACAAAACTCTATACATACATACAGCAAACATACACGAAAATACCACCAAGCTTGCAGAAACATACAAAAGTATAAATTACGGCCACACAAATTAAGTTTTATTTTGACATTTACTAAAAGGCATTCCTTTGTCAAAATAATGTTCAGCTTCAGTGAAATATGCAATTCATTTGTAAATGTGCACCGACTGTGACGTTGTTATTATGTCTTGGGGCCGCAGTACTTTCTTAACAGTCTGTTTTCTTTAATGCAAATAGTATTTAACTGTCAAGGAGGAAGCTATACCAAAGAGTGTGCTTCAGTAAACAATTTTAAAGTTCATTGAACTTTTGTTTACAATGTCCATTAGACAGCTAAAGGTTTTGTCTTCATACTATAAGATGTCGTAAGGGTTCGTTGCTCCCTTGCACCTAGTAGCTGGTTCAAACGCCGAATATAAATCGCGCATTTTTAAAAGAAACTCAGAACTTTTTAAATAAGGAACTCTGGATTCAAAATATTAAAATCAAATCTCATAGATTCTAACGTAATGCAAGTAAGGATCTCAATACTCTGTAGTCTAGCTTCTTTTCCATTAAAATAAACCACCATCTAACGCACCATGAAGTACTATTGGCATCATGCTTCCAAGACTGCTATAGTATACCTAAGTTTAGGTACAACATTTCCAGGCCAGACCAAGCCAATATCATATTATATCCCATAAAACTTAACAAGTACTTTTTTGTAATCATAGGATATTACTAGAATATCTTTATAAGATAAAATAGAACAAGCCAAAGAGATTGAACATCAAAATCTCATTAAAGGATCAAAAGACTTGGTAACACAATACGTATCTCCCATTAAAAAGCTACATGATACTTAACAGCAAAAATACAATTTCGAAAAGATTTTCATGCGTTTTGTAGTTTACACTCGTGAAATCCGGTCATAAATTATTTTCGGACCAGTTTCATATAAATGGAAGAAATAATAATACTTTCATATTTTTAAACTTTATGCCACGCGGTTCTTAATTCAAAAGGACAGTTTTGGTATCGTTAAAGTTTTATATCTACCTACCGTTCTTGTAGCTTTTAGTTTTACGTTTCTCACGTTTCGTCTGAATAACTTTGTATGCTTTTAAATTATTTTTATTTTAATGTAACTGTAATTATGTCGATTCTGTTTTGTATTCGTATTATGCGGATTCGTAATTGTATTCGTGTAGGTACATGGTAATTTTTGGGTATCATATTTGGAAAATTCGTCATCCATGAATAACGGGTAATTCAATTGGGTTGATTATAAGCTTTGTTTTTTTTAAACCATAGATGTCACCATTACCATTGGGATAAGGGCAGGGGAATGATGATGATGAGATGTAAAACATATTCTAAATTTTGCAAAAATGATAATTTATCTACATGTCATTGTAGTAAAAACGACTTTAATACAAAATAGTTTTTGCTAACTTTCGATTCTCGTTTTAGATTTATCTCGTAAGTTCGCATGGTTACCAGTTTACTACCTCGCTTAAAAAAGGAACAAGTAGGTACTTGTTATAAATAAAACTGGATTATAACTCTATCAATTTTTTGCTATTTTATTTAAACCTACTTTCACGCAACCTGTTGTACGGTACGTTTGCCATCCGTCAATGTAAAATAAGTAATAAAAATCTTATGAATTATTGAGCAGGGCAACACTGATGCAAGGTGTAGGCGACATGATTAAAATTACCATTTATGCGATATATAAAAGGAGATAACTTATTTAAAAGAGTATGTAATATGTTTAACAGGATTACATATTTGGTGTTTATTGTAATTTTGAATTATAATCACTGCTTATTTTCTGAACATGTTTTAGTATTTAGAGCTAGATAAATTTCCAGAGGATTAAGTGTTCGTCGATGGAAACTAAAACTAAACCTCAAATGAAGGCCCAATTGATGCTTCAATCACCTGATTCATAAATCACGAAGTAATTTAAATGTAGCATTTATTTACTCACATTTCCATGATAAATGAATTTCCAAATAAATCACCAACAATATTAATAGTTCTAATGATTTTGGCATGTATTAAGTACAAGTAAATACCGTGAACAGATCCACACAACCCATAGGGCCGGCATACGTACTTTCTATGTCATCAAAAAATAAACTTTAAAACTAGTACTGTAAAGTACACAAATCTTTGAACATTACCTTTAGAACATGGAAGCATTTTTTGTCTAATTCAAACAATACTGGTCTTATACGCTTCGGCTCTAAAGTCTATTTTAGACTGTCGTGATCAAATTCTTTGAGTTGTGCTTCGAAATTATGTACGCTGGCCCTAAAGTCCAACTCGCACTTGACCGGCTTTTAAGTCCATATGCAACTATCAACTATTTGAATTGAAGCGAGCTATGACCAAGTTAGTAATTTAATCAAGCTTCCGAATACATGAAATTCTCTGTATTACCAAGCAATCGATTGCGTGTACGAACGTGATTGCTATCGATAAAGCTATGAAATATATCGAAACTGTGAATTACTCGATTATAGCGATTTAGTTTTACTCTTAATATAAATCGTGTCTTTATGTTCCTTAATGTTGTATTTGCGTAAATTTTATGTGTGTTTACGTAATGAACGTACATTTGATTTGCACGACGAACTCGTAATAATATTGAGTACCTAATACTTACATAGGAAATGCAGTATATGCAATGCCTAAGTTAGCATGGAAAATATAATAAAAAGAAAAATCAATTTTTTTGGCTTGCTTGTTTTCTTTGAAAAGTAATCGTTACTGCGAATAAAACGAGCCCAAACTCGACGAGGTTGTGTCGTTTTACTATTTCAAGATTTGACTATAGGCAAAAAAACTAAACAGGTCAAAATTAAAAATAATATACAGCTGTAAAGCCACGCTTAAAAGTAAAATAAACAAAAGTGTGTAATAGGAAGAAATGTAAAAGCATAAAACTTAATCTCAAAAACTTTACAGGATAAATAAGTAAACGAAATCGAGAGAAATTATATAATTTTAATATTATTATGACTGTTAGTTTAAAGCCAAAGTCAGTTAGTTATAACAAGTTTAAAGTAAATCCTTTACGAATAGCTATTACGACAACCGTAGAATTTTATTAAGGTTATAAACTCTTGTTTATCTTGTAAATTATATTTGTATTAAATATTATAATAGACGTTAATATCAATATGTATAAAGTAAACGGTAGGAGACACTATAGATGAAGGACGAATCGATAAGTTACCCGCTGTCTGCTTATTTTGATTTTAATCGGTTGGATCTTTTTAAACGCACAATGATTTAATATGAAAATAAGCTTTCTTAATTCAAACACAATAACCAAAAAAAAAACAAAACCTTTATTATGAAACCTGGCCTAGGTACTAAAAACGTCAAGTTGTGCAGTAGCTTGTAAATATTTTGGTTTCGAAATCTAGCCTGTGTCTTAGTTAGGAGTTAATTAATATAGACTGCCAAAAAAACCATCCCTCATATCGACTATTTACTTTTTTTTTACAAACGTTATCCTATACATTGTTTTGAAGTCTAGTCTGCAATTCTGCATCTTAGTTAAGAGGTAATTAATAGGGACTGACCAAAAAAAAACAAAACACAACAGACTATCTTCCAGACTGTCTCTTAGGCACCATTTATTCGCACAAACAACCTTACACTGAAACCACTGAAACATAACTGCACTCTTATCACATGGCAATAAAGTTCAAATTTGTATAACTTTACCATCGCTAATATGTTGACCGTACGAAAAGCATAAATCCTTTAAGAACCGATCGTTGAGATAAAACAATTGCTTGTCGCTACACCAGTGACACTTGGTACGAGTGCCACCCACGCGTTTTGTATTTAAAATGATTGGGAAACTGATATCAATCGGACTTTGTTATAAGTTTATTTATAAGCACTGTAACTTGATGATTTGATCTATGAAATTGTTATGACTGCATGGATAGCGGATTAATTGTCACCACGCTATTCACCACTGTGAATGACATGTCACGAGTTCGATCCTCGCGTAGGATAAGTATTTTTGTGAGCCATAATTAATTAATGGTACAATTTTTGATATTAGTGGTATTAATAATAACAGTGACAGTATTTGTGTAATCACAGCTAGCCTCGTACTATGTCAACGTTATTACTTTTATAAAATTATCATTGTTATAAGCCTGTAATGTCCCACAATTGGACAAAGGCCTCTCTTTCTTGTCATTTCATTCCTGTCTGTCGAGGGCAAGTGAGTCCATTCTTTCATGTGACCTGTAACTAATTTAACATAAACTGTTGCAAATCAAAGAAAATTTAATAACTGCAAGATAATCGCGAGAGTCTATAATGTTTACTTCATTTTCAATATTAATTAGATACTCGTAGACGATAATCTATAATTTACATAAAACTGAAAGCCTTTTCGTGGAAGTTTAATACGTTATAACGTATTTTCCCAAAGGACTCCAAAGTGGTTTCAAACTTTTAGAATTAATACTTATTTATTAACCTACTTACATTACGTAGTATGTGTTTATATGTCATAATAGGTTCATTTTAATAAAGTATTTTATAAATAACATTACTGTATTAAAAACCAGCGAAAAACGTCTCTTCTCTCATATTATTTACCTAACCTATAGTTTCTCACTACTGAGCAGTGTTTCTGACAATTATAAATGAGTGTGTTATATGTTAAATAAAAATAAATAATTATGCTATTTATTCCCTTAAGCCTTAGTAAGACCAAGTTCTCAGAATTTAATACATTTTTCATTTTAATTAAACAATTTGTTAAATAAATATAATTTCTTCAAATAAAAATAAACACAGTGGTTTCTAACTAACCTATTTATGTGTACCTTCTTATAAATTCATTGTTAGAGCTAGTTTATTTTCCAAGCACTTCTCTGAATAGAGCTTGTAAACTTTTAATGCCCTTTTTCACAGAATAATGCTTATTAATACCCCTGCACTAAGAAAACCTGTATAAACCTTGATAGTACTCGGTAACGCTGGAATTACGCTTAGAAAATGAAAAATACTTTTTTTTTTAAAGACTTCTTAGGAAAAATTAAGAACCATTACTATCTTCCATTAAAATACTTACGCACAGAAAATACTTTAAAAGTATCTGGTACATTATAAAACAGATTTGTCCATTAATTTCGTTGATGACAGTTCCAATACGTTAAAATAATAAAAACGTGTTAGTAAAAGAAATCTTAAATACGACTATGTTCAAACTGGCTGCTAAAAAGAGGATGCCACAAAGTATTCAAAGATATCACATGTGGCTAATTAATAGCAGACTTATAAATATTAAAGCCTCTTTTCTTTGTAGTACTATTTATTAATTGTTCAAGCATACTTGTGCATCTCAACAATACAAAAAGTAGTAGTATACGCAGCTAACTTATTACAAAAACCGTTCACTTGACTAGGGATAATGAATCTTACTTTAAAACACTTAAGATTCACTTTCCTCTGCCGTGCCAGACTTATTCTTTCTACGTTTGGTAAACGATTAACATTAATACGAGATTCATTTTAAGAAAACTGGTAGATCACGGTATCTCAAAGGCTTACACTTGTATAAACTAGCCTATTTTTGTAATTAATAGTTCCAATGGTGGAACTATGACTATTTGATGTATTTTCAATGAACTAGTTTTATTTAAAGTCTTATTTAGGCATACGACTTAAACTTTCAGTTTTTTAACTCGAAAATTGGCTATAGAAATGGAGTTTGAAACGACAAGTAAATGAAAATAAAAGCATAAACCAAAATTGGAAACTAATTTTGATCTAAGTAAACTAATTTCCCATATCATAATAAAATACATCTTCTAAAATAGATGGATCTAAAACATATCCTCATTATATCTAAAATAAAAATAATGGTTATAGTGATTAAAATTAATTAAGCTAAATTGCTTAAACCTGAACATTTGATGTCTTTTAATTAGTCACACAAAACAATGACAAAGAAGACTATTCAGACAATAACTCAATTCGTCCTTAAGCATTAATCTCCGAAAAAGCAATTACCTTTTTCTAACCAAAAATAATGGTTTCAAATGCAAGAGCCATATATTATTTTGGCTTCTAAATATGTTCACAGGCTGGGAGTCAATTAGGCGGTCAGAAACGTGATTTGTGGCCCAGCCTTAATTTATAGTATTCCACTGTCATCGCACTAAGTGAATTATATCTCGCTGGATATGTACTGAAAATTCTAGCCAGATTTCAGGTGCCTATACATAGACTAGATGGGTATTGCGGTGGATTATGAATGGTAATTCTATTTTGAATGTAGATGAAAATGAATGCGATATTCTTTGAATATGGTGAGTTATTTTCCTTACTCATTAAACTGCAGAAATTGACAAAAGCTGTTACTATTTAATCACATAATTTTTGCCCCAATTCACCCACTACTGGGTACATGTAATTTTCTTTGTACTGTTATCATCATTCATCCTATTGCCTCTAGCATACCTAACTATGTCATCATCTATGTTAAACTGATATTTGTAGCTATTAAAACAACTTCTTTATTTTTTTATTATAATAAAGGTAGGTACTTGGAATAGGTTTACTATAAAAATATTAATTAGACTGAATATAATTGCAACACTCTTACAACATCGTGTAAAACCAGGATATCATACTAACAAATTACTTAACCATTTAAAAAGTGCTAAAAAGCCACCCATCCTGTATACGTTCATAACGGATTATGTGTTACGAAACATCATCCTGTGGTTTGAGTCCGCCATTAAAACCTGTTAACAAATTAAAATCGGAAGTTTGCGGTGTGGGACCCCGGGAACAGCAGTTAGTCGACTTCTACTCCTACCAAAAGATCTTAAAGTTAAACTGTTGATGGTTTAGAAATGAGATGCCGATATGTATCATGGTGAGCGCTGTCTCACTTCCACAATGGCTATAGCTTTACTGAAAGAGCTTGTAGTATGTGAAGATACTAAGTAAGCTTGGATTTCAATCTATCATATTGTACTTGCAAAGTTTGATTCTACGCGGTTACTTCAGAAAGAAAACATGAGGACAATATAGGACGTAAGTCATATAACTATATATTATTATAAAGATCTTCAAAAAACATTACATCTTTTCGATAAAGGACAGACATCAAATCATACCGTTGAAGGAATATTACCTAAAATACATTCGGAAATATTAGCTAAGGCAACGGAAATGATAATAAAATGCTTATGGAAAACACACCGTCCTTCAATTCAAGTTTTCATTAAACAGCTTATAACTCTGTGACAAAAAAACTCCTTTGTAATATAAACACGAAGTATACACATTTAACTTGAGTGACTATATTTGTAGTTCCAAAAATATAAAATTCTATCCTTACTCAGAGTTACAACGTACAAACGGCAGTTTGGACTTTAGTGTCTTTGTTAAATTTTATAAAGGCCAAAAAATTTATATCCCTCGTAAAATTCCAATTACACCCAACAAGTTTGGCGTGGTAAAAATAAAACGTCAGAAGACAGGAAAGAGATACGCTAGTAGTAATTGGTGACATCCGGCGGATAATACGCGCGATTGTAACTAGGGAACGCCACGAATTAACAAATAGGCAATAATTTGTCGGTACTGCAAAGCCGGTGTAGATACATTGTAGTGGCTCATTTGCTATTAATAGCGCTGCAAAGTTACCTATTTACCTTTCATAATATGTAACACGTTCCTCCACTTTCACACAACGCCATCCAGTCTCAAACTAAGCAGAGCTTGTAGGTATTATGAGTACTAGATAACTGATAAGTATACCTATACATTTCTAAACACCTACATATTATAGAATAATTACACCACATACAGAACAAATGCTCTTGCTCATCACACAAACTTATGTTCTTTGTGGGTATGTACCTACCCACAACCTCTGGTATAGTAGTCAGGGCCACTAACCACTGGACCTACAGGCCCGTCAAAAAAGGCCGTCGTTTTGATAAGCTAGAATTGGTTTTAAAATTGAAAAGCCTATATCGAGTTATTGCAAAATAATTACTGCCTCGTGACTCCCTTATAGATGCTAGTGATAGTTTAGATATACATACTTCTGTGATATAAAACAGAATATTTGAATATTCTTACTTTAATTTCGGAAGTTATCAACGTTACTAAAATTAGACCATCCGCAGTCCCCAATACAAGGCACGTAAACCAATTATTCCCAAGTTTTTCCCCACACTTGACTTTAAATTGGAATGCCCTAATCAAACTTTAATAGCTTAATTCGGTAGCTGCCTATCCCCAGGAAGGACCGTCCAATTCCAGATAATTAGATCAGAATGAAAATCCAAAAAACGTGATGCGAAATACTCAGTTAATCGAACTGTGCCTTAAATAAAATATTAGCCAGACGGGCGGAAACGTATGAAATTCTAATTGCTCTATACCGATGATTCACGTGCCGAATCCAATCTATTTTGGGTTCTAAATCGGACGAGACTTGGTTAGCATCAGAACTTCAAAATTTGTTAGAGCTATGACTAAGGATTTTTATTCCTAGATTCTTTTTATTGAGTCAGATATGTAACATGATAGTGATGTCATTAATTTTTGTGACATGACTTTGAAGATAATTGCCTTATTGATATCGATACTAAACTAGACGATCCTTAACATACCACTGTCAATTTTAATAAAGATAATTATAAATCTCCAATTGATAGAAATCATGAGTCTAACAAAAAGAAATTACACAAAGAAATCGATTTTCCCAACAAACCAAAACAGAAAGTCTAAGCAACAACAAAAAAGACTATAAAATCAAAGTCCAATATAAATAAAGCTTACTTTGTGTGATCTGTAAACGAACAAATAGTCCCGTTGTATTTCATGGGCTATCAAACACCAGTAAAAGGTTTAATGAGATTATTAAACCACGCCTTTGTTGTAGCTTCATCAATTCTTAAAGTTCATTTGCTCACTTTGTTAAGGATTCCTGCATTGTTTATTGAAGGAGTATTTATTCAGGTGTTTATGTCTTCTTTTCTGGTTTAATCTCAGTTAACGAACATTTTATTATCTTTAAAAATTCATACTCAAGGAGTTGAGGTTTTGATTTATTATTTAGAGTTGCGTGGAAGGCTCGGGATTAAATAACCGAACTGGATGCCTTACACTTAAAATTTTAACCGTCTGCGTTACAAATGGGGTATTTAAACGAAAGGAAAGTATTTAATAACTGTACCTATTTGTGTCAACTTCAGACCATGTTTCATGCAAATAAATATTTTTTTCTTTCTTTCTTGTAATAATTGAGTGTTATGAAATGACGAATTACATCCTTACCCTTGCAATTCTTTGCAACTGGATTGAAATTAAATTTGCCCAAATATGTAACATCCCAGCCATCCATTTTCAAACCATTAGCATTTCTCAGCTTATCTCCAACCATCCAAGTAAAATCGTCCACGATAATCCCATAATTATCCCACATACACGCACGTACTAAACATTAATCAAGGCGTCCCATATCAAACTGTGTTACTGGAACAAGTCATCCTTACCCTCCCCCCGCACATGTACAGTCACGAGCACATACATGTATACACGACCAAACAGTTGAAGTTTAAGTCATAATCAAATTGTTTATAAAATCGTCAAATTTTCTCTTAAACTGAACATTTTATGTTTAGCTGACAATATCAGAAATATTCTATAACAACTTTAGAAATTTCGCATAAGAAATCTACTGCAACTGTTTGGCTGTGTATACATAGTTTTGCTCATGACTGTACAGTCTTCCTGGTCCTATCCCCCTCTCGCTCCATCTGTGACATACCGGAGATAACCCGAATAACTTTGGGAGATTGTTAACACTCTTGTATAATTTATTACAATTATTGCTGGTGGGATAATAAGGAAACCTTCGTGTTAAGGTTTATTATGCGGACTAATTAGGGTTTCTGTTTCGTTGGGCCAGTTTTGGTCATGTGGATTTTGGTCTGTGATTTTGTTAGATTTTTGAAAGTGGATCTTTTGTCGATTGTTTTGTATGATGCTATGTTTTTTTTCTTATTACTAGCTTATAAATTCGCGTACCTAAAAATTTTAGTATAGAGACCTTGAGCATATTACATTTATCTCGTTTCTTGTCCCGTAGCAATAACACAGGAAGCGGTGAAGGGTGGCCGATAGGGATTGCCCATTATATTTTGACCTTGGAAAAGTGCTTCAGTAGCTTATTTCAAATAAACTATTTTTGTAATTTGATGATTTGTTAGTATATTGAACTTGTATAAATTTGTATTTAAAAAAATAACTTTACAAAAACAAACTCAAAATTAAATATTCCGTAATAACCATCAGAATTAAATATCAATGCAATAACATTTATGGATATTTGCAATTATTGTGCAAAAACTCGATCAAAATTAATTTCAACATCAGTTAGTGGTCTACGTGACTCGATGTCTAATTGCTTGTAATTTGTAATGTAAATAGTTAGTAGATTTATCCATTTAAGGTAAAAGTGTGGCGCCGACATAATTCACGCTTCGTATATGGTTAGAACAAAATATTATAAATTTCGATCGTAAATTATGACTTACATTGATTTTTATGTTGTTACATGCGTGTTAAGTGATTGTGGGTTAGATAAGTGATTTAATTTATTTATTGATTTATTTCTGTTTCTTATACAAAATTAAATAATGTGTAATGAAGGACTTAATGTCTAAGGCATTCTCTACCAGTCAACCATAGGGTGGTGCCGAGAAAAGAAGAAATAGGTGCATAATAAGAAAATAGCGTGGTAGAGATAAATGATTCTGCAATTTTTAAACCTATTCACTTAGCCTTTCCGAATACTTACGTGCTATATCCGAGTATTCGGGTAAATATTTATTCATATTAAGATATTTAAAAAATATCTAAATAATTTTAAGATTGATGCAAACATCAAACAATTAAATACAAGAAAATATATTGATCTGTGGGACTATGTTCATTTATACTTAAAACCAAAACGGCATTGCCACGTTGGATGGCAATGCTTATTCTAAAATATATCCCTATACAATTTGATAAAATAAATCACGATTGTTTAAAAAAATTGTTTCCAAAGTTTTGCTATGTTTTATTGTAGGCATATAATACGTAAGCTGAGATTATTTCAGGCAGTTTTCATTTAACGAGCTTTTTCATGTAACGACACAAGCGTAGAATTCCTCTGGGAACTATTAAAGAAAGGTTGGCAAGCAAGGAGTATGTAAACATTTTGCTGCAAAATTTATTTATCTTTATTTACTGAAAACAATGTTAACAATTCAGGTTTAATTATGGTTGCTTTTAAGCAATCTTTACTCGATTTTACTGACTGAATAATTATTTAGTATTTCTTAAGAGGAACAGTAATAAAATCACTTACGTATTTCCATATAGAACAAAAAAGGACTACTGAGTAGGTACTATAAAACAAACGACCGTGCTCATCACACAATCATTTGTACTAGGTGGGGATCGAACATTCGACCTCTGATACAGCAGTCAGGGCCACTAACCACTAGACCAAATACCCAGCCAAGTTAAGTGCTAACATCGTACGTGATTGCTTTACAGAAATGCCAATACCTAATGCTGATGCCAACGCGCCAATAGCTCGCCTAATTGTACAACCGAGCACACAAGTCCCAACACCATCTTAATTTAAATAACACTTCACATACTCAACCAAATTGAACACAAAACCACACAGCGCATAACTAATGCTGTTTCCCTTATAAATAAAACTTAAACCAAATATTTGAATGAAACCTCAACGGTTCTTAAGAAAACATTTTACGTAGAACGGAAAAAAAATCAAGTACATACGCCAACAAAAAGTATAACCAAAAACATGTGAAAGCAATACGAGTGAAAAGGCCATCGCAAATTCAACTTGCACAGTTTCGCTTCAAGTAGTTTCAACGAGCACTGTAAATGGTGTAAATATTTGTTTTGTTCATTCAAACGCAACGAAAGTAGGTATCGGACGATCGGCACTTCTCGGCTCTTGTCGGCTCGTAATCGGAAGTGACAGAGCGACTTTGTCCCTATACGCCATCTTTGAGGCATGTCGAATTCGAAAATGGGTAGTGGTATTATGTAACTGGAAAGAGCAATGCGGCAGCGATATGAATCAAATGTCAATTGCAATTTCGTCTTCTTGTTACTGTGATTTTGACATACTCGAAAATGTAGCAAAATTATCGCTGGACTAGTTAGGGTCTTGCAATTTCGCAAATTAGGTTAGCAACGGCTTTCATATAATTAAAGTAGTAATGATTAGCTTTGATCTCATGTGTTATGTTACCTTAAATCTCCATAACGCTCTATAAACTTTAGTCATTCAGATGTTATTAAATTAACATATCACAAAGACTAAAACACTTTAAAAATCAGTAGTAAATAATCTTTAGATTTAATGCACTGCAGTATTAAAGCAGCACAGCAGCGCATTAAATAAATTGCAAAGCAATTTTATTGGTTTCCTTCGAAAGTTTACACCTCTGAGGTTTTATTCGTTTTTATACCGTGGGGAATTAACACTAGAAAGACGGGAAAATTCATCTACCTACAAAGACGGCGACCAGTCAAATGACTGCCCCAATTTATTTAATTTTTTTATTATTTATTTGCTAAAATTAGTAACTACAGTTATGAAACAGAGTATAATACATAATTATTTATTGAATTCACATACAATTTTTATATTTTAAGATTTTATTTACGTTACAAGAGCCGCAAAGTGGCTTTTTTCAAGAGTCGCATAATTTATTTGGTTTATTTTTGCACTTTTGCATATAGCATTCTCGCCTTTCCCGTTTTTGAAGTGTAGATCTAGAAGTAGAAGGTGTTGGTTCTTTGGGCGATAGTTCGGTTTCAGAGGGTCTCGATTCAATTTCTACTTTGCCGCTAAGTTCACTTGCTAAACTTAGTATAAAATTCCTTCGTTTTTTGTTGGTGCCTGACATTTATTGTGTCCTAGTTGTCTATTAGCTTTTTCTATAATACATTTCTGAATATGTCTCAATATAAATTCATCAATCAAAAGCCTCCACGCGTCTGACAAATGTCCCTTGAAATTTCTTTTTGCATAAATATGAGGTAGGCCCTGCTTGCTCAGTTATAATATTGTGGCGTGCCCGGCGACCACTTTGAGTAGATTCCATTTGAGGTGTCCATGAGGTACTGTCGATAGAAGTGATAAGACCTTGAAGCTCAGAATCTTCCAAATTATGACTCCTACCACGACCTCGACCACGAGCACGGCTGCGACCGCGGCCACGAGAACTCAACCTGTCAACGGTTCGTAAAGTTACTAGAGATATCTGATCTTCCAGGTCACTTTCATCCGTGGAGGAACTCGAACTGATAAATGGTACATTATTATCCTCCCTATCCCGTTCTTCACTCTCAGACCCACAATCCGATTCATCTTCACAAATATTTTGCAATATTGAAAGGATTTCTTCATTTTGAAGGGCTCGAACATTTTTCACGAATCACTTACAATAATTCTAAAAAAATTGATAGGCAGTCGTAACTGTACTGACTCATTTGACCAGCATACTACAAACAATGGACAGAGCGCACATTATTTCGTATTCTACCTTCTCATATTACAAATAAATACTTAGCCGATATCAACCGTCAAATGACTGCCGCCGTCTTTGTCGGTATATCAAGATTTTAAACAATAAACAAAAGAGACGAGAGTTATTTTCACACATAGTTTCATTTATCTAGTAATATTAATAAAAGTCATAAAGTCTCAGTTCATAAAGTTAAATAGTTTTTGAGTTATTCAAAATTTAAAATCAAATTACAGTCAAATGACTGCTTCCGTCTTTCTGGTGTTAACGCGAGGTACGCGATCATCGATCACTATCTAGCAAAGCGATCTAAGAAACAGTACTAGCATGGACGGTAAAATAAGTACTTATTTAGTTTTACGGTCTTATTCATAAAAAGTTATCACACATCTGTAGGCTCTCTATACTACTCTATAGTACGATTGTCAAAAAATGTTATTCATAACAGCATTTTAGCGGTAATCAGTTCTATAAACATATCATAAAGTTATAGAGCCGAGTACCCTACTATAACAGTATTATAAGGTCTCAAGATGGCCGATTCTAAACAGCTGATTAATAAGACAGCTCGTTTTGACAAGTGTCAAGAATGTCAATTTCACATTTGTAAACAGTCTCATAGTCCTTGCCTCCTTGGTTAATTTTACGCATTTCCTATTTTTAATATTTACACAAGTTAACACATTTGTAATTCAAAATGCAAGCTATACAAAGCTTAGACGCTATTGAAGCGATTGAACAGATTGAAAACCGTCCGCTTCGTAGAAAGGTGTACAGAAGTAGGAGCAACCTATTTTCTTTGAATGATGAAGACTTCCAGAAACGTTATCGCTTTAACAAATCAACGGCAACTTTCATTATTAATCTTATACATGATGACTTGAAATTAGATCGTAGAGGTTCGGGTACGCCACCTGAAGTCCAGGTTTAGTTGGTTTTAGTTTTCCATAGCCAAGAAAATCATACTTAGTATGTAATAATGTCTATGGTCACACTTAATCGGTATGTTTATACGGTGTGATCGCTGACAAGTCAGCCAACTTCATAACAATGGCAACATTATGATTTATAAACATATATTAGCAACACTTTAGTTATAGAAGGTTTATGTAGCGTTTATGAATGGACATTTTTATAGAACGTTTTATAAGCTTATCGAGCATTTTAACTAATGAATGTTTAAAACCTTTGATAAGCTTTTTTTATGAATAAGACCGTTAGTGTTTATACTCGTGCTTAGATAGGTACCTAGATAGTATTCGTTTCTTTCCACCGGATTTCTGATGTAATGCAATTGGTCAAAACGTAGCCTATTATGTCAATCCAGGATGTCAGCTAACTCCATACCAAATTTCTTCTAAATTGGGTTAAGATGTGCAAGAGTAGATACCAAATATCCATACTTACAAACTTTCGTGTTTATAATTATTAGGAGGACAGACTATTAAGTACGGTGTTTCGTTTTAGGTGCAAACGAAACAGTAGATGAGTAGAAAAAACGTTGCATGTTTTGTAAGATCCGTGAGTAGCCTAATTGAAGGACTTAAACCATTGCAAAATGAGTCACACATAAAAAAGGAAGAAAAATCAAACGATCTTAAAACTCGTAAACGTTGGACAAACCTTTCAAAGCAGTTGCTGTAACTTTCAAACATGTTTGAACCAAACCAAAAACGACTTGTTTGATTGATTTAGTACAGCACATTGGATATCGAGACTGAATTGAAATATTTGTATTATTAAACAGCTTCGGTCTCCATAATAAACCTAGCTACATTCGTAAATTGTTATCAAAGCTCCCCTACAAAACCAGTTTTATTGCTATAAGCATATTATCCGTACGTGACATCAACCCTCATTTACCTATTACAAAAACAAAATGCGATCGCACTGATTGCTCATACGTTTGTATACAATGACGACCAAATACAGTAAGCGGTGTTACGCTAATATTTGCTGTGTTGCTCGATTCAATCTCATTTGGAGTGTAACGAGCTATTTGCGAGCCCGTTTATAGCTCACACTCGACGTCAGCGTTCACAGGGTTAGGTTAGGTTGAATATTATTTTAATGCTTTCAAGTGCTCGTTTGTAGCGTGTTTTATAACCCTGAACTCTTATTTATGTTTACGTATTGGTTTTTAGAATTTATTGCAAATTTTGAAGAGAGTGGGCTTGCTGAAATGTGTACATATGGATTGCTGAAGTGCGCCGACAATTTTAGTGTGTATCATATGATAATTTATATGTGTATCAGAAATTGTCGGCGCACTGAAAGAGGAAAATATGTTATCATCGCTAAACGAGGAAGAGGACGACCAAAGAAACGATGAATGGATTGTGTGAAAGATGATAGGTATAGCTGCAAAGAGTGATACTTGCAAGATTACATCAGATAGAAACGTGCGGAAGAAGAAGACAAGCTGCGCCGATCCCAAATAATATTAAGGATAAAGGCAAGCGAATGATGATATGAGAAAATTTTAGGTTCGATTTATATGTACATTCAATTTCAAGATCCATAGTTAAAGTTTACTGTATTGCCCTTTGGAAGCCATTTGCAAACATGCCGAGACCCGTCTGTCGAAAAGCATATTAAGTTGTTGGTCCCAACTGTTATACGTTGATCTTTGACAGTCGTTAAGTCGTTGCAATTCTCACAAGTACTTACTATGGTATACTGCGTTACCCAGTCCAATAGGCAGCGTATTTCATATGAAGCGACTGGCTAGTGCCTTGTAAATAGCCGTTTTATGAGTATGCGGTTTTCAACGAATCCAGTAAGACTGCTACCACAACTGTATAAAATAATAGACAGAAGAATGTTTGTGAATAGTGAGAGAAGAGTTTAACAGCCTAAAAAGGAATATCGACTAAAGTTTACGATTTTTAATTTTTATAATTTTTCTTTTAAGGTTGGTAATCATTTAGGCTATTTGCAGTCTGGGATCCAGTAAATTTCATTTTTTTTCTTATTTGCTCTTAATATGACTGTTATAATTTACTTTTACACTTGTCAAAACTTAACATTTATTTGTCTTCACATATTCCTTACTGATAAAATATTTTCTATTCCAGATTAAACAAAACACAACGCAGCCGCACGTATCTGTAAGTACCTTTCAACTTCCATATCGAAATTTACTTCAAGAAACAATTTAATTTTAAACCTTCCTCTTTAGAAATTTCTCCAAAGCGCAAAACACTTGAAGGAAAGTTTTATACTGATATTAAAACCTAGATTGTAAACTGCAGATGTCCATTATTTTCAGAAATAAAAATATTTCTGTATCGATAAGAGAAGCGGAGCAATCTTCCCGTGACCTGTAACCGTTGAAATTTTAGTTCGATGCTCTTGTGTTTGAAAATGTTTTTGTTAAACGTTGCGTGGTTGAATGTTGTTGTGAATTCGACTTTATAACGGTTGAGAAGAGGTTTATGTTCAGATGAAGGAATTTTAAGGATCTGTTTTTGAAATTCCCACAATATTATCTTGTCACAAAACTTTCATAAATATCAGTATACCATATAAATTTTACCACAATTCGATGTCACGAAGTACCTAGCTTCATTCCTCTTGCCAAAGTTTACGTAATCATACTACACGCATTTTAAAAAAACTGAAAAGCAAGAGAAGTCAATCTTAAAAAATCAAGGAGTCCAGTAACCTGGAATAAATCAAGTTTACAATAAAAACTATTTCAAGCAATATAGTAAAACAAGAAACCTACCCTTATCCCACTCAAAATCTTCAATTTAAACCGATACTTAACGATACAAACTAGATACCCTATAGAAACGTGGGCAAAGTTTTTCAATAACAAAATCGCTATGTGAATTCAGTTTTTTGCTACAAGAAGCAATACAATCGAGTTGAAAGGGTGTCCCAGCTACGTTTGTTATGACCGTACGATAGAAATTGTGTCGAGAATTTTAAAGGAAGTCGGTAGTGTTTTGTTATATAGTAGCTCAGCTTGGGGATTTGTAACGACTTCATGGCTTATGTACAATCGTATTGTAAAGTAACGTTCTGTCTTTCTAGTATTTTATTGAGGTAAGTAACACTGGAACTTTACTATAAGTCTTTAAATATCTGTCTCTACTTTGCACCTTGAAATGAAAGAGATAGAATGACTTAGCACTAGTTAAAACTGATTGATGTTCCACTATTCGGTTGAAAGAAGGTTGGTTTTGGGCCTTTGTTTGTAATATAAACGAAAGTACTTAAAGCTTGATTAATAATAACATCAACGTTTTAATGAAAAGCCTTTATGCCGAGGTTTTTGTTTTTATGGTATCTAACGCATTGAAGACAAAAGCGTTGATTATTATTTTAAGTTACATTCTGTTCACAGTTTAAGTATGAATGAATACACAAAAACACGCACACATGCATCTTTACACGAAGTTTTAAAACAAAATTCATCTACAAAGCGTAACCTTTATTAAGGCACTTACACTGACTCATAAATACACTGCAACTATAAAACAAAACACTAAATAAAATAGAAAAGGAAATTTAAAACGCCATCAATATACACGGAGCGCTCTAAAATCCAGTGTTAAGAATCACGAACACGGACAAAATCCGCAAGGATTCCTCGAATTGCTTTCAAAATTTAGTGTTACCAATATATCTGGAGTTCGAATCCGCTTCCCTGGATTCAATAGCGCTGAAGACCGGATCACAAGTTGCCCCACAACCTTCCTGCTTAGAAATCTAACAAAAGCTTTTAAACACACTTCACATGGATTCACACAAAGCAACCTATATGTTTAACCCCGAGAAAGAGTACCATAATTTTCGCTAACAGTTTCCTTACTGCAAAATATCATATAAATTATTTGAAAACGCCTTCCTCTCGAATCTCGAGAATGTATCGTAAAACTGCAAAACCGTTTTCGATGTAAAGCACTTTTCACACAGCCGTGGTTACCGCCTGCCACAATGACCCACTTTGGTTGGACAATGGACTGTATTGTATTATATTTTTAGTCGAATTTCATTTTTGTAGCGGCGGTTAAGTGACTGAAGTGAATATGACTATCAATAAGCCTCAAACGCCTAAGCTATTACGTAAACCTTTCAATATTCTGAATTTTGGGAAATTAATATCATTTTTTTTAGATTGATGGAATGACTTAACAAAAAGTATTTTTGGTTTTGATAAATTCTGATTACACAGGTCGTAATAAATTATTATTCTAGTGCCTTTGAAATGGGTTGCGTGCCTATAAGAAGTGAATGCAATGTTAAATAGTCTAGGCTAGACTCCAAAGTTTGACACTGATCACAAAATAACCAATTTATGAAACAGAATTTTCCTTTCAACTTTCGTACAAACAGCTCATTCAACAACGAATGTGAACATTTAATCCAAAAAGCTGAATGTGGGATATAGTTTTAAAACACATAATCCTTAATCGATAGGTTTCATTTTCACGAAAGCTCCTCTCAATAATGGAAACACGATCAACATACGAATGAAAAACGACGGCACACGAGTGTTGGTGGCTCGAATATATTTTGCACGACAAGTTTAAACCTTGGTACATACTCTTCATAGGCGGAAAGTGGAATTACATCGCGTAATTACCTCATAATTTTCTGCATATATTACTCGATATTACTGTATTAATAGAGTTCTCATGCACGGTTTCGCTGTAAGATTCGAGTGTATTGCGACTTGTATAGAAGTGGCTTGCCTTTATGGAGCATTTGTTAATGCGTTTATAGACTACTTTTATCAAATTGACGTTTACGATAATATTAGTTCCTCAAATACTTGGAATCAGAGTATTTGCTTAGTAAGTGGTTGTGAGAACAACATCCAAATTTGTGATAGAATTCCAAGTGAATCACATTATGTCACAAGAGATCAAAACAATAAAAAAAGAATCCATGGAATTTAGACCGTCCTAATTCTTTGCGTCGTTTAAAAATAACCTATGTCATTCATTCACAAATTCAAATTAAACTTCATTCATAGTTTTAGATAAACATACAGAATAATAGACATCCAGTAGCACAATTGTCTGTTTTAATTCATGACTAATGTATTCCGAGTTTTTGTATTCGTTATTAAAGGCAGATGCCCCAATTTTAAGCCGTGATGACGAGCGCGAGAAATTTTAATTTCCCAACAGATTGGTATTAATATCCCAGCTGATTATTACACGGTTGTAATTTATGCGACCGCCATCATTACTTTTGTCAAGAGCTTTTGTTTGAGACTATCTTAAAATTTAAACTCGAGAACTTTGTGGAATTAGTTGATTCGTCTTTTATTTAAAGAGTTTTGTTTACATTAGTAGTTTAGTTTTAGACGTTTGGTTTTAGTTTTTTGGATTCATATCAATGATTTTTTTTACCCCTCTTTACCTATTAATGTTTACACAAATTTAAAAGTGTGGTTTTATGTTAGAGTCCTATCTAAGAAAAATATTTTGCTCTATGAAACTAATTGCCCATTTACAAAAGGGTTGTAAATTCCTTACTGGTGTTTTAGTCATGTTTGGGGATATTAGTTTTCCTTGCAGAATTCTCTGCAAAAACAGTAATTGTCTAGTGTTGTTAGTCGGTACAAACGTGTATGCGTTTACTCGGAATAAAAATAACTGACATGGTTTTCATGTAACTCTATAATTGTTTTAGTGTGCAATGAAACCCGAGACTTGTCTACGAGACAGAATGGTGCTCTTTTTTTTAAACAGTAGCTGTGACGAAATTTCAAAGTCGACGGATTGTAACAAATGTTATGTTACATAATAATAAGTATCATATTACCGTATTTTAAGGGTAGACAATGTGCTTGAACTGCTTTGCCCAATTATGGGACACTATAGGCTAGAAAGTCAGGTTAGAGATTTATTTCAGTTTCGTTGTTTCGAATATTTTGTACGATATCGTTGAAATGTATTAAAAAGGGAAAACATATCGTTAGTTCTAGCATCAATTTTTTGATAGTTTCACAGGCATAGGAAGAACGAAAAGAATTTGGGGGTAAATGAATTGAATCTTGAAATAGAAGTTGTCAAAGAGATAAGTAGAAAAATACATAAATTACGCAGATCTTAGACAAACCGAAAGACAGACAAAAGATTAAAGACGATAATATCCATTGAAACGTAGCTATATCGCAAAACAGGATTAAATTAAGTGAAACAAGCACTTAGATTGCCAGCAAATACCTGAATAGACCTTAGTATTCAGGTCTTACATTCACACTGTCTATTTACTGAGTGTCAATTCCCTACACCCCGTATTTATTAGATCAAGGAACCCAATTGGCTTTCGCAGAAGCTTACAATGGCTGTACACAATACCGTGTCGAATGCAGTGTAGCAACACAGTATAATAACATATACAGTATGAGATCTGCATATTAACAGGCGCAACGCGAGTTATGCCAACGCTTTCGGATCGTGGCATCCGCTCAGCAATATAACAGTCGCTAACGTGACGCAGAGATGAACCGACGGTGTGGTATTGATGTAAATCAATCCTGTAGGTGGGCAGCCCTATCGCTATTTACGTACCCGTTCATCGGCGCGGCGGCTGTAGGATTTATTTTTTAGTATTGCCTGAGTCCTCCTACCGTTTTTATTTACGCTGTGGTTGCACTGTAAACGCTGTCATTGGGATCCCACAACTTGGTCCGTAACGTAGCTCAAGGCATTGTTTGTAGTGATCATATACTAGTGAAATGATAAGCCGAATATGTAGGTATGGTTCAATGATTTTGTAGCTTCGAAGCTGAAATGCTAGTCTACATTTACACTGGAGAAGACAGAAATCCTGTAGGTATCTGTCCAATAATTTTTTAGATTTTGTAAAAAATCAAAATTTTATTTAAAATGATTTTGAATTAAATTTTGGATTTTGTATAAGATAAATAGTAGGTACATCGATTTTCGTGGTAGCCTACCAGTATTAAGTATGAATTTGTATGCACGAGGTACAGGTTTGATCCCCAACGCAGGTAAAGTACCAATGTGACTTTTTCAAAGTTATAATTATGCACTTTTTTAATTATCATGTGTCTCTAGTCAAAGTTTTAAACCAAATTGTCATCTGTGTCACCAAAAAAAAGTTGATTGTGGATGAGGATACATTACAATATTTTCCAAAACAGAATGTCTTAGTATTTCAAGAAATGCATTAATGAAAAACCTTACACAAACATACCTTCAACTTTCCTTGAACTATATTCATAATTTATTGATGTTGCCTTGAACGGTACTTTGCAATTCAAGAAGATGCGTTCTTATCCCGACATGACTTCACTCCGAGCAATATTTGCTGAATATTTAATATTTGAATCGAGAAAAATTGATTTTGATCTTAACGCGTTTTACAACAAAACTAGTGATTCTTATGATCATAATATATTCAATCACATTTAATTAATAAGAACGATATTCCATCTGCTTTCTAAGTCTCGCTTTCAAGACAACCATAATAATAGTAATTAAATCCTTACCCAATCTGGTATAATCAACAGGTTTTCGAATTTCATCACTTTTTTTTGCTTTATTTTAAAATTTAAATTATATACTTAATATCCTTATCAAGCACTCTTCTAAATGAACATGTGATTCAAAGGGTACTGTCTATCCGTTGATTACTGATTAGATATTAAGATGCACTTCCTATGGAGTTATTAATAATCGTCATTACATCTTATCGCATGTGCATATCAAGTAGTTCCCTAAACCAATCACTTTATCTGTACCACTTAAAATTCTTCATCCTTCATTACACTCATTACACATTGCCCAATAAAAAATACCAACGTCGTAAGAAAGTTACGAAAATCGATTGATCAGTAACCAAAGTTACAATCGATTTAAAATATCGGTAACAATCGAATGATTTAATGCACTCTCCTCGATAATCTTGTCGGTAATTTTTCAATCAGCGCCTTTTCTACATTGATGATTGTAATCGATAAACGATTCTACGCCGTTACATTAAGAATATTCGAAATGCCGAGTTTGTTTGAATAAATATCGTTTGATTTATCGATACTAACTTTGTAATCGATACTATCGATAATGATGCACATAAGCCTAAATAAATATGGACAAGATAAAACTTATTGAATGAGAAAGATTTAGGGAGGCGTGGGCGTCTATATTTGTAGTGTAAATAATCTGGTTGTTTTTTTTTGCCGCCGGGTCCCGACGAATAATTGATTATATATTCAAGATTAGGAATATTTCGGAACATTTCGATGCAACGTTTATATTGATACTATAATTATGTAAGTTTATGAAGTATTTTTGGTGGTGGGCGTTTTAAGGGACTTTTGGTATGAGCGGAAAGATGTTTAACATTCTTTAGATCGTTGATATGAATCGTCTATTTAGCCACCCACAAAGAGAAAAACTGCAGCATTTACTGATGAAATGTGTCCAAAATTAGAATAAACGCTACAGTAAAATTTAATCAAGGTACTTATTGTTATAAGAAATTGTTATTTTTATTGTAAAGTTCGATGAGTTTGTCATCACTAGGGGCAAAATAACAAAAAAAAATATTGAAAACTATTTTGCCCATTCCTTTTATTTGTTGTTATTGAATAATTTTGTTTTGATTTCCCAGGCAGTCAATTGTTTTCTTACCAAGCTTAAGTTCTAGTGAGGTGTTTTAATAGATTTAATAGGTTATCAGTATAGATCCAGACTCACAGAAGTTGTACTGATGGATAACTATGTGTAGTGGGCTTGTCCCATTCAAAAACGAAAATCTTGATCATATACGCAAAGTTGTAAACTAACCGCTTTGTACCTGTTCTATTACGTTTTAAAGCCATTCAAGTGTGAGGAAGCCTCGTGGTTAGCCACAAGACATCGTATATTAATGATTCATTCACTCTATTTGTCAGCTAGGCGCCATAGTAAAGTGGCTGTTAGCAATGTATGACATATCTCAGAAGTTGATCTGACGAGATGGACAAGATTCTATTAATAGGTGCGGTATTCATTAACTGTTTTTGTAATCTGTTTTACTGTGTATGAATTTGTTAGCGACGTTTCTTTAGTTTTTTTTTACGACTTTTATACGGTCAAAAATGCGAGTGCATTTTTTTGTATACGCCATTATTATCATCATGTTCCAGCCATTTTATTTGGGGTCATTGCAACACGTATAGGTACCTACTACTACTATTTTATGCATAAACGTAGATACTATTATAGTTGCTGTTAAAATATGTTGGAAGAAAGTTCTAATGAAATGAAGGACCACAGTAACACAAATAATTATACGAATAAATGGATTCAAATTTAAATCACACTTCTTCAATTTACGACGTAACTGTATCGGAACTTACAAAACTTTATGCTTGCGACTGAACTTAACAAAAGTCTACTAAACGTTTATCGTATTGACTATACATAGTAAACATACCGGTGAACTAAACAAAAAAAAACGAAACTAAAGTCTGTTCTTACATTATCAGTCAAGGTCAGTCTCGAACAAATTGGTCAAGGCCTGGTCTAGTATTGTGAGTTCGGTGTTCGGGTTATTGACCTTTAGCATATCAGTACTGTAGTAGAGTAATAATTAAAGCGTGATGACTGAGTTTGATATAGCGTTATGTTATGTTACGTATCGCAAGTAATGTACAGAAATAATGTTTGAATAATTTCGTGAAGGTAAGGTAGCGCGGTCAGTGCGACAGCGTATCAAGTGCCCCTAATGATGATGATACCCGTGATCCAGATGAGGACGCTCCAGTGATTTTAGCCGGTAGGAGTCTGGTACACCCCCTTCCCCCTGACTCCCGACGACGGATAGTCCATGAGGATTTCCACCGGGTTACAAAAAAAGCTACATTTAAAGAAAGACTGTTGTGAAAGAAATTCCGCTATACGCACTCTTGGTGTCGTCCAGAGCCTGGGTTTAGCTTAAGGTTGGCTAGACCCACCCTTGGCGATGGTGATTCCGGCAGGACTGAATGTGGAAACCTAGGAACCACATGGTATCACATCATCGGAACAACACAACAAGATACTATAACAACGTTCAATAAGTAAATTTTCCTGACCATAGTCGGTAAGCATTGTTCCTATATGACACACAGAGTAACGCCCAGAATTATTTATCACCACAAAATTTACGATGAAGCATTAAGAACAACGTTCTAAGACTACCGACACGTTTATGTGTAATAAAAATCCCCAATAGGTCCTTCCCATAATTGATACAGCTTACTATAAAGGTGTTGCCACACGCATTGATTTATGTGTTGGGTACCGCGTTTCCGGTTGACAGTTAGTGACAATAGGGGCGTTTTTGTTACGAAATAGTTTGTGACCGATTAAAAAAGGATTACATTTTTTGTCTTGAGAGCCCTTTAGATTAGGTTGGTTACATATGTTATGAGATTTGTGGTGTTGAAAAAGGATAGTATCTAAGCATGTAATACGATTAACGTGCGTCAAGCATTTTGTTGAAACTATGAATGTGTGCATGCATGGAAATGGATTTAAAGATTGTAGCCCAGTTACCTACTAAAAGGTCAAAAATAAATTTTATTAGTTAGCAATTCTAAACACGCGTGTAATCGGTTATGTAATACTGAGTTGGTTATTTAATACTAATTAGTATCATTTACAGCTTTTGATACAACGAATGTCAAATTATTGCAGTTTTTACTAACTTTTTTCCAATCGGCGCATTCAGACAAATATTAAGTCCAATGAAAACAGTGAAATGTATGGCCAAAGACCGGAATCTAGAAAATCTCTGGGAATACGTATTTTTTGCCCAATCATATCTATGTATAACATAGTTCAATACACAAATGAAACTAACTCCACTCTACAATATTCCACCAAGCTACTGACTATTAAACTATCCTATCTTCCTAATAGACAAAATAAACTCAGCAGCGTTAACTAAGCATAATTGATGAGGCTGCTTGAAGCTCTGTCCGCTCCCAAAACCTATACATCGAGTGTCACCCGCTGGACGCGTTTGACACTTCATTCATCAATATCGATCCACTCATTTAGGAAGTTCCGAGCGCGAACGATTTGGAACACTTAAGGCTTGGCTCGTTACTATGTGCTCTAAAATTTACTATAATAGGTTTGAGATGGGATAGGGACAGAGTACAAAAAGTAAAATTAAGTTTATAAAAATATTATATCACTTATATTTTTGTTCCTTAATCTAAACAATAACAATTGACAATGCTAGCTCGTTGACCTTTAGGGTCTCTGTATGCTTCCACAACAAATGCCGACAAATTGTACTGCAGAATATAAAATGTGATTTTGTTTTTACGTATTCTTGCCATCAAAAGAAATGCAAACCTAAGTGACAAGTCCTAAAAGTAGAACAACATATTTTCATAATTATTCACAATTTTATTTTTATCTTTCCTTAAAAATAGTGTAGTAATAACTTTAGTTGAAACAACCAAATTTTTTGATACCTTTTTAAGTGGCTACCTGCCTTACACGTGACCTAAAAACGAATTCAGTAATGAGATTGAGTGTTTCGGAAGCATGCATTGATATCTACTATTGTCTGTCCTAAACAGATTGCCTTAGTACAATAGATACTGAAATTACTTAACTAGGCTGGCAATCAGCCTACAAATTAGTGACAGGCCTATTGACACACCTTGACGTTTAGTCGATCGCAAGCTTGAACCGTTCTGCCGGGGCTGCGGGATGTTCGTAAGAGTAACCGCGACCCTGGCACTCAAAAGGCTCCAGGAGGAATATAGTGGTGAAGTTAGTAAAAGTCTGACACTCCCTCCCGCTGCATACACAGCGGGCGGGGTAATTTGATGATTTCTCACGAAAAAAAAAGAACTTCGCTCGCACGAATGTCGATCTGTCTCAGACGCAGTCGGTTAAAAAGTAGCCCTTGTAAATCCAGGGTGTCAATCAACTCTATAACAAATTTTATAAAATTCCAGGTGTTTGAGCGTAATAGAGTCACAAATATCCTTTCATCCAGCCATCCATACTTACAAACTTTCGCGTTAATAATATTAGTATAATTAACACACAATATATGGTATTTTTGAGTAGTAAGTACCAATTAAATGGGTCAGCGCATCAGTGATTATTCGAATTAAACGTTCTGTTGTGGTTTTGGCTTTGTTGAGGTATTCAGCTAAAGCGTATTTAATGTTCACTCAAAGCAAATAATTACGATATTTTACGATTAAGCATACAATTTTACTACAGCTTCAATATTGATATTGATGTTACGCTTATTTTGATGTAATACTCAATTTTCGTTTATGTTTATTTAAATTTTATGCGTTAAATTCAATTTTGGTAACAATTATTTCTCGGAAATTTTAGTAAAAACATGTAAAAGATTTTCGAAATAACGATTGCCTTATCAAAACGTCTCCTACATAACAAAACAAATAATAAATAAATCTCAGCAAAATCCAGCATCTAAACCCGACACGGACTAGCTACAATGTATAATTAACCCAACCTATTCCCAGTTGATATCAACGAGAATTTCCAAACTACGACTACGACTTATTAATTCAACCAACTGCATCGAGAGGGTTAAACTGTACCGCGAATGCCCCAAGCCGGGCATTAGGGCATTCGAGTACTCGGGCGTTCAGGGCATTCTGGTGACGTAATTATTAATTAGTGTTACACGGATAATGTTAAATCGGCTTGGTAGAGTATAATGTCAATTAAGGTGAAACGTGACCGACAGACAATCAGCTGATAATTGGCGGTGACGAAATTTGTGAAGGATACAAGATTAAATGTGTCGTTAAAGAATTGAGTGAATACGGATTAAAGGTTCAATAGTTACGTGGGTCGGAATTGGTATTATATGACACAGAATGATAAACCGGGAAGGCTGAAGCTAAGATTTGAAAATTATCTATAGTAGAAAGGATGCTACCTACCAAATACAGATAGGAGATATATGCGACGGTTCCACTTTACAGGCTAGAATTTATTTTGGTGATCATAACATAATTAATGTTTGCTACACTTTAGAGAAAGACGCGAAAAAACTGCAAAGCTTACATTGCGTCGAATGAAAAAACCATCAAAGGTTTCAAACGAAGTTTTTCTCATGTACCTACCTACCACCTTATCTATTTAGTCTTCTACAATTAAGTAAAGTTCTAAAAAATATTAACGAAGACAAATATTTGCATAATTAAAACACGGAAATGAACCCACAGTTTCATTGACCGTTAATTTACAAAGTGTACGGAACCATACAGTTTCCGGAGTAATACCAGGATAGGTTCAGTGACATGGACGAAATTAGGTCAATAAGGTCAATCAACGAATCGTATGTAAGGGTCTATGATGAGAGGTCGGGATACGTTCTAATCACCCGATAATGAAGCATGCGATTTTGAAAGGTATTTCTAACACTTGAAGATTGTTTTTACATTGCACAAGTGTCTGCTTAGAAGTTACACCAAAACAAAAGCATGGTGTGTTATCTTTTTTGCGCACTGCGCACGGGAGTAAGCATTAATGTTTAACAGTTGATGATAATTTTATTAAGCCATTTTTTAATCCAAATAAGGTTTCTTTAAAGCAATTTCGTTTCTATGTACAAAGTGCCTTGACGCTAGTATTATAAATGTAAAAGTTTGGTTGTTTGAATGCTTGTCCGTCAATCACGCCGAAACTACTGGATTGATTTAGATGAACTTTGGTATAGGTACAGGCAGGGTATGATACGGTAACCAAAATAATTAGTTATTTTTTTATAAATCAGTTAGCTGAACATAATTTTTATAATGAAATGAACAATAAACTTAATACTGTAAGTTCGACATAAAGGCAAGAACAGACTATAATTTCTAAATAATTCGATCATTACATGCGGTTCGATAGTAAATCGATAACAAATAGCCGGAAACGATACACATTTACAATTTTACGAGCGTAACATATTGGGATTAGAATTAAGTAGAACTTTATCATTTGAATGATCGAGACCCCACCCGGGTTTGGGATTCTTAGATTTACGATATAAAGGTTAAGGTTTTTTCTTTTAAAGACATTGACAAACATAATATTTTTTACTAGGTATATTATTGTTTCTAAATTCTTTTTGTTTAATTTTCTTTATTTCACAGTTAGAAAAGTACGTCTTAAAATATGGAGTTTTAAAAAGTAATGGACCATAGGTATACATTACAAAATCGAATATCTTATATTGCACCAAAACAATCATATAAACAAAATATTTCCATCATAAGTATAAATTTACATTCACGGAATGTCATAACTTTTTATAGAGCACAAAATACAGATATCACAAATAACAAACATAACGAAGAAAAAAAACAATAACATAAACAAAACAAACAAAGCGAACGCATTAACGATTAAATTACAAATGAATAGAACATTTAATTTTACATTGTAATGGTACATTAAATAAAAGATTGAAAGGCAATTAATTATTATTATCGGTACGTTTTGAAATAATAGCTGCGATAAATGCCTGCCCACGGTACACCTACGCTAAGATATAACATTAAGAATGGTCCGGGAATGAAATGTTTCCGTTTAAAGGGAACTTATAGATTAGGAATATTTAGGATGATTCAAAAGTAAGTACTTAATGGGATTTGTTGTGTTTTAATAGAATAAGTAAGAGTTCAGGCAAATATCCTACTAATATTAAAAATTGATGAGAAAGTTTGTGAATACTCTTTTATGCGCACTCCAATGGCTGAAACTAATTTGATAAAATTTGCTATTAAACCGATTGCGTCAGAGAAACTACTTTTTGCAGCTATAACCGATATTTGCGCGAACGACTTCGATATTCGTCGGCTACGGCTAGGAGAAGAATATTTCCTTGTAAAGTAAGAGTAATTACTTGTACTTAATATTTTGTTGAAATGTAGGACTTAACACATAGCACAGAACATTGCCTACGCTAATGCAAAAACTCTGCAAATTGTTTGATCTGTAACACGCTAGAGTTGACTAGAGCATATCAGCAAGCGGCGGGCGCTTAAGTGTGTTATTCCCTTAAGTGCATTTTGTCCTAACTGGCTACTATAGTACGATCAGTTCAAAATCATACAGATTCTTTCCGAAATGTCGATTATTTTCATCGCACGACGAAAACGCATTGTGTCATTGTATCATCGTTGTCAACTAGGATCATATTATTATGCGCTTATGGCATATAATATTCGTAGTTAGGCACAAACACTATTAAGTCGGAAGATCATAACTAATTAGGCCTTATCAGGAACACGGAAAAACTGACACATAAGACATCGTTAAAGTAAATATACTGAATTGCAATAGGTAACATTTATATCTCTTTTCACAAACTATCTTCAACAGAAAATCGGTTTAAACGAAATACCTACTTAGTCACATATTAACACCCTCGGAAATGCACTTTACTCAGTTTACTAATGACTGTAGCTAATAATAATGTTTCAGTTTAAGTTAATATTCCCTACAAGTTGAGAAAGTCCAAAGGGTTATGGGCCATTAAGGTGCCTGAGGGCAGAACGCAAGCGTCGTAACTAGCACTGCAATTAAACATTGCGCAATGCACGTTACTTGAAAGCGATGGAAACAAAGTTATAAACGGATTTGTACTGATCTAATTTTGTAATGTTTCAGAACTAAAAAAAAATGTTTAACAAAATACACTCGTCATTTATTTATTTTTTTGTTTATCTTGAATTAAAAATGAATTGTGTATATTAGGAAAACTTGAATTAGAAAGAATTTAGGTTTATCTATTTTTTTATTACATGTATTTTTTTATTTATTTGCAGAAAATACTAGATTTTACTAAAAAGTTACTTTACCGCCAATTGGACGGACGCGCGAACATAAATATTCAAACATCTTTAGTGGATAAAAAGAAGTGAACAAAATCAAACACAGGCCATTGATAACATGCTTAACATACTTCTACATCGCTAAACATTCATTTTACATAATTCCCCAAATTTCTTTGCTTTAAAACATTTGATACCGACATTAAGATAAACTAAATTTCTCACGTCGTCATTTAAATGCCTATCTAAGACCCTTATCCAATCGGTAATCGCTTACCTACCGCATACTAACAAATAATTTGATGCAGATGAATAAATTATGATATTTATTTCGTCTTGAAGTAATTTTTGTTAAAGTTTCTGTGGTTTGAAAGTTTAATTATAAAGTCATGGTTATTTGTTGTGATCTATTCCGGTCCAATCCCAAAAACTAATACCACTTGTATTTATTTCTTATCGCAGTTAATTTCTATTCCGAACGAATCCCACTCATAAACGAATCCCAAAATTAGTAAAATGGTTTGAAGGTACAGTCAGTAATAAAAATGCTGTGAAATGTGATTTTAAAACAACAAAAGGCTTAAGGCGCTTCGTTTGCTCAACGCTTGGCTGTGATTGGTTGATTAGGATTTTTAAACAATAGAAACGAGCTCACCTTTTTGCAGGTAAAAAAAGTTGGCATGTGATTCTCGATAAGACAAAATGTGTTTGTAAAGATTTAGGATTGAATTACGATCATTATATTAAATTATTCAAAAGCAAAATAAACTTTTTCCTGTGACTGTACCAAAAGTTATGTTTTGGGATTCGTTGGGAATAGATTAAGTACTTCATTTAAATATTTGAAATATGGTCTTCGTTTTAAGCAAAATAATAATTTAATTTCCGAACTAATACCAGTGGTATTAGTTTTTGGGATTGGACCGGAATAGATCTTTGTTGTAAAGGATAATATTATAATTGATGTAATTAATAATAATAATAATAAGTCCTCCCCCCTCGGGGCAAGTCGTTACCTCATCATGGGGATAACGCAAGACCTGAGGGCATATTAGTATGCTTTTTCAAACCTTGAGGTATAAATAAAAAATGTATCTGAAGGTCTATGTAGGAGCATACATCCGCAGGGCAGCTTGTGGCGAGCTGTTTGTGTGTGGCGACACAACGGAACCTGAATGCCCCAGGGGGTCACTCTTCATGAGGACTCCCAGCTCTTTCTTGCCTTAACTGGCTAGCTAGAGAGGGGTCGCAAGAGCTATATGCTCGGGGGTGGAAGTGTCTAATGGCGTAATAACGAGGAAACCCGCTCCGGGTCTATGACCCGCGATGGCGAAATCGGTGTCGCACCTCTCTACACCCCTTAGCCTTTACTCTCTGGTGTTGCCCACCTGCTGCCTATCGTGGCGGTATAATAGGGGGCCCATCTTGGAGTCGGCGAGTCACCGCCTGCCAATTTTAATTGCATTTTCATGTGTTGAAAGGCAGGTGCCATAGTTATCCATAGTTTGAGAAATAAACACATCCAACATATCCTATCCATAGCCCAAATTCGTTTTATCCATAATTTACAATAGTTTTGTAGCTACCTTGGGCCGTCCATGTCTGTTCTTTCATAGAGTAGGGGTGGATGGCCCTAGGTAGTTGCCCCATCACATATTAGATTAAAGTTCTCAACAAGGCCTCTGCATGTTGGACCTGTGTCCCCGTGTAAGCCTTTAAAAAGGACCGGGTTTCTTCCCTTGAAGTTATCCCGTGAATTAAAAGAGATACAAATAATAATAATAAAATTTATTTAATCAGATAACTGAGATCCATACAGTAAAAGGTGACAAATTAATAAACAATAGTTAGCAGGGACTTAGTCCGCTGTACTAATTTAAACATAAGTGTTTAGAACAGTTTTGTGGACCTCTATATTAAGCTTAGATTAAGTTACTCTGTTATAATAAATAAATAAATAATAATAATCTTGCCTACTTGCTATAGCACCCAAGATGCTGTGGCGACTTCCACGCAACCGACTAATGAAAGACGCAGTCTTTTTACGCCTAATGGCTGCAAAGCCATCCGTGTGCGCATTAGCAAACATTGCTGATGCGCTACAGAATCGTGGAAGTCGTAACAGCGCCCTGAATGCGTTATTGAATTGGACCCGCAGAGCATTGTATGCTCTTTGCGTATAGTTAACCCACAGACCTCCCGTGTACAGTGCAGTGCAATAAGCTTTAAATAAAGTTACTTTGACTGAAAGTTAATTAAATACTGACTTATGATTAAGTGTAAATTAGTATTGTTTGTATTTAATTTTGGAAGAATAGACCGTGGATAGGTGACCATTTAAAACCATACAGAGACCTTTTCGATCTTAGTCAATGTCTCTCGCTTTATCGAAATAAGTAATATTTTTTTTAGATTATATTCATATATTATTGTTACCGTTGAAATAAGCTACAAATACAAACAAAACTTACGAGTTGAAGTCAAAGGCCATTATTCCAACACAAATTAATTCGTTGTATACAATAATACCTTCTTGTTCAATCACTAATCGCAAGCTTTTTATTAATGTGAAAAGGAGATGCCGTTACCGGTGTATTGCGCTGTCTCGCTTCCATAATAGCGACATTCCTGATTAATCCATTAAATCCTCATTACAACATTATATTTCCCTGTACCATCTTCTTCTTTGATCCTCCATAAGTGTTAAACGTTCTAACTTAACATTAATAACAGTTCATAATCGTATATTAAGTACCTATTAATTCTATAACAGTAACTTGCTAGTAAGTGTCAATTAAAACGAACTTAATAGCGGTAGTAAAAAGCGATCCATCAACTTTTGTCTAAGTACACTTTAAGCTTGATTTAGGCTGCGAGGACTTGTATTAGCCGTGATACATTGCTGGCCCGTGCGGCTATGGTATCGTAAGTGGCAGACCATTGACGGTAATGTATATAATATGCATGGTAATTCTCGCACTATAGTCTTGACTGCAACTTGACACGTTTATTAGTATAGGTGTAACCTTATTCGAGTACAAATTCATATAGCACAGACCAATATGGTTGATAATTGTGATTTAAAAAGTTTCTGAACATTTTTTTTTTCTATATTGATTTAAGGTACAGTATTTTTCTGGGATTGTATTCAAGTATTTACGAGTATGTGTCAATTAAAAATGCTACAAAATAAGTTACTATGTATGTTGGTTTTTGGTTGGTCTTCTGTTTTTACAGGTTTTTCATTACATATTACATTAATATTTTTTTCCGTCTTGAGAGCGAATTAAAATGTAAGCAAACTTTTTATTATTTATAAAAGTTTTTGAAAAAAATGTTGAGTAATTTCAAATTGTGTCACTCTTAAAACTTTTTCATGTCACTACATCATTTCTTTTTTATAATATTGTGAATTTCGATATGATTTATGACACCCGGTGTTACCCAAACAAAATAAAACAGACTCAGAACAACGTAAAACTAGTTAGCGACTTAACATGCTATTAACCTATATACCTATTTACTTTTGTGCACGTACCTGTCGTTATGCCAATAGTTTTACGATCACATAAACAAACAATAAAACAATCTTAACACCAGTGGCTCAACTGTCTAACAAAACCAGTTGTCATCCAATAATTCAAGCGCTCGTGACGAAGTTGTCACTTTATATAAACGTCTGGGGCCCATTTATCTTGGTGTGACAACGTAACCAATGTCGGCAGCCAAGTAAGCGTATTAAAACTAAGCCTGCATCATTATACGTACTATTAACTTAATTTATTACCACGATATTGAACCTTAAGTTGACGTAATAAGGGCTCAGGATGCGTCGGGTGACGTAGTTTGAACAAGTCATAAATCTCGTGGAACATCTTAAGTAGTAGTAGGAATGTTTGTTACAAGTGTACAATATCGCGAATAAATCTCTTAGAGGGAATCTCGTGCGTGTTTAATGAATCACTTACGTGTAAAACTGTACCCGTAATTTGTTTGCTCGACAGGTGAATTGGTCCCTTAAAAGGACAGGAATAACTGTGAACCGTGACCGCATTATAAACTTTATAGCTCAATCAAACCCAAGGCGAGTACCTACATTTAATTTACGATATTAGAATAGAAAACGCTATAATAGGCATAGTAGATAAATTAACTTAACTACAGCCAATGAATTTGTAGCAATCACATAAAGCAATAAGGACACTTGAGTAAATATTATAGCATTCGAGCTTAACGTATTTCATAATTATGTAATAATGTTATTCAACACTATAATGCGCAATCAACAATCATTTCAACGCCCTTATGAGGTAAAATAAACGTTGTTGAATGCAAGAGAAATGCAATAAAAACGTCGACGAGCTTATTATTAGAAAGCGTATGTTTTACAACAGAACGCGTTGTAGTGATGAAAGATTCTCATGTTATGCGCTGACCATTTGGTGCTGTTGAAGATACGAGAGTTCAAAGATGTGTACTATAAGCAGATGAAATGTGTTTTTGATGAGTTGATAAGATAGACGAAATAGAAACAAATGTCAAACAGAAAATAAGATAACCAATGGAACGTTTTCTTGCGTTAATTATAATGGAAAAGTGAATGAAATGGTTTCATCTGACAAAAGAAATTCATTTTACATGATGTCTTTAATTTTAATTAGCATGGAATGGATGCTAGGAAAAGGTTATAAAATAATTGTAATGTCCTAAGAAATAACGTTCAACGGTATTCCTGTTGAAGAAAATAAAATAACAATCTCAGAGATTCTCAGAATCAAGAAAGTGATAATGGATTAAAGCAACAATTCTTCAGTTACTAACACCTTCGAAGTTTATGAACTTACAAAGTTATTCGAGCTTAACTAATTAGACACCCGAGTACTAGCTATGATAACTTTCATCCAAATTCTACGGAAAGCAGGGTTTCTGGGTTGCAAATTTAACTGCTATTTATAAAAATGATACAATCATATTAATTTTGAAATAACAATTTGATTGAATTTTTAATTTATTGGTTTTGGGTTTCTTCATAGGAAACTCTTTTATCAGCTTAGACGTAAAAGGAAACTCACTCCCAAAAATTACAATGCATGTAATAATATTTATTGGTAGGCCAAATTAAGCGGTTAATTAATTTAGCAATTTTTCGTTCCTTTACAGACTTTTTTATTCGTAATTATTATGTCCAAGCCTTGTATGGTTGTCTACCTCAGATATTTTGGGATGGTATCGTAAAATGCCTTAAAATTTACTATTTTCATCTATCAGTTGTATCACCCTATCATCATTTATATGAACGTATTTCGATCCCCACGGCGCGCACCGACTTTTCGAATGTTGTGTGCGTTTAAGAAATAAATATCACAGCTTCCGTGTTTCGGAAGGCACGTAAAAATGTGGGTCCTGCGCCTGATCTCTTTCCGGTCGTGTCGGATTACCGTCCCATCGGGCTATGAGAGTAAAGGAATAGAGAGTGCACCTGTGTTTGCGCACACGCTTGTGCACTATAATATGTCCTGCGTAGCTGGCTAGTGTCATAGTAACACTGGCCGCCGTGGCCGAAATCGGTCGGACCGCTATTATTATATGAACGTCTCGAATTAGAAACATTTTGAATTCTATGGCTATAAACTTAAGGTACAATTTTGAACATATTGACCTATTCTCTATCTATTTGTTAGGAACAATTGAGCCCGCATGACCACTATCTACCTTCAGCCCGTGGCCAACAGTTGTCTTGTCGCGTGTCTCTTGTCAACATTTCCGCCTCGTGTTCCGATATCACGTACTTTTTCTACGTGCTGCCATTGTTTTACACTGACGGGTTTTGGAATACAGCCAGTATTCATGCTTTGATTGATAAACAAGACACTAAGCATCACGGTTCACCCTTATAACATAATTATATAAAACGCGCACTCCGGTATCGTTATTTCAGATTTTAATAATAATATGACACATTAATGTAGACACATAGCTTAAGAATTTAACACTGTAGCATGTTTGTCCTGATCTAAAAATAAATTAATAAATAATTATTTGGTTGTTCAAGGCCTGGTCGGATTTTTATAGTAGGTCAGGAACTATTGCCCGATTTCAACAAGAACCCTTCGTTTGTTTATGTCACCGGAGCTCATTTGTAACGTAAAATAGCAGCCAGCATTACAGACGAAAACAACTCCAGCCATTCCAAACCATCACAAATTACAATTTATTCAAATTTCTAACCGCACATGCATTACCAAAGCAATTTCATTCCGTCGTTCATATTTCACGGAATGACTCAAAAACTTACGGGCATAATCAAAATGAATTCATTTAAATTCACCGGCCGTGGTCAGTTCCACCTACTTTACACAAAGCTCAGTAAACAAGTGGAACTAACTGGAGAGGAAGCACGCATTTGTAATGAAATTTAACGTGAGTGTAAAGCTTTGAGAGTAGTGGAAAGTACACCTGCGACCGTTTACAGACTGCATGCAGCGTAACATGGACCAAGTGTTTATATCTGCGATAAAAGTTGCCGTTGTTCCTTGGAAGTACTGGAGACATTTGCAATGCTTTTAGATGATTAGATCTAGATCAAAGTGGCTTGAAAACAAACTCAGGCATGGCTTTTGATAAAAATAAGAAGAAATTTGTATAAAATACCAGATGAAAGAAAAAGATAATGAAAACGGCATTCTATTTAAAAAGAAATTAATTAATATCTAGTAGAACACTAAACGATTGTCTACAATACTACAAGATATAACACTCCTCAAAATATAATTTCCTTTCCAAACACGATACCACAGACAGATGGTTCTTTCTCACCAAAACCTCGCAAAGAAAATAGAAGAAAAGATATATGTTTTAATCACTCAAACTTGGCATATCAATTACAACTGCCAGATGTCCTAGATATCCAAGTTTGTTCCACTGAGTTCTAGAAAATACGTGACCATAATGCTACCAAACTTAGGTTTTCGCAAAATTACGTAATTCCCTGACTATGATAGTTTTATTCCGAGAGCTCTGCAACTACATTGTTTGGAAAAGGGAGAATTATATTCACAGTTAATTAAGCGTATCACTTGCATTTCGTCAGTTCTAGTTTTGTAAAAGGATTTTATTTTACTGTTTTTACTTGTAATTTTTGCGTCGATGATGACATATATGAAGAGGACATCGACAAAAATCATGAATATTTTCTTTAGTTAACCAAATCTCATGCTGAGTGGTCAAGTTCCAAGTAGAGAAAATTATAAAATCACTTTACCAATTAACATTTTCAATGGCAAAAATCGATAAAACAATCAAGAGCTTAATAGAAAGCCTAGCAACAATGAAAAACCACGCTCACGCACCAGTCAAAACTATTTATGGCATCCACATTTAATTGGCGATGTAGCTGCTATTCTAATTAGCTAAGAAACGAGTCTGTTACGGAGATTCAAGAACTAATTAACAGCCTTCCAATTAGCTGGGCCCTGAATCAGCACTAAGACGATCTAAGTAATTAGGTTCGGTTGCGAATGGAATGTATCGGAACTGAAATGTTTTCGCACTGGTTTTTTCCTATGGAGCCGATTTTATTTGGTAATTTTATTTGGAAAAATTTGGTAATTAGACTCCTTTTCATACTTTTGTTACTCTATTTTTGTATCAGAGTTTTTGTATTGTGTATACTCGTGTACAGGCTTAAGGGTAAAAGGAAACTCCCAAAAAATAAAATGCTTGTAATAATATTCATTGGTAGGCCAAATTGGTCGGACTCTGGCAGCAAATATTGCTTGCTATTTTTTTTTTACATTAATTACTTTTTAACTATATTTAACAGAAACAATACTAAAACAAGGAATATCTACATTTATAACTAAACTTATGTAACTTGCTAATTTGTTTCTTCAAGCATATACTACGTTCGACGATAAACTTCTGTTTTTGTAAATCTACCTGTTCCTGTTCAATATTTTTATAATTAATAATTATAGTTGCGAATAAATGGGTTAATATTTATTCTAAGTACAATGCCCCGTCGCGTTACCATCTATACCAACTGCTCAATCTCATCAAAACTGTTTCCTTGTAACAATAAGCTTACCCCCACAATATACAAGAAGAACTTTCACACAAAATTTCCGAACACATTTACGAAACTCAATCAATATGTATGACTAAATGAACCGTTGAAAGTGGTTCCAAGATAATTTCGGGCAAGTCTATTTGTGCCGAAATTAACTAAGAACTCTATTCAGAACTTTGGGAACTTTCAAAATGTAACGTAATAGACTGGAGCAATTCACCCTTCAAAGACAAAGGCTATTGTATAAAGATCCTTCCTAAACAATCCGATTGATATTAGCAATGTTTAATTGACTATTGTGTAGTAAATATACCAAAAATAGCTATTTCGTTATTATTGGTCTGAAGAGTGTTATTGTATTATGATTTTGTAGCATTGTTTCAACTACTGAAAGGTGTTTTAAATTTTTGATTCTCAATAATTTGGGGCAATATTTTAAATGGGCTTAAATGGTGTAGTTAAAGTTAGTACAGTTGCAATAGCAAAGAATGATAGTTTTAATAGTCTTTAATCGAAATTCCAGACACGAAATTACTTTTTGGAATATGTCTTAAAATCAAAATAAATCATACTATCTAGCAATATTTGATACAGGTACTCTAAAAGATTATACATTATTTGTGTGTCATCCTCAAATATGATAATTAACGCCTAACCAGAACGAGTATTGTACGATGATGAAATCCTAAGACAATAGACGATCGTATCTTGATCATATCAGCTGACTGGCGCTCGAGCAATAGAAATATTTAGATAAACTGATACCAACTACAATGGACTAGAAACCTAGAGTTGTGAGCAATATTGACAGTATCTACGCACGCAATTGCTCAAAATACTAACTTGATCTCACGATTACAAGTAAAGTGCCAATATCTTAAATAATTACTACAGTTCCAATAAATGTTTAGGCAGTCAAATGATAAAGTGATGTTAAATCGATTTTCAATCTAAGTAATTATTTATCTAAATTGATCTTAAATGAAACGATCATTTCGTGTTATAGTTAAGTGATACTTATAAGTTAAGGGTCAAAGGGTAACTTGTAACTGGGATGGACATTAATTTAAACAATTTCGAGGAAGATTTTCGAAACAATTTGGGTAGAGTTGCAGTTGTAGACTTTCTGTTAGAACTTTTTATTTTACAATGATGAACGTAAAGGAGATTGACAGGGTTTGTACGAAGACTGCCAAAAATGACGACATTGTGCAATTTGTACCTTACCTCAAGGTTAGTGCCTTAAAATTGATTGCATCAAATTCTGTCCCTGCAGTTAATAGAAAAACACCTTTTTAGTAGTCTTATGTCTGTGCAGCGCTTGGTCCAACATCCATACGTAGCTTGTCAATCTCCTTTATTTTAATATTCACAATATTAAAATAATGGAGATTGAGGATATTATTATTATTATTTGATTGATATTATTTATCATTTGCTTTGGAGCATAACCTTGTCCACATTTACCTCCATAGACTAACCTATTGATCCGACTTTATCTGTGATTTGCGGAAGAGTCAATCAATCCTTATCATTACCAGCCATTAATCGATTATCTACTACAAACAATACTCTGTCTATCAGAACATGATTTATAAAGACTAATGTACCGTTGGCTATAGCAGGTTCGGGTAATCGTCCACTCGCAATACCCACTTCGCTTTATGTTTTATTGTCTTAAGTTGATGTACGACCTGCCATAGGTCCACGGCGACAATTCTGTCGGGTCCCTTCGTGCTCACGTACGTTAGCCCATATATCATATTGTAGTGTGTCTATATATCATGATGTTTAAACTTCATTTCGATTTCAGTCTATTGTCTGTTGGACTATTTTCGTTGCAACCTGGAAAAGTAGATGACTTTAAGCTTTGTTTGCAATGCGGTTTTCCAAATAGCACAAAATATTGACTACGATATTTTTATTACAATCACGAATTATTTCAAATTTTTGCCTTTTAATTGTCATGTCATAATTTCGATTAGCCTTTCGTATAACTGTGGGAATTTTTGCGATCTATGTAATAACAATTTCACTACAATATTCGCATCTTTGTGTTAACATTTTGCCGCCCAACGTTTTACTTTTACAATCAACTTAATTACAATATTTTCATTAAATCTTTACAACCGGTGCTAAACTGTATTAATATAATTTCTAAAAAAAGATAAAAGTATACGGTCGGCATGTTCAATGCATGGTTTGCATTAACGGACTATTAATAGTTTTATTATTATTACATGCAATTAGAGGCGTTTTGATCTAATCTCGAAGGTATGCGAGGTTTATTGATTTATTACTTTTTAATTTCTGATAATGTAATGTAGTTTACAGATGTTAATATGGCTTGAAAAAGGCATCAAAGTTTATACGTTTATGGTCATGTAAAAAACTTGTTAAATAAAGCTTAGAGAAATCTTTAGTGTAGTTTGTGTGCATTTAAGTTTATAAGTATTAAACGATCTTCGACTGTTGAGTCGATGGGAATGGGCACAACTAAAAGCAAATAAATTAAATTGTTGTGGGAATATCGCTAATTGAATGTAGGTAGATACTGTGCGATATTAAGTTTTTTTAGTTAAATATTTAATCAGACATTTGAGTGACGCTGACTGCCAGCAAATACATAAAAATAATGTTATTTGAGGCATACAATTTGGACAAATGTTCCCCATTAAATCGAACTACGGCGTGTAGTGCAGTCCCACTGTTATTGAGAGAAAAATACACTATTATGAAAATACTGTTATAACGGTTTCCGAATATACAAGTAAACTTAGCACCAACATTAACCATTGTTCTAAGCTGAAAATGGTCACAATACCTTAGCTAACATTTACTATAAGGGAATTTCACATAAGATTGTGTGATTTACAATACAATGTCTCTTGAATACCAAGAACTGATAAATCGGCGTCAGCTGCGTTCGCGCAGAATGTATCCAAATTTGCAAGGCAAAGGGAAACACATGATTTCAAGTTGGACAGCAACAATATTAATGGATTTTGTAACGCTTCAGCAAAAATGGCTGCAGAATTAAATTTAGCGAAAGATTTATGTTGGCTAATGTGGGAGAAAAACAAATAATAAAGGGGCTAACTTGGGATATCTACTGGAAATTATTGGGTAATGGTAAATTAGTCGGACCAGACGTAGTGGCTAGTGAAATTGTGTCTGGAATGATAAGAGATGGTCCCGGCATTCTGTAGTTTTAAAAATAGGACATTTAATGAAATTTATGTCGAGTTATTTCGGTATAGACAACATTTTAACAATAAAATATTTATTGTTTGACTTTAGTTTTACGGTCTAATATTTTAATTAAAACAATCAAAATTATTTAATCATCGAATAACAATACGATGAAGTCATATTAAAATAATTTTAAAATGTAAGCAATAACTAACAACCTAACACGATTTCTCAAGTTCTTTAATTAAAATCTAAACGTGGGCATCCATAAAGATTTTGTAACTGTATAGAACACCCATCAATATTAAAAGAATAACTAAGTGAACCACTTTCATCATGTCGAGAGGTGTCACGAAATAACCAACGAATAGTCTATTTTACATAATAAACGTCAAGGAGGAGATGGTGAGATGACCTGGATTCATTTCTACCGAACTGGTCACTCGTGGCTCTTGAGAGAGACAAGTGGAAGAAGAGTAGGGAGGCCTTTGTCCAGTAGTGGGACATCTCTCTCAATAAGAGGTTTCATGGTCGATTTAATAAATTAATTGATTATGATATTGCGGAGAAAATAGACAATATAAGACTGGTACATGCCACTGATTACTTTGTTCGACATATAAATTCACAAATGCTTGTTTCAAGTCCTGGTATCTTTACGCATGCCATTTTCATATTATGACGTCTAAAATCGTACAATTAGATTCTTAGCACGAGAGGCGTTCAAAAATTACTGATTTGTTATCGTAAGAATTAAATATCAATAAATTAAAATACAGCCACTTTTCCAATTGTCAAAATCCCCGCGAGACGCCATAACACCCACGAAAAGTGTGGGCGTCTCAACAGTAGCATTTCCCACGAGAATAACATTTATTGTTATACAAATAGCTCCATTGTGACAACATAAAATTAATATATTTCTTCCATAAAACTTTCGAGTTCCTTTGATATGATCTATACTAATATTGTAAATGTGAAAGTGATATTTTCGAATTATTTAGATTTTTGTGTGTTTATATCGCTTACACAGCTGAAACATTTAACTTATTATGATGAAATTTGGTGTTAGTGTAGCTTGCACTTCTACTACCTACCCTAAGAAACGACACATTTTAAGAGTTAGTCTATGAAGTTTCTACCCGGTTACAGTCTACACAAATGGCATATTGGATTCGCGCTACTGGAATGAGTAATAATATGTACCTGATGTTTCAAAAGTAGGTACCTAAAAAGGGCTACTTGAAATAATAACCCTTTGACATTGACTATTTTTATTCGAAATAATTAACAATGTAATCAAAAAATACAAAAGTTAGTATAATTCTTCCATAAAGTTTGAAATCCCTTTATGATATTGCACAATAATTTCATACACAACAATATATTTTGGAAACATTTCAACATTCATGTTTTGGTTGAACGTTCTCATTTAATGCTAAACTCGGAGTTTGGTCACGAGTCACGACCGAGGGTAAAGTCTTGTGATTGAAGGTTTTAATCGAGTTTCAAACAAGTCGGACATGCAGTATAATATGCATTATTATAGTATATGTATGTATCAACGGCACGAGCTTAAAGTTTAATTGCGAGCTTAACAAAAGCTCATTTTGTAGGTTTTGTTGTGTCAGAAGCCGGATAATATAATTGGGTAATTGAAATAATTAAAGTACTATGTAGAAAAAGAGTATTTATATCATTGTAAAATTAAAAAAAAATATAAATATATTCCACGTCTTTCACACATCGCCATCTAATCTCAAACTAAACTGAGTTTGTATTATGAGTGCTAGACAACTGATTTACACGCTTATATACTTCTAATTACATACGTATTATAGATAAATAACGTCCAGATACAGAGAAAATGAGTGCTCATCACACAAATATTTGTCTTGGGTGGGAATCGAGCCCGCGACCTCTGGTATAGCGTCAGGCCCACTAATCACAAGATCAACAGGCCTCGAATCGCTAAATGAAACCTGACTAGATGAGTTTATTCTTGTTAATCTTCGAATGTTTAATTTCGAACTAAAGGAGACCGCAATCGAACACGCATCGCACATCCTCTAGCGAAAAAAGACAACATAGTCCAACAAAGATAGCTTGTCATTAGGCATTCAGAAAAGATACAGATTAATTAACGAGTACTAATATATCAGACTCTCGTTTATCTTTAGCAATACATTCTTAAAAGAAACAAGATTCTTAGGTTTCTTTCAAGTCTTTTAAGAGAACATCATATAGGTTCTATTTAGACGAATTCAATTGTTATTTAAGTCCATATACACTCAAGTATGATTCACATTGCAAAAGACTCCGCGAACTGTAAAACAAAGGGTCGTGTACTAAACATTACCATTTTAAGAGGAGCGGTTAGAACGAACCACAAATCAGTGTCATTCTTGATCTCTGTTGTAATTGTTTTCAAATATCTTCGTTTAAGCTCTGCAAATATTGTAACAGAATGTATGGTTTGGAATAGCCATAGAATGCGTTTTACTTTCTTTCAAAATGCACCAGTCCTAGCTTCGTTATGATCAATGATTTAAAGACAGCTTAGTATACGTTTACTATGAAAAAAAGGTGAATAACCGCTCAACAAAATATTGAAATTCACAAAATTGTAGAGTGTTTTTCAGACCGATAAACATTATTACAATTAATAAAGCCATGTCTGACCACAAGTGACATAATTAGCAAACTATGATAAATTCGAATAGTACCAGAAAGCTCTAAACATATCACAGTTAGTAAACAAACACGAACCACACACGTAATTATAAACATCAAAATCAAAGGCAACCACAAACGCCAGTCAGCTGTTACGCACAGCACAAAATTCAGAACCCCTTTGTGACATAACCATTGTTTTCGTAATTTATAATATGTCACAGTGCTCTGTATGAAAGACAGGTAATTTCATGTGTCGCTATTATATTGAAACAATAGGGGGAGTGTGTGTGACAGTCCATTAGGGAAGGCCATCGTCAATAGAACGCTCTATCCGTATCAGTTAATGATTAATATCGAAAAACAAGTGATAGTGTCGGGTCACGGTATTAATTGTTTTGGAGCGACCGTCTTTTGTTGTGTTTTGTTTGTATTAATAGGTATTGGAATGTTTGTTAGTTATAATTTTAGAATAGGCAACGTGTTTATCAATTCGGTTATATTTATTTTGAGCTCTTTCTGTACTTGATAACTTTCTCTAAGAAAGCAACTTATTTGATGCTTATTATATGACAAGTGTGTTTTTGATATGCAGTACAACGATATTTCTAATATGACCAGCCTCCGCTTAAATGTCATATGGAAAATTAGAACAGTTTTAGAGATCTTCAATAAAGATTTTCAAGTTGGTGTACATTGGCAATCGTATCAACATTTATACTACTACAATGATCATATTTTTATCGGTTTTAATTTTAAAACGTCGATCATAAATCGTTACATTTTGTCTACAAATCTTTTATTGCCAAGGTCTGTCGTAATCATAAAGTTTTAATGACAACATTGACAAATTCAATTTAAAAAATTATAGCTATTTTTGAAACGCAAATATTATTTAGGGCAGGCCAATTCAAATTTAAATCTCCTGCTTTACTTTCCTGTTTAATTAATTAGCCTAATCCAGTCCACTGCTGGACATAGGACTCTTCCAATAGGCGCCATTTGTACCGATCCTCTGCCTTCCGCATCCAGTCTGTGTAGGCATTTTGTTCTATTTCATATATTAGCTTAATTTTATAATTACCCTAAGATAGTTCTTTTCTTAGCCTATAATGTCCTATTGCTGGGCAACGGCCTCTACCAAACTCTACAATCCTGGAGATCTCAATTAGAGCAAAATATTTATAATATTTTAATTTTCTCAGATTTATAGAACCTACGCTACAAATTCAACATCAAATTCAATACTACATCCTAGTATTAATACGTAATCCAAACCATGTGTATTTACGATAACATCTCCATATGACCAGCCTTCTGCCTCCACACACTATGCTCAAAGCTCTCAGTATAATCCCTTTCGAGTAATAGCCTGAGCATTTACGGTCGAACTAACATCTATAGGATAAAATCATTCAAATACAACTATACGAAACTGTAAACAAATGCAATTTACGAGGAAAATACGCTTTGAAAAATAGATGTTGAAGAAGGCTCTCCCTTTTGGGAATTAAACAGCTACGGATCCAAGACAGCGTAAGTTTAAAAAAGGTTTTCAGTATTTTCTTACATAAATATATAAGAATAAATCACAATTACATACAAACAAAACCCTTAATTAGTTTCTTTAAAACATCTGAATTAATATTCTTTTATTTGGAGCATAAGGTTCAAAATCGCGTGTACACGAATTGAATTTTACGTTCGGATATAAGACTTTTTGGATTTGAAAGCCAGAATAGTGCTGTCACAATTGAAACGCGTTGACGGGCGCTACAAAGGAACATTGATTTACATCTCAATCTGGTGCCTTCTTAGAATTTTTGCGTTTTCTTTTCCAAATACGTTTTATGCACATTGTGTAACTGGGGAATGTAAAGGCACTGATATTGTCAGAGATAGTGATTTATTTGTATTCGGGTGTCTTCTGTCTATCAATTGTGTAAATGTTCCTTACTTTCTTATATGTACATACAATGGTTACATTTATCGACGTGCCAAAACTGCTGTCTAAATAGAGAAAAATGTTTCTTAATGTATGTAGCTAAAAAAGGCATAGATGTATACCTGCTACATTTTCTTACTGCAAAGAACACCTTTATTACTTGTAATATTCATGTTCATCAATAGCTAACTCAATTTTAGAAAAATAGGCAAAAAGTAATTCTAATTTATATCTTTCCTATCAGTCTCTACATTATTTCAATATAACACTATAATTACTTTTGTTCTACATCGTATTCATTTTGTAAGCCGGTAATATCTTCTATAATTAATTAATCATCACTGAACATCGGTCTAATAGACTAATTATACATATGTGGGACTATTTAATTACAGAGCCATACCATCGCGTCTAAAATTAATATTAATACTAGTGTGCAAGAGAGACAACGCTTTACGCCGGGTAGAGCGCTGTCACGCTTGCACACTCGCAATAATATTACTTTAGAATACAGCGGTAGGCCTTCAAAGCTGTATGTACAGATTAATGATACGGTAATCTGTTATATTAACGCATAGGACGTTCCTGGCTATTCTATTGATAACTCTTAATTGCTTCGAGCAACGCAGACAGACCAAAAAGGTTTTATTCTTGTTACTCTGACGTCTTTCGTAGACGAGACGACGATGTTGTACCTGACGAGTATAGTCTACAATGATGTGTGTTAAGGTACACAGTATAAATAAAAAACAGTAGTAGAACTGGACCGTTTTTAAGGAATAAATTACTTCAACCGTCGGTACATAAACTGTGATAGGGCTGCCCACAGCATTTTAATAACGACTGCAAAACACCGTCTGCTTGCCATCGCACCTTGCTGGCGACTAGAACTGTAGTATGCTGAGCGGATGCCACGATCCGAAAGCGTAGGCATTGCAACGCTTTATATGAAGACGTCATACTGTTTACATTATTATAATTTGCTATATACCGACATCTTTATTGAATGTATAAACAATTGAATATCTACGATAAATTGTAATAGTAGTTGCGGTGACAGCTATTGCAGGGAACGAAGAATTACCATCGGTGTGAATATGTTTTATTTTTGGCTAGTTTAAGGTCAATACTGTTTTGCATTAGTCGGCAGAGTCTAATAAGACTACTACGCTACTCGGTTTGCTAAAAATAAGGACACATAATCAAAAGACTCATTTTAATCTACCACAACCCATCTCAACTATAAAGTTAATTAGAAAACATGAAAATAACTCTCCAATCTAAAGCAACTCTATTTATATACCACAAAACAAAAAACAACTCTATTAAAACAAACAAGCTTAAGCAACAAAACGACTAAAAATCAAAGATGATCTGGAGTCTCAGTGTATTACTCACACCCTTTAATCATAAATCTAAATGTGCTCTCGCCAATCAAGCAGGCACTTTGCAGCTGCCTTTAATTTGTCTCGACATTTCACACTATACAATACAGTCTTTGTAAACACCCTAGCAGATAGTATCAAGAAACGCTGCGTAAAAAGATCAAATGAATTTGTTCAGTCGTGCGGAGTAAGGAATTAAATTTTGATTTTTGTTTTTGTTGGTCTTAGATTGCAGTTGTGATAGTGTGTGGGTTCATATTTTGAGTAAAGGATACGCTTGAAGATAAACGTGTTTGAATTGAATTTTGATGACGTTTGATGTCTTGCGGTTGGTGGCAAAGGTTGATGTTTTGAAACGCCTGAAAAAAAAAATATTGGTTGACAAATATTTACATTTGTTTAACAGTTTTTTTCTTTATCAATGAATTAAATCCTAGTGTCACGGGGCGTTTCATAGGTATTCCATTCATATGCATATCATCATTGGCCTAGCATCTAGCATCTATGACAGATGATTGAAACAGCAGCCGTGTTAATTTATTTGATTTTGGCACTTGCGCTGGTGGCTAACAAGGCCTATACGGGATGCATATAGATTCATATAATCAACATGTACGGATGTGATTTAGTTTGAAGATCCTTTAAATGGTTAGAACAAGAAAGTAAAGTGGTCCTTTACATTTGAGAATGTTTATTACAATGCATAAGAATAAATATTTTTGTGTTGAACTTCAAAGTTGTTTTTGTGCGTAAAAATACTCGTCAGAAACAATTTGGCAAAGAATGGTATTTACTCTGCGGAAGGATGACAGATAGGATCAGTACGTAAATATATTTCTTAATCGTTTTAACATCGCATTTTAAAAATAACGAGTCATTTATTTTTTTTGACGCAAATTGTTCACATTTATCACTGGAACAAAGAAATCGTATTTTAAATTCATTTACAAATTGACTCGTCATGCATTTATTTTTACCTTTTTTGGCAAAATTCAACTTCTAGTCGTATTAAACGCATTTGATATTTATACGAAAAGACGACCAATATAACATGAACTCCACTATACTTTTGCAAGCACCTTTTATTTGCATTATTTGCATGGCATGCACCGATACCAAATACGCGGATGACGTAGCATGGCGGTTCAGGTTTAGTCTGTAAGTCCCCAGGAGAGCCAGTGTCCATGAGGATACTCTGCCTAAAAAAGAGTATCAAGAAATCATTGATTCCTCAACATTAGCACAACACCATCTCAAATTAAGTATACGTGAGTAACTTGTGTTGCCACTGATAAACATACTTATATAGTTCTAAATACAAACGTATTATAGATATCCATCCAAACACAGAACCAAAATGATCGTGCTCATCACACAATCATTTGCACTGGGTGGGAATCGAACCCACGACCTCCGGTATAGCAGTCAGTGCCACCAACCACTCGACCAACAGGTCTGTCAAATTAACATTTGCCTAATTTTGTGTTATTAGAATAATAATATACATAACTACTGCCAAGATCAACGTTAGTGGTTATAACGTTTAGTTAGTTACCACTTACCAAACAATTGCAGTAATGTTCAAATTCTTCGAACACATTCTCCACAATAGCGCTTTCAAGCTTCAACTAACAATTCTATACGGCCCTTAACATCATTTAGACCTTTGTTTTGCTAATCAACAAGTGTGGATACGCTGAAGATTTTTCATTGAGCCAATTATTTCAACCACGACTCATTGTTTTATAAGGATTAAAATACATGTGCAGATTTAGATGTTTAATGTATGCGTAGATAGATTGATGTGCGCTATTAATTACCACGGATAATTGAAACGATGTGATCTTTGGGTGAAGTTTAGTACTTCAAACGGGACACCTGGCATTTGTTTCATTTTGCGCTTTTTGCTTTCTATGTAGGTACTGTATTTTGGTGTGGGCAGGAATTCTTTGTACTCAGTTATGCAGAGGTTAATTGTTTGAACTTTGGCGGTGAAAGAAATGGTATGTAGCGATTTAAAGACGCGTTTTATTCTTATTGATTTTGTTTTGTGCAGGTGTAAATGATAAATGGCAAAATTTCTTTTTTCTTTTAATAAGATTGATAAAATGTAATAGGACTAAAGGATAGAAATAAAAAAATAATAATGATATCACAAAAAATAATCGTAATTTGTAAGTTTTTTATCTGTTAACACGTTCCCTGCGTCATCATTTTCAAAGAACTTTCAACTGGTGCGTAGGAGACCTAATAGACCTCAAAACAAACCTTCCCGTTGGTGCGTTTGAGACCTAATCAGTCTCCTAAAGAAACAGTTTTGAAAATAACTTATATCTTCCCAAAAAACAATTATATATATTTTAAAGTTTTTGTAGGTGAAAGATAGCCTATTGCTCTATATTTTGCTAGGTTCGCACGCAGTTATGACTTTTGAATAACCTACAAATACCAAAAAAAAATTAGGTATCGATTGTATCTCGTACAGCAACCGAAGATAGTTCAATATGCCTAGTAAGTAGTGATGGGAATAAAATAAAATCTCAGTTATCGATGTTTAAAGTTTTATTAAGTAATTATTTTGAAAAGTGTTTTTCATTAAAACATGGTAAGCACATTGATTGCTTGCATTGCATTGAATATTTATCTTACTGGACGATGCAGCAGTATAATCCGGCGTAGATTTTTTGTTCGAAACCTCACCAAAATAAATAGATTTTTTACACTTCTTTTTTTTAACGAGTGCCATTAAAAGAAAGAAGTGTAAAAAATTATTTAATTTTATTAAAAATAAACGAACACAACACGTTACGCGAATTTCGTTTCGAAAAAGTGCGCGCGATCTCCCTCGTCGACGCTAGGACAACACTAAAATGAGCCACACAGCGCCCGCGCCGCCCACCCTCCGTCTCTTGCGTCTACGAGGCGTACGATTTCACGAGTACCGACATATCTCCTAACGCAAGGAATTAAAATAATTACGGTACTGTGCGTTAGGGACCTAATACATCTCTAATTTTTTTTTTAATTTCAATGAATTCAGCTTTAAGTAGGAAGCAAATATGTATATTTGTCCTGCTCATATTTTAAGAACTTTCCGAGATAGGCCCCCCCGCAAGGAGTGAAACAACACGATTTTGTTCAACGCACAATACAAAAGTCCTGCAAGAGATCTGACAGATCTCGTAACGCAACGAACGTGTTAAATTGCAAGATTATTAACAAAACTGCTCTTTAAAATAAAACAAATAGGCACAAAAAATCGGTAAAATAATAAAAAACTATTATGAAAATACCTAGTCGTATTTATTCTATTACATCGTTTAAATACAAAACAGCTTTAAAGTCCCTCAACTACTAAAAGCCAACTGGCATTATTAGAAACAGACCTTGTTTGAGCAGTAAAACTCATGCGTGATATTTCAATAGCTAATCAATTATGCTTGTTAACACTTGTTTTCCAATACTCTGCATATTTTAGAACGTAAACATGAACAAGCACAGTCAAATTATGAACAAAAAAAATTTCTTGGGTTATTTTTTTATGTTCACGACGTGTTGTTTTGCCATAACACTTAAGTTTAGCCTGCTTATTTGTACTTAAATGATTACTCTCTTATCTTTGTAGCACTTTTAAATAATTCGAGAAAATTATTTCATTTGAAGTTATCGATCTGTTGGTGCCCAACATTGGTTTACATTGTAACGTATTACTGGATATAAACACACATCCACAAAATATGTCAATACTATTAATAAACCCACGACTACCAATATAAATTGATATCTATACATTAAAAGCCATGATTCTAAACTATTCACTAATTAAATTAGACTAGACTACGGCCACGCAGATCAGCATAATAATATGCATTTAGATCGTGCGAGCAATTTGCACTCACTTAGCTAATAATTACAGATGTATGCAGAGCGCAAACAATGGGCTCAGTTGCGTTTCATTACAATCACTGTATCGGTCGATGACCTTAAATATCTTTAAAAATAAAGAGGATAATATTTTAAAGCAAGTTTTGTTCTTCTTACCATAGCTCCTCTAGCAAAAAATTCGTGATGTTTGACGGGCCTGTTGGTCTAGTTTTTAGTGGAACTGACTGCTATAACGGAAGTCGTGGGTTCGATTCCCAACCTTAAAATCAATGTCTCTTATTATTCCTTCTTATATTTGATCATAATTAAATTGTAAATAAGTTCACGTGCCAAGCCAGTGTGGTAATTTAAAAATTGCAAAATACTCTGGATAAAAATGCCTAAAAGCGGTTGCAAAATCAACACAAATTACATGGAATTATTCATTCATGCAAATAGGAATTTCACTTAAATACCTACAACATACTAGTCCTATTACAGTTGTTGAATCAAAACAAATATTATACTAGTACGAGTAACATCAAATATCACATTGATAATTAGATATGATACCAACCACCTGGCCGAACGTTTGATCAAACGTTTGTTCAGACAACATTAATACGTGATTCTATGCGGTAATGTAATGACCAATATTGGTTGAGCTTTGTTGCAACGGAATTTCTTGTTGTTTTGTTTACTGTATGTTTTAGAAGCGTTTTTATGTTTCTAGTTCTCCAAGTTAGATTAACAATAAATACATTTTGTAATTGATAGTGATAGTAAATTTTAAATTAGAAAAGCCAACACGATACTTTTGAAATAACATCTAAAGTCAAAATATTCTCAAAATTTAATAAGTTAAGAGTAAGACGTGTTTTTAATTACTGTATTTTTATATCGTCTTTTCGACTTAATGGGTGCAACTAAATATAATCGTAACTGTTGACCACAAAAACTTATGAAAAAAAGAGAAAAACAATCAAATATCTCTAAAAAGTGCAAGAATATAATATAAACAAAATTAAATTTTGAAAATAATTAAACTATCTATAATATCTAAAATAAGCGCAGAAAATTAAATTGTACGAATTAATATACCCAGGAACTCGCCACTCTAATTTAGTTCTAAATAAAATACATACGTTTCGGAACACATTTTACCGCATAATTATATCTTCTCAGCTGCGAAGAATAAATTGTAAAGCTTTTGAACCAAATGTTAATTTCAATTAAATTCATCGTAAGTTTTCTGAGAACGGGCTCTCGAAATAGTTTCTAGTTGCCTTACTAATGTAGCTAGATCCATCTGTTGCTATGATACAACTAAGTAGAAGTAAAATATTGTAATATTTGAAAAATCTATTCATATTTATTTATAGTTTTGATAAATTAACATTATTGTTCATATAATATTTCGCTTTATCTCTAAAACGAAGTTATTAGAGATTGTGTTTTCATAAATTTGAGCGAGTTTTATAATTAACAATTTGCCATATTGGACTGCGGCAATCAGTCCATTTTTGCTAACACTATCAATGACAAAAATAATTCTGCGTTATATTCTTAAATAATATTCCAGTGTAGTTAGTTTGTTTGTTTAGAATCCTGTCAAGTATTTTTAAAACAATTCCGAGGACAAGCACAAATGTTAACTTTAATTACTTTGAAATAATACTTAAAAAGTAGTCGTGAGCAAACACGAAATGTTAAGACTAACCATTTACAAAAAACTTATGATGAATGTGTGTAATGAATGTATTGAATGAAGATTGAAGGGTCTACTTAAACTGGTTTTATTCTGATGTTTTAAACAATGGAACGATTACCTACATATTTCTGCTATTGAACTTTAAATGTTACTATTGACTGGTATAACAATACTATAATTTAAAATATAATTACCAGAATTATAGAGATATGTTTCTTCTTTTTAATGGCTTTTCAAGTAGGACTTTGTAAAAGAGGTAGAGAGAAAAAAAAGTAGACCCTTGTGAGTTCTTTTAAGCTGATAAAATCACGAGTTGACGGGCCTATCGGTCTAATGGTTAGTGGCCCTGGCTGCTGCACTGGAGGTCGTGGGTTCGATCCCCGACCAGAATAAATTATTGTGTGATGTGCACGATAATTTTTAACTGTCTCCGGGTGTAATTTATCTATAATATGTATGCATTTAGAAAATATATAAGTTATCAGTTTTCTAGTACCCATAACATAAGCTACTTAGTATGCTTAACTTGAGACCAGATAGCGTTGAGTGAATGTTGAGGAATATACTTTATTAATTACAATTATTCAATTACCAGCCCTTTAATTTTATTTAAAAGCCGTAGAAAGCTTATAAGCTTCTATAATAAGAATTTTAATAAAACAATATCTTAAATTTTTAATTAACATTAGGGACCTCTGACCTTTTAAAAGGTTTTGAAGACTTCACAAATACGAAGTTCGAACTTGAGAATTTTGATTAAAAATATACTATTTAGGTAATCGTGAAATTCGATCCCTTAAAAATGTTAATTTATCTTTGTTTACTTATATTTTGTAAATTATGAGTAATCAAAAAAATCTTGTTTTGAGATTTACATTTTTACCGATATTTTTAATTAAAGTCTCTTTAAATAATCGCCACCTTTTTTTGGAATATACCTGCACAACCCGAAAAGAAAAAAAGAAAGAAAGAAAAGAAAAACGAATGACGCTTGTTATGATTGCACGAGAATCGAAGACTTGCGTTATTTAAAAGGAGTCTTTTTTAACTAAGATTAAAATAGTCACATAAATGTAACATTTAGGAATAACCTACTTACAACTGAAGTAGTGACGCAAGAAAACTCAAACCAAAAAAAAACAAAAGAGAATCGGCGGCAATCAAAAATCATTCCAAAAAAAAATCTCTCAGTGCAACTGACTGCGTCATTATGTTACTCATTACGTAAGTAACCGTTACCTATAACTGTGTTTCTAATTTACATCTTAATTACTTGTAAATCAGTCATAGGAAACAACGAACCAATTACTGTTACTTTCCTCGTACGAAATGTTGAGAACGTGCTTCTAACAGAATTTCAAAGGCTTACTTTGCGTTTAAAATAAACTACGTGTACACAATGTTTTGTTATTCGCAATAAAAATTTGACTAGCTTTCACGTTGATTAAATAGGGAGTTAATTTTGATGTGACTGGATGGAATTTTTAGCGTTTCTAAAATTAGACTTTAAATTCTTTTATGTTGCTCTCAAGAAAAAAAATCTAATGGAAAGCAACAGACAGACAGCGGAGGCTTAGTAATAGGGTTCCGTTTTACACTTTGGGTACAGAACCCTAAAAAACATATTTTATTTAAATTCTTTTTTAAAGTGGATTATTCGTCTTAATGTCTGTAAATGCTTGAACACCACAACTACCGCAACAGATATTTTCCTATGCTTGAGATAAAACCACAACAATTTTTTTAGAATAATGTCATAAATCTAAATATTCTTCCTATATTACTTATAATATACACCCTTAACTTCAAAGACAGACAGGTACAATTTTCTATTATAGCTATTTAAGCAGTCGTTTGGTCGACGGTGGCGCCTCTAGCGGGAATTTATGGCACCTCTCCCGGTTCTAAGCCAATTAGCTCAGAAATTCACTAAAGCGTTACATAAACGTAAGCTTAGTTCCTTGAGTACGACTATATCAAAAGTATTAAAATTAATGTATAGAGAAAAGATTGCAAAGCAAGTTAAGCTATTTTCAAGTATAAGTTTTCTGTAGCATAATTAGTTCTTAATAATTATGATGTATTATGGTAAAGGGTAATATGAAATGGAAGGGATTACATTAATACGCTAAACGAAATACACCGCCTGTGATTTTGTAGTTGTTTAACAGTATTAATATTTGATAATTAAAAAAATACTTCATAGATACAAAAAGTACTATGTCTACTACAACTCGTTTTTTTGTTACTGACTTATTACTACTATTAACTCATACTAATAAAATATAAACGTAACTTAAACAAACAATCAAACTAAATGACTATGTAGCTTATACACCGTGTAACATAATTAACGCACATCCTGAAACTACTTTGTTCAGAATCGATAACAGAATCCATTTCATTAATAAAAATAAATATTTTTTTTTACCAAAAAAATATTTAGAAATAATTAAATTGTAGACACTATTTTCATAAAGCACTCGAAGTAAACGAAAATGAGCCTTAAGTCGATGCAATAAGGCTTTAGCAATTCGCAGCGGTTCACACTTTCAAACACACACAAGTTCACACTTTCAAACACTAACAAAGATACATAAAAAGGAACGCCGAAATACGTAATACAATAGGAAAGAGCGAGACAGCCGAGCGCGGCGCCGGCGCGGCGGCGCCCGCGTGGCTCGCGCCGCTCGCGGCCATTGTCATTAGTCATCGGCCGATCGTTATCAGTGAATGTTTGTCATTATTTGTCAAAACAAAACTTTCGCGCGCGATGTCTTTCCGGTATACTAACGTACAGTACACTGAGATGGTGAGGACTCTAGCACAGTGTGGTGATAACGTAGCATTAGCGTGTAGAACATTTAATGATAGGCACGGCACGAGTGTTGACCGAGTGTTGATAGGATAGTGGCTGCTTTTGAAACAGTGAAAAGGGACATTCTAGTGTTAAGTGAATTGCGACAACAATTGCGTAAACGAGCTTTTAAGTGCATAGAACAAGGTGGTGGACATTTTGAAAGTGTTTTAAAAACAGGACGCCGTCGTATGAGTGCCGATTAATTTTAAACATGTAAGTTTCTCATTGTTTAATTATTATGATTAATATCTTTTAAACACGCCGCCTTTGTTTAGGTACCTATCAAGTTCATCTCTATCAGCATTTCAATAACAATAACTTACGGTTATTAAAATCATTCATACTTAACAATTCTAATAAGAAACATAAACAATTTTATGCAAAGACGTCATAGTATCTACGTACATAAGAATGTAGATAATCTCTTTAGGTTTTCAAATTGGTTTTAAGGGTTTTACTTTTCGTATGTTATGATTTTATGAACTTATGATAGCAGGTATTGGAGAAGCCGCGCGGGCTGCGAGACCTCCACTTTTGTGCGTCTGTGTGCGCGCGTAACGTATTGAGCAATAGGGCGCCCACGCGTTTTGCCAATTATTTGTACAAATTATTCTGACAATATGTAATAAAAAAAAAAATGATAAAAAAGTTTCAATACATTAATTGTGGATAAAAAAGGATATTCTTTTTGGGGTGTCTGTGGATGTGCGTTATTTTCGTTACACGTTGTATTTTTGAATTGTAACACCCAAGAGCAAGTCAAATTAGTATTCAAAATGTTTATGAACTTATTCATATTTGTACCCGACACGTCAACCATTACAAAATAAAGACAAGGCAACGTTTCACGAACAATGCCTGGAAACATGTTTATTCCTTTTTTAGGGTTCCGTTCTTCAACAGAAACGAAACACTTATAAGAATAAATAACTGTAGTATGGATTTTTGATTCGAGAAACAAAATGGATCCCAAAATAATTTTGACTTCACGGATAGCTCAGTGGTATAGCTCACCATGCCAATTATCAATGTGCGCAACTTGTCTTGGGTTCGATCCCCGCGTAGGACAAAAATTTGTGCGTTCCACAATTGCTTGTTTTTTTATCTAGGTGTATCTGTGCATGTGAATTGAATGTCTGTGAAATACCCCGCGACACAAGGATTAAATTTCTTTGTGCAGGAGTAGTTAAAAAACAGCACATCATTATTTTCAGCCAGTTGCAGTTTAATTTCGGATATAGGCTGCTTCAAAAATACTGGTGAAGATACTCATATGCATAGTAATGCGATAGAAAAGACTACAATGAGCTTACAATAATATAAATCGTACGGAATCCACATCACGCGAATACGACTTACGCTTACCGTATTTTTTGGCATCGGTATGCAAGTATTATGTGCATAAAAATGAGTTTGTTACTCCAAAACATTTGTTGTTAACAATATGTATTGTATTGCACCCATCGCTTTGAGAATGAAGTTTTAATATTCTTGAAAGAACTTCCGTTGTTCAGATGAAGACGTCTCGATAAACGAAGGTATTTCGCTAAAGGACATGATCGTTCGTATAAAATACAATGGAATTCTTTGTTGTACACGCAGTGGAACAAGTGGAAACAAAATAAATAAATTGTATTATGTTGAAGGAGCTCAGGTTTTTAGTGTTTGAGAAATATTTTTGTACTGTTATTTTGAAACGTAAGTGAAATAATTTTGTGAACCATTTTGGAGATTCGTTGCCTAATTTGAAATACTGCTTCCGCTTATATTACGATTGATAACTTTACTTATATGAGCCATCGAAATTATCCAAAATCATCTGCTAATTTCATTTTATCGCTACATGGATCTTTTGGCACGTGGTCGAAATCGGAACTAATTCCGTCATATTGTATAGAGTCCGGTATCCAGGGTGCAGTTTTGCACTTGATTACTAAGGATAAGATTATATGCAAGAAAAACGTACAACTAGTTCCTATGTGTACTCTTATAAATACTGGGTGCCTCATCAAAACGCTTCAAACACCGTTGCGTAGTTTAGAGATTTAAGCGATAGCAATAATACAAGTTAACCAGTTGTTCATTCTTTTAGTAGCATAATAATTTAAGCATTTTACCAATATAACCTCACGTTACCAATCATTATTGTTATGTAAATAATAACTGAATTCCATTTAACAAGATGATAAAGAATAAATTATATTCCCACCCCATTCTCCATTTGTATTCCTGTACAATATTTAACACGTCGTGCACTTTTCACTTTAAAATCATATTACGGTAGGTTTTTGTTGGCCGCGTAAATTATCATCCACGCCTTTGTGTTATGAATGGCATAAAAATTAACATAAAAGTCGGACCATTCATTATGCTCCCGAGAGAGTCTCGTCAAAAATGTTGCTTGCTTAATTTATAATCTATACATATAGATAAAATTGGAGTGTCTCTTTGTAATATTAAAATGCATAGGAGCATGGAGCATTAATGCATAATATATTAACATGCGTAGGAGTATACACATATACGGTACTTATAATAAAACATTTTTTTTTGTCTGTCTTCCGTCTATTTGTACCCGCTAAGCTCTGAATTGGCTGGACCGATTTTGACTAATGTAATAAGGGGTAATTTAGGCTACTTTTATTTTAGAAAATATCCTTTGTTTCAGAAAATTAACTTATTGACTGAATTATTAAACTCTACGCGGACGAAGTCGCGAGAACAGCTAGTCAGTAATAAAGTAGTTCAAAGAGCGTTCCGTACATCATTAAAATAGATTAATTTGTTCACTATTTAAGTTGACAAAAGATTTCAATCAGTGATACAATGCTTTAGTCCGTATTTTCCGTCATTTACGTGAAATCTGTGCACGTGTGGGCTCGAGTTGTAACGGAGCGAGAAATGAACGGGTAATGCGTTGGCTTATCTCGTATTTACGCTGAAGTTTGTAGGATACCAAGAAAATGTGAAACCGGGTTTCTCTTGAAATGGTTAAAATAATAAGTAATACGCAGGGGAAATGCTCAGCGTGGATTTTGTTTTAAACAATCATAGCGAAAATAATATAATTTTGATTTGTCTAATGTAGGCTGTTGTCCGCAACTTCGCCCGCGCCATTGCCAGTTATAGCTGTAAAAACATTACCCATTCCAACGCAGTCGGCTAAAAAGTAGCTTATATGCTCGTCTAGGATGTCAGCTAAATCCATAGCAAATATTATCGAAATTGATCCCGTCGTTTAGGTGAGAAAAAGAAAAAATCATTCAAACATACAAACTCACAAACTTTCACATTTATTAAGCCGCAGTCCCCGACTTCATCAGTCGGTGATAAAGTAGCCATCAATTTTAGTATTCAGTTGTAAAAATGATTGATGTATAATTAATAGATTTAAAGTTGTAATGAAACAAGAACTTAAATGCATGCACTCTGTAGGCAAACGACAGATAGTTATTTAACTAAATTATTTGCAGTCAAAAGCCACAGAACTCCTTTCTTTTATCAAACATTTCATATAAACTGGTATTTATTTTTTATGAATTTGTAAATGAACTACATTTTCGTGTGGTGTCCGGATATAAAGAATAGCACCACCCCATATCCTCCACTGGGTGTCGTAAAAGGCGACTAATGGACCTTAAGACCCAGTGCACTGAACCAAGCACCTTGGGTCACCCGAATGGTGGCGGGTAAACCACCAACAATCGCATTCCCAAAGAGGGTTAGTGTCAGGCAGGCGGCCGACTATAAAACCATAGCCAAAACTTTAAGCAACACGTCTAGAAGACGTGTTGCGCCGACCCCAAATAGTAACAATTGGGATAAGGGCAGGGGAATGATGATGTAAAGGAACTACATTTTAAACTATTTTTATCAAGCTTCAACACTAATTTCTTCGTTAAACAATCATTATACATTTTACATACAAAAGCAGTATGTCCTATAAAACCTGAGCAAAACAGATACCATTTCATTGCCGACTGGGTCTCATCTCATGGAAATCGTACAAATTATGGGGCTCATAGTGGCTCCGGCCATGCGGCACAAGATTGCAGGTACACGCTGAAATCCCATTCTCTCTTTGTGAATTATTCCGTCGCTTCTCGCTACGGTCAATCACAAACAAAAGGACGTTTTTGGCACCATCAAAATGTGAATTCGTGAATGTTTTGTATTTTATTAAGTTAAAGGTATTTGTTTTGCTGAAACAAACCGAAAAAGCTTAATCTTGTTCTTTTTACAGTTGTAATATTGTGAAAAAGCTGTTTTTCTGAATTTATTTTTAATTACTTTTTGATTACGCAAGTAAATATTTAATATTTTTTTTGTTTTGTGAGACTTTATGACACACATTTACAAAAGGATGTCAATGTTATAAGTTTGGGCAAAAAAAAAAACTTATTTTTGGATTCCCTTAGCGACGAATTCTCTTAGTTCCTAGTCTCTCTGTTGCGTAAACATAATTATACCTTCTACTGTATAAAACACAGCAAATAATGACTGAAAAAATACAATCTAAAATCGCAAAAGTGAACAGGAGCTTAAAAAAGCTGGAAATAAGTAAAAAAAAACTCAGCCCCCAAGTAGACTTCACACTTGACCGTTTTTTTATAGTCATACTTTACGCAAATGCCTCGAGACAAGTACCCTGCATGTATAGCTCCCTGGGGGGCAACAGGGAGAGGTGACATTTCCCTGTTTTTGTTACCCTGTCGAGAAATGTCCCTTTAATAATTCATAAGAACGTCGATAGTTTGTTTTGACGTTTGTTGTCTATGTTTTTAGGGATTCTGTTTTAATGAGGCAGCTTGGCTCATATTTTCCTAAATATTACTACTGAATTTCGGAAGATTGATTTCTGTATTATGTAATTTTATTATTTTGGTTGTGTTTTTCTTTTACTGTTTTATCCACAATTTTAAGTTGCGGCATTTTAAAGTCGCTTCCATCTCAATACATTCGTCTTATGTATATTTTGTATTTTCAATACAAATTAGTCTAAATTATTATTGAGCACACTAAAATTAACGCCATAAATGACCATATAATTGAATTTCGAGGTCTTTGTTGATTAAATCATTTTAACTAGAGGTCGTACAGACATAACAGACCCATAGGTACTAATAAAATACCTTTACAGTTTCAGAATTAGCTACAAAGAAAATAATGAAGCAATAATTCTTACCGTACATCCGATACAGCATCCATCTTTCCCAATTACGATAACAGTTATCATCACAATCAGTGTTCAACGATTGATCGTGAGAATTCCTAGAAATAAAATTACATCATTGCCACTCAATTATAGATAACTATCAGATATTGGAACGGAACGCTGACTGGTCGTTCTTAGACAACTCAATGAATTCGAACTAATAGAAGTTCAAATCACTTTGCATTATGCCTCAGTACTTAAGAAATTAAAAAATCATCCCTTTTTTTGAAGCTTGTAAGGAGATCTGGATACTGAACTGAGTTTGATTCTAGTATCTCGATGGCTTGTTCCTTCTCTACATGAGAAGAGAATTCTACCCAGCTGTGGAGCAATTACAATTCGGTATTTTGTTTATTTATCTGTCTTGGTTGCTTATCCTAAAGGTTGCAAACCTAACTGTAATTTTGTATACCTATATAACAAACCCTTTCGTCATCAGCCTTGGATAACCCACGGCTGGGCATAAACCTTCCATTGTTTATCTATCTATCTATCCAAATCCTACTATCTTTTATATCGTCCGCCTATCTAATCCTTGGTCTACAAGAATTCTTGGTTTGCCTTTTTGCCGTCGCAAGTTCTGGAAGAAATAGTTACTCTACTCCATTCATCGTCTTGGCGCATGGCCTCTCGCTAAGTGACATAATCCCGGACTTGGAAGGCTGATCAATTGAATCTGTTCTCAAATTAATTGGCAACGAGTGTGATAGGTTGAATATAAAACTTACAGCCAATCATAGAACTTAACATGGGATTTGACTGACATTAAAAAAAAATTAAGATGACCTCTGTTTGAGAAACCAGAAGGTAGTGGAAGAGTTAGATAGGAAGTTACAAAACCTTATTTGAAATCAATTTGTACATACAAATGGGTTCCAGAATAACAAGTTTCCTGTGCTATTAAAAGCCTATAAAATAAGTACTAATGAGAAACCTATAACCTGTATAAGTGCTAACTAATCGGCCATTAGTTTCTAAATGACTATTGCAAAATTTTAATAGTCCACTATTACTGTTAGCACTGGTGAGAAAACATCGATTTATTGATAGTAAATTAGTCTAGTACTAATTTACTATTTACTTTTAATTAATTCCACCTGTCCTATTGCCTATAATCAAATCTTGCAAGACCGACTTCCCTTTATTGATTTGAATTGATACTTCATACCTATGGATGTCGGGTGAATGTAATATCCCACTAATATTATAAACTAGAAGGTTTGTAAGTATGGATGGTTAATTGTTACTCTTTGGGGCTTGAACAGCTGGAGCAATTTTGATGAAATTTGCTTGTGGAGTTAGCTGACACCCTAGATGAACACACAAGCTACTATTAAACTGTCACTAGACACGTTCTTTTAAAAGTCAGATGGGCAGTAATGTTTTTGCAGCTATAACCGACAACCGCGTGGGCTTAGATGCGAACAACTTCTAGTCTATTAAGGATATGAACTGAGATTTCACACACCTCTGTAAATTGAGTGATAATTCAAAATTATGCTATCAAAGATCTGATTTTATGATGAATTTAGAAGATTACATGTTTATGAGAACAGGTCAACCGATATACCCAGTTCAGGACCAATTGGTTAGTTACAAGACTTATTATAATATAAATTATTTTTTATTATACCACTTACACGTACAGGTAAAAAGAGGTGAACCGTAAATTAAAATAAAAGAGATGCAGCATGTAGACTTTATAAATTGCGCGATGCGGGAATAAAACCCGCAAACCACAACGGTCAGTAATGACTCGGCCAATCTGGTCGCTATATTTCACTTTTTATAACTATAAAATAATTGGACTCCCTGCTTTTGTAATAGCGTTTTAATACCTTCGTTCCAAAGCGATTTATATCTATAAAAGAGTTTCGAACACACCCGCCCACAGACAAAAAAGCGAAAGTGACAACGGATTATTTACACACTATTAAGTATCAATTTATGGTACAAAAGCCGCTGACATCATTGTTATTCTCACGGCCTTTCAAAACACAGTAAATTAACAAAACACTTTAGAAAAACATTGTGAAATGTTCTCCATAAGCCCTTTTTAATGAAGAACTGAGAAAAGTAAACAAATGAGCGCTTTATTCGTATTCCAAAAACACAACTAGCTTCAATTCTCTAAGTAAACGAAACGCTCAATTAAGACCATTCAAGTCTTTGGAAAAATGATTTTATAATGAGCACTATTCAGTAGCCAATTAACTGTGATTTGTAACTAAGTACTAAATACACGTCTTAAAGTGAAATGTACTCTATATTCAAAGCATTAAGGATAGTATTCCAAGAAGGTTTAAAAAGGATCCTATTGGTTTATGTTTGGTTATTGGTCAATAATAAATTGTATGGCCATTAAATTGCCTTCACGGTTTTTCAATCTGATACTGATCAGATCATTGATATAAACTAAACATGAAAGAGTTTCAATTCCAATTTAATTGCAAAAAGTAAGGCTAAAGGAGTCAGACCTTTGCCCTGTGAGACATACAAGACTCAAAAATACTCCAATTTCCTTGCACAAAATTAAGTGCATTAAAGTACCATGTGGAAAAAAGGTTATATTCAGTCGAATTGAGAGTGCTCTTTTTTGAAGTTGATTAAAAAAAAAGGAAGTCTTCGACCTGCATTGGAATATTTAAAACAAAAAATGTTATGATTTTAAGAACTCGCCTTTTTAATCGATTGCATTACAAGAAGGGTAATGTTTTCTGCCAGCACTATTCAAGTCGTATCTAATGGATAGATAGAATATTCTTTATTGCACACCACATGAGAATCAGATTTGTCTTACATTGCAATAAAAAACTATCAAAAAATCCCTTACTGTTTTTCCCCATACGTCACCAAATAAATCTTTCTAAAACTACTCCACTTTAGTGGCCCCAAAACAAAATATGCACCAGTTGCGTACAAGCTATAATTCAATCAATACACACAGTTATGTGCAAGTTATGTTGTACGGTATGTCTAAGCGAGCGTCAATCAATTCTTGGGTAATTGACAGCAACACTATGTTTATTGGCCTAACTGGATGGGAATTAGACTGGATTTGGTACAGACGACCTGATTGGTACGGTATAAGCTATTGTCTTCTGCCTGGAACTAGAGTTTGAGCTTAGTTTAATGAATTTTTTGCTTTGATGTTGATCTATTAAGCGAATAGGCAGTATTCGTTTATTCGGTTTGTGAAACTGATCACAAATAATATCTACCTGATAGAAAATCGATTGAGAAGAGTGTCTTCATTTTTATTTGATCATCATCATCGTCATCTTCTTGCCTTTATTCAATTTTCCTTGGGATCGGTGTACCACATTTTTTTCATTCTCCCCCCTATCAGACGTCACAGTATCATTAACTCTTTTTTCATTCATATCATCATATTTTTTCTTCATCTTCAATTAAATCTTGAAATAATATTTTGTACAGATCAAGAATTCAAGATTCAGTGGGAACTCGTTAGGCGCCATCAAATCTCGAACATTTAATGTATTTTGAATACTCTAAATCATAATTTGCAAATTTACATAATTGCCGACTGTGTGCATATATTAAACAAACATAAATAACAATTATGATGTCAATGCCTCTTACCATTAGACAAAATTGTGATGCTTGAGGCGCGGCGCAAATTAATGTCATCCTTGAACATAAATTTGTAATTAATCATAATGACATGATTTAAATGTTATATTAATATTTTGTAGAAAGTATTTTACTGTTTTTGGGAATGTAATCAGGGTCGTTGATACTTTTTTTTTGTGTTAAAAAGTACCATGTAGCTTTTTTCATTTGGTTAATTTTAAAGGCATGTCATCGCAATATTAGGATTGTAGCGTCTCTGCTCCGTGCCAAGTAACAAAATAACTCAGAAACAATGGTGTTTTAGCTAGTAAGAGTTTGGCATGAATAGATAGCATTTCTAAAGCTTAAAAAAGACTAAACTATTTTTTCAATATTTTCCAACCATTTGAATTAAATTTGGCTATACGTCATGACAAAGTTATTATTTTTAAGAAGGTAACATTATTTTTTATACCTAACTGTCATTTACTAGCTGAAATGCTCAAATATTTCAAACATATTTAATGAGATATTGCCGTTTTTGAGTCTCATAAATTATATTTAGTTTTCAGGGAGGTTTAATTTTCAGTCAAATTAACAAACTTTCGTTCCACATTTTGTCAGTTAATATACTTGGATTTAGAATGAACTTTGCGTGTAGTTAAGCGCACCAAATTAACTAATATTTTGAGCCTGCAGTTCAGCTAAATTTTAAGTTAAAATTTGATGATTTTGACTTTTAATTTTGAAATCGTTTTTGGTAGATATTTATTTGAATCAGATTATTATAATAATATGTTTTTTTTCTTATTTTTTCTTTTACGTAGAAGACTTTATTGTCATAAACAAATAACAAACAGATAGACTTTCACTTTCTAATTCATAGAACCCATATTCATATAAGTATGAATATCCTAACAAACCCATACATCCACAACATAATGTAAATGTCGGTTTACAGCTTCAAAATATCCAGGAAGCATTTAATAAAGATTTATCTTCAATACTGCACAGAAACCGTTGTTATTCATGTACAAATTATAAATACAAATATCCTGATCTGGAATATATATCGGTCAAGTTATATAAATATTTACAAAGAAGTTATAACGCGGAGTTTGAACACCGGCAAGTGAACCCAAGTAATCGAAAATTCATTATTCAAACGCATTTAATGCAGAATAATGAAATAAAAGGTATATACGCTAGAATTGAGAAACCTCCTCCTTTTTGAAGTCGGTTAAACTGCAACTTCGTTTTTGTTATACTTAAAAGTTAATCTTTTTGAAAGTACTAACTATTAGAATTGAGTGATGTTTTAAATATTTGATTTTCTGAGATTTGGGTTCAGTAGAATTTTCGACTGCATGGATAGAAGAGTAGTATAGGTAACCAAACCAATTACTAGACAAATACTAAACTAACCAATTCGCGACGTGTCAGTATTTCGATCCTCGAGGTGGGCAAGAATTTTTGCGGTACACAAATGCTTGCTTCCGAGTCTTGGTGTCTTTGTACATGCAAATTAAATATATGTGAAACCCTCCGCGATACACGGATTAAATTCCTTGGTGCAGTAGTCGTTTTTTTTAACTGTACCTATTATTCACAAACTAAACTATATTAGCTTTACTGTCCTAAAGTTTAGTTTCTTCTTAGTGTATATGGACACTAACACAATACAACCTAAGCCAATACCTAAGAAAATATCTAATAACAATATCAATCTACAATAAAACACAGTTTAAGTCGTAGGACCCAAACAGTTCAGCGTAGCCACATGTATTGTATCCCATACATCTCAGTATTATCTCATGCTTGCCATATCAAAACGCACTAAATCCTAAGGACTGTTGTAAATGCAAAGCAGACATTGTCTCCAGTAATAATATGAACTGCCAGCTATTAGGGCTGTACGTGATGACTTTTACAATAGACTTAACAAAAAACACGTGTGAAAACGTTTAAGCTTAAGCTACATACTATTATTTGAATGTTTTCGATTTGTAGGGACAAGATTTTGTGGTATTTTTTTTACTGTTCTATTGGAGATATTAGTTTCTTTTTTCGTCTATTTTACTGCAGTTTAAACTCGTTCAAGATAAGCCGTTGGTTCGGATTTCTGTTATATTATATTTTATTTTTAAAATTTAAGTACCTTGGTACGACGATGCTCTTATCATTTGATGTCTAAGGAAATTGATATAATAATATAAATTTATTTTCGATCAATCACACGATTTACGCGCAAATAATTTATCACTCATAATAATATACCAAACGATTTAATTCAAGATAATGAAAAAAACCTTTGTGCAAAAACAACAAAAACCTATGCAAACAAGTTTTTTCTTCATTCAAGTATTATCTAAGACTATATTATTATAAAATCAATTCACAAAGCCACACCCTACCAATCCTTCAATATGGCGCTTGAACTTATAACAGCAAATAGTTTTCAATTTCCAATGTACGCATACCAATGCACCTATAAACCAGGATCTTATTATACGTATTATATGACCTTTGGACTCACGTATTTAACGCCGAGCCCAGAACATTTCTCACAATAAACCTTAGATATATCTATTTGATCGTAACTTAATATTTAAGGTATTTGTATGCTAAATAGATATTGTTTCTTGTCAAATGTTTGATCTGACAGTTTTGATTAGGTGATAAATTATGCATTTTGTAAATGTCTAATTGTTAGACGTTTGACTTTTGGTTTCAGTCAAAATTATAATTTAACAAATATTCAAGCATGTCGAATTTAAAGTCACTTAAGATAAGCAGATGACGGCAAGAATACTAAATATGAAGAAAAACAAAAAAAAAGAATTCAATAATAGATAAACAAGCAGAAAATACGTAGTCTATTTCTTCAGATTAGATTCAATCCGATTTTAATTTTATTAGGAATTTCTTAATAAACAATTTTTAATTAAAACTGTCGCATAGCTACAAAATAGTCCTAACTTTTTTTCCATCCCTTAAAATACGGCCTGCATCAAAAACCTGAAACCTACCGCGTCCTAAAGATAAGTCCTAAGCGAGATAGCGCACTACACCGCATATAACAGCATCTCGCTTCCACAACTGCATTACTATTACATTCAGAAGTAGTTGTTGGTCCTTGATAACATCAACGCGTGACTGTGAATACGTTTGGAGGTAGCGGCTCATGTCCCAAGTTAATTTATGACCGACTTGTGTCCGCAAATGATTAGTTAAATGGTTGTAAATCAATCGGAAAAGTTTATTCAGAATTAGTATGTTAATTGGGCGATTGTTCGGGTGCAGCTCAATGGAGTAATGGTCCTAGGTCGGTATGTGATTGTAGATAGTTGTAAGCGAATATTTATAAACACCTATTAAGGTGATCTTTCGTTGACACCTTCTTCATAACATAGACCGCGATTAAAGCAGACGTCACAAAGAAGGTGCAATATCAAACTCGATTTCTACTCGATTTATTTATTCAAACGAACTTATACAGGGTGACTTTGAAGTCGTGGGCAATATTTTAAACTAAGACACTATTAATGATACTAATTGCGGTAGGGCTATTTTTACTTAAAAAAAATAATAATGCAGGTAGTTACCTAGTTCCCCCCGGCGGGGCCGGGCATCCGACGCCCGGCCAGGTGCCGGAGGGGTCGCGGAAGTAATCGTCTTGGTTTCCCGTGACCCCTCCATGGTGGCGCACGCCGAAAACCCGGGGGTTTTAGTGGGTACGGGGCCGCCTCACGGCCTAAGCCCCACACTCCACCATTTTTTTTTCTTTTTTTTTTGCGTAAAAGTAGCCCTAACGCTATTAGTATCATTAATAGTGTCTTAGTTTAAAATATTGCCCACGACTTCAAAGTCACCCTGTATAAGAATTTAAATCGATAGAACTTTTAAACTATGTTTGAAATTCCGAAAGACAGCGATATGCTCTACTTATTTATGGTACACAGTATATTTATTGATACCGTAGTCTAGTGTACCGTACCTACACTACAATAATTATATTATCAATAAATAAAATAACTTCATTCACCATCCCAACACATAACAGTCCCATCAAAACAATAACTAAACCACTACAAACACGAACTTTATTCCTTTCCGCCAAACGAACCATAATTACATGTTTCCAAAGGTCAATGGGAATTAGGGCCATAATCCACAATGGTAAAGGGCCAACTGTAGGGCCAATAATAATAAATAATGTTTCAAAGGTACGTGAACTTTCACCTTCGCAGCTATTAATACTATATTATACTCGTTTCGTTACGGAATACATAACAATGAGTGAATGCGATAATGATTTTTGTGTTACACAGCGTGTGTTGCGATTAAATTGTATAAAAATCTAATCAACTGGCCATCGAATGTATATGAATTGTTGTGTTATGGAAAGGTCGTGAGTTCATTTTTTACTGTGATAAACGATTTGATTGGTTGGAACTTGGACTTAGTCTTTGACGCAAATGTTTCAATAATTTAACGGTTATAATATACACGACGTATTTAAATGCGATCTTCAAATGTTTATGTTAGTTTTAAACAAGCGCCCACATACATGTCACTTTCCGAATATGGATGCTACTTATAATGTTAATTTGTTTGCTGTCACAAGTTTGGTTAAGGTACGACACGCAAAACAAACATTAAACTTTTAATATTAATGAAAACAGGTGTTATAATGTTAAACTTTGATTGGAAATTATATTAATCTGGTTAATCGCCTAATTTCTAAAATCTATCATCTTTTATTTGGTAAAAGTTATCTAGATGTAGGTACTATATTGCTAAAAGTTTTTTTTTTTATTAAGTTAGGTTTTAGCACACTGATTGTGTACATGATTACCTATTCTTTAAAAGTGTTATAAATAAACACAAATACGTTTACGTAAATGAGTCAACAAAAACGAAAAACCAGCAAAATTATAAAACAATTGACACGCGAATGCAAAATTAATGGCCCAATCCTAGATAGCTTATTGTTGGTTCACATCGATACAGATTTGATTTACTGACGCTACCATTGACATAATCTGTAATAGTGTAAACCATGTGCACATATTTCAAGTACGGACGTTGTATGGACGTTGTATGGACGCTGTATGGACATTGAGTGGGCTGTGTTCAATGTTTGAGTAATTTCAATTATTATTGTCCGAATATTTGTGTGTTTGTGCTTATTTCTACCTCTGTATGTAGTATGTCGATAGAATTATTAACTATTGTGTCCCTGTAAATGTATTGCTTTTGGGCTTACAAATGTACGGTATGTTCCCAGTTAAATCATTTCATATCTCATGGTTTCCCCTTTATCCAGGCAACAACAGTTATAGACGTACCGTTTTAAATACTCTTAAAAAAGGAGGGTAAAGTTCTCGTCGTTTTCTCAAGGATGATTTATATCTTCGCCGCTTCACCACAACCGGAGCACCATGAAGTCATGTCAACCTTGACTGAAACAAAATCCGTTTTGACATTGCCATAGCCGCGGGATCGCTTACGCTTAGGGCCAGGCCACACGGTGCGGTGCGGCTCCGGCGCGGCGCCTGTGCGGTGCCGCAACGGTTTCCTACATATAAAAATGTATGGTATGCCACACGGCACGCCCGGCGCCGCTCCGGCGTCGCACCGCAGGCGCACCGGACAACGGCGCGAGGCAGGCGAGGCGGGGAGGGGTGCAAGTAGTGTGGTGCCGCAGCGGCGCCGCTCAGTTGTTTATACGACATAGGCCGTCACTATTCCTTAAGGAAATAAATGGACTGATCCAGTATCTTCGTGTGTTTCTACGTCGATTTCGTCGATGGCGAAGTAATAATAGCAGCAACACACGTCTTTTTCGATCCATTGTTTATTGTAGACTGTCGTCAACTGGGCAAGCCAAGCCAAGCCTGTTGCGGTGCCGCAGCGGCGCCGTAAGAATATTGCGACGCCGCACTGCTCGTGTGGCCGCCAGTGCGGTGCGGAGTAATGCGGTGCGGTGCGGTGCCGCACCGTGTGGCCTGGCCCTTACTCTGCACTTCTTGGCGGATTCTCTATTCGGGTTTTTTCGAAATTTACGATAAAATATCAATTAACAAAATTCCAAATACGAAATATGCAAGTACAATACAAACTCTAACATATTTTATGTATTTAGTCCTTCCGTCAAAAACGTCTTTAATTCTAGATACAAAATAATGTATAGACCCGAACGAAACTCGATAAAAGTGTTAACACGAGTTCGTAACGACAATTTGTAGCTATTAACCCAGTATGCAGAGATAGTCCCATTTAAAATGTGTGCTGCGCAACTCCCATCAATGTATCGATAAATTAATTAATAACGTTGCTATCTCTATTATGCTTAGAAATGCTCGATGTGACTTTTATTGACATCTTTAATTGCCGACTGGGTCACAACAGTATGGCACCATCTATGAGGGAAAAGTGAAACTAGTAGGAAAGAGGAAATATATTATTTTCTTATAGACAAAATATTATATTTCTTGTTTTCTGGCCGTATGGAGAGCATTTTCAAAAAAATAATTAAGCGAAATAGGTACTTGCCTGCACTGCGGATCAAACCTGCATCTCGCCCATACAAATCCATACATAGAACCGCAAGGCCACCACGACACCAAGTAGGTATGCAGAACAAAAATAGATCTCATTATCTAACAGCCAAACCACACTTACCTAAAAACAAAGCCCACTTAATTCGATTTAAACTCCAGAAAACTCCTTGTTTCCCATTTTGAATAGTGTACAAATTAGACCTCTGTCCGTCCTTGTGATGGATTGGTCCTCGAGACTTTTGTTCCCTCCGTGATAATTAATTCGGACCATTTCCGTGATTCAAGGTCCATTCAGCAGAATGGTCCCGTATCTCCGATGCTAGGACAGAACAATGCGATGATAACGAGATTACGCGAATTCTGTTGTATTATGAATGTCCCGTCTTTGTTTCGCTAAAGGGTTGTTTTGGGTACACCCTTAGGATATCTGAGATGATGAATTTATTATGAATTCCATGCGATGCGATGCGATGCGAATACAGTTGTCTAAGCAAACACAATGCCACTATTAGTATGGTGAAAGGGAAGAAATTTACTTAATCATCAGAGAAAGGACTGGGATCAAAAATTTTACGCGTAGGAAGGATAATAGCATGAATTGTAATTATTTCAATTTCAAACTTCACAATCTGTTGGGACATAAAGAGTCCACATTCTCTCATTTAATTAATAATTAGCACGAATGAACAAGGAACAGAAGCCACTGGCCTGTCAGTTGGTCTCGTGGTTAGTGGACCTGACTGCTATGCCAGAGGTTGTGGGTTCGGTCCTAGTACAAATTTTAATGTGATGAGAGCACGATCATTTAATTTTATTCTGAAAAACATTTACTCGTAAAATCGTCAATCTTAATCTCATCATTCTGTGCTAAAGGTTTTTCAACCTTAAAAATCTGGCCTACTTTGCTGGCCAGTGATATTCTAATAATGTGTATACTAACACATAAACAAAATACAACTAATCACATTTACATAAATTGATACAATTATAATATTATCTATACTCAGTCTCAACTCAAACCAAAGTAATCACATATAAAATGTGAGAAATATGTTAATAGAAACTCAATGATTCTAAATCAAATTATACCTTATCAAGATCAATTAAAATTTGTGTTAATATGCACTCAAGTGCAATCAACAGAACGGAACTTTAGTTAAATAATATGCAAAGCCATTTACATATTATTATTCTAAATTGCATGTTATTTTACATAATAAATTTAACATTCTGATTATCATTAGTTAACAAATTATCGGTTTGTATTTATAGACGGAAATTGGTATAACTAAACTTGATTTTTTATTAATATGCAATTATGCATATTTTAAATTACCATCTCTCTAATAAATCAATCAAGGCAAATTGTCGCGAACCAATGCTGGGAATATACCTTTCCCAAGTTCAAGTTGAACTCTTGGACCCAGCTTCCTTTATTAGTTTATCGGTCTATCAGGCTGAGCGACATCCTATAAGGTAAACATCGCCACTAAAAAAGAATTGAATTGATTAAAAGAAGAACGACTTTTCCAGTAAGAATTCTACTTATCACAAACATTAAAATTAGCACATATTGAGTACTTTTCCTATACAGGACTCGAACCCGCGGTCGTACATAATGGTCATTGACGTAAAGTCCTAACCTAGTATAACTATCAATCTAGTAAATTCCTTTACACCACACTTTTAGTCCTAATTACTCTTCACGTCAACAAGCGTATAGAATACAAAAATCAACCTTATGAGAAGCAAATACATGATATTATCCTTTAAATGTCAAACCGGTGTCCGGTTAAGGTTTCATACTCGTTACATTAGCTGATGAAAATATGTGAAAATTGCGCGTTAAGCTTGACGTCGTAGATGATAAATTGGACCACACAGTCATGTTTATAAATTGTAGATTATGCATACTGCAATTAGCAAATAATATCACGAGATGCAGTTATAGAAAGTTCAGATAAAATTGTTGATATACAGTCTCCAAAATGTTGAACTATTGTTATTTTGACGGACAATCGGTAAAGCAATGCTTAACGAAGGTACCAAGTAATAAAAGGACTCAATAGGAACGTCTTCTGATTATTTAAAGGGTTTTCCCCAAGAGTGATTGAGTAACAGACGGATATTTATGTGATGTATCAATTGATGCCTTAATCCTATATTGAATTGTTAAAAAGCATAATATTTCTGCTAGGTATATTAAAAATTGTGGAGTGCGCTGAACTCCTACCGATACCTGCGATCTAAACTATTACACTATAGAGCGCTTACTAACTTCAACACACACACCCAAACCCACACCAACACATATTCATCACATTCATCGCTTTATTCTCCCTACATTGTCCAGCATAATAGTCTAAGAGCAAAAGTCAGTAAACAAACTCATCCTAACCGTTTCGTAATTATCACAGCTGCTCGCCTACGTACCTTCCAAATGACTTGAAAGTAATTACTCGGGTGTCTCTATAATAATATACACTTTATGTAATAACAAACTTATACTTCCCACGCACTACTTTATTTATAGAAGCTTATAAACACCTATTAGAAGACATTGAATGTCAGATTGTCTGGGGTTTGGAGATGAAAGCGTGTTGACGTCTTTAGTAAAGAAACAAAATAGAGTATTAAACAAAGTTCACTCCCGAGACATGCCTTTCCCAATATACGCTTAACTCTTTAAAACTACGCAATGGATTTTGATAAGGATTTTTTCAATGATAGATAGTTTCAATAAGAAGGTTTACCTATATTTTAGGTTAGCTGACATCCTCGATCCGCAAACTGAACGTGCAACAGTTTCCCGTTGACTTCGCACACGGGAATTGCGGTTATAGCTGCAAAAATATTTCCCCTCTCTGACAGTTGGTTAAAGGCTATGTGTTAATCGAGGATGTCAGGTAACTCCATACAAAATTTCATGAAAATTGATCTAGTCATTTCAGCGTGAAAGAGTTACAAACATCCATCTATCCATTTACCTATCCACACTTACAAACTTTCGCGTTTATAATATTAGTAGGATTGTCCCAATAGTATTCTACCACGAATTAATCTAGAACTTTCCAAGCAATATTATTCTCTACTTTATGTTCTATCCTTAATAACAAACAACAACTATTATTTGATAACAAGAACAAATTCGAAAGCGCAATTTCATCACTATAAGTTGTCATATTAAATTCCTCACGATACGATGCAACTGCAAATAAAATTTAGACTTTATTAGGTGCTTGGAGCTGAGTTCAAGGGGGCAGTTGCCTCACATTTATAAACAAACGCACAACTTAGATTTAATGGAAATATTATTGTAGATATAGGTACTGGTCAAGTGTGATTCGGATTTGTATATGACCAGTTCTGCCAGTAAAAAAAAACACAGGATAATAGGGCTCTTTGGAACTTACTCGAGTTTATTTTGTTAACTGCATTACTATATTCTGTTTTATTTTGCTTATTTGTAAACTACATTACCATACTCCGTTTTATTTGCAAAATTGTGCTCTTACTTGCCTGTACTACTGTACTATACCTAGTAATATTATATTTATGACAAATTAGCGAAATCGCTTCTTGACATATTATTAAGTTAAATTTTAAGGTTTCATAAGTTTTGCGACAATGCGATAAATATTGTATTACTTAAAAGTTTCTTCATCTTGACTTCATTTCGACAATAAAATTTATTTAAATAAAACAAATGGATAATTCAGGCTTAATAAAAAGGTTTTATCTGCAACCTGCGAGTCCTAAACAGTATCTGTATCTATTATTCTCGTACAAAGTTCTCTTTTGTATACGCTTTAATACGCGAATTGCACTATCTGTTGTTTTGCAAATAAGTTGTTCTTCAGTTCAAACGTTGAGTTTCATTTGATATGAGCAAAATTTTATTTGAGCAACTGTTTCTGTTCGGCGAGTTCAGTTTTGTTTGAAAATACAAGCAAAGCCCGGATTTAGCTGATAAGTGACTTCAATCAAACATTTCTTGTTTAATGTTTGTTAATCTTCAAGTTATGCTAAATTGCATAATTTTGCAGGTTCTGTGTTGATTGAAAACATGGTTTAGAATGTAATCATAGAGTAAATGTGCCCTTTGACACACGTAACTCATGTCCTATATGTAATACAAGATCGTAAATATTGTAATTATTTTGAAGTATTGCAAATATCAACAGATTTGCTAATCAAAATCCCGTGTAGATTTAGTTTGTGACGACAAAACTTCGATGCAAAATCGGGAGCCAAACCTTTATTTTATCAAAATCTTTTCTGCGGTTTATACTTAAGCAACAACAATAATTTTACAATAAAGAAAAATTTGAATCTGTTTTAAGTCTTAAAGTACAGAATATAATTTTAAAACTTTAGGAAAATTATACGATATACATAAAAGCTCTTATTTACAAAGGTTTTCACAAGGAGTGTACACAAGTGCAAGTTTAAACACAATATTTTGCATGCAATCAAGGCCTATTATATCGTCCTTATATGGTAAAATGAAACTTGAAAATCGATACAAACATCGTAAAGTCGAGCTAACAGACCGTTGAATCGAATGCAAATAAATTTCAATAAAAGCACTATTTGTAATTGGCATTCAACCTGTCATTTAAAAACCACTTACTATAAACATTTAAAGCTAAACTGTCGTCTTTATAGAAAAGAGAAAGCACTACTTGCATTGATGTGCCGTCCCGCTTCCACTCAAGAAACAATACTATTTTAAAATTTTATAGTAAATAGTCCAGTTTTTAATTGGGCTTAAATCGTGCCTTTGCTAGGTAAGTATTGATTATAAAATTAAATGTTAGGTCAAAGATTATCATCGTGTAATTGAATTGCAAATTAATGTCTTATAACATTGTCAATTGCAAATCCTGTGAAACTTGATTGAGAAATAAAGTAATGATTACTGCGACGTGTCTTAAATTACTGAGACTTGCCTCGAGATTAATGTTATTCCCACGCAAATTATAAGAAACTACTGAAGGAAACATAGGTGTGGCAATAGATCATACCCATTAGGTACTTACGTATTGATTGTAATTACAAATCTACAAGCTTCTGCAATAGAAATTCTGTTTGAATCTTGCCTATTCATACCGGTACACGTGGGTTGAAATCTAAAGAAATTAATTTATGATGTGCGATACACCGGCGCGTAGTAATTATAATTTACGTTTATAGCTCTTTGTTTCATTTCGAAAGGCATGATCATTTAGGTTATTTATTGCAGGTTAGTCATTTATTTGATTCATTATTTTAAAATATCGTTAAAGTTGTTCTATTAAACTTTAATGAGTCGTATTGTTCTTTAGAGATTCTTTTTTTGTTGTTTGGATGTATTCTCAGTGACTGTTTTGCCTAAATGATGGTAGATTGAAATTAAAAAAGCGTAAACTACCCGACTCAATGCCAATATTCGTATCAATTAAGGTTCTCTTCAACTGAACCGTTTCAAACACGATCTGAATTGCAAATACACACTTTTTCTTCGCGTTTCGAATGTACGTCTAAATGGATCTAATTGGAAATTCAACGCTCCTTAAATCGTCCAAGTTTGTTTCCAGAAGCGAATTGGTCCTTTTGACAGATTATTTATTGAACGAACTGTAGTAAAAAATCTGAAAGGACAATTTTTTATCCTACACAGACTTTGGTATCCATCCAATATTTGGGGATTCAAACGTTCATGAAGACTAATGGCCAGTTTGTTTTGAAATCGCTGACGAAAAACAAATGGCAAATATTGACAGGTTTATTTAAGATAAGTGAACGAATGTCCGCGGAAGAGGAAACTCGGCGGATAAATATTAAGCACTACGTTTTTTAAAACAAAATAAGGACTTAAAATCGACATCATGTCGTCTATAAATTAGAATATGTAATAAATGAACTTAGTTTATCATCTAGAATTATGCATCAACTTGGTTTATTTTTCAAGCTGTTGTAAATTCTATAAAATAGCATATACTTACTCGTATATACGGTCGAATTTAGAAACCTCCTCCTTTTTTAAGTCTGTTAAAAAGGACATGTAAAGCTTCTTATTTGCTTGCCTTATTTTGGATTTATTGTTTTGTATTAGTTCAATGAACATTGTTGAGTAATTAGTATTTTTTGTTCACAGATATCAATGGTTCCTGGTTTTGCTTCTGTCCTCATTGTGCACCGCTAACGATGGACTCTTTGGATCCAAATTTCAAACCGGTAAGTAGGTACTTTAAATTAATTTATTAAATACTTAACTGGCTGTTACCCGCGACTTCGTTCGCGAATAAATAAATAGGGTTGAAAAATAGATGTTGGCCTATTCTCAGACCTACTGAATGCATATTTAAAATTTCAAGAAAATCCGTCCATACGTTTCGGAGGAGTACGGTAACTAACATTGTGACACGCGAATTTTATATAAAAGATTTATTTACGTCAAACGTTTCGATTAATTGAACATGCGTATTTACATCACTGCAACATAAAATTTTCGAAAGGCAGCTTTGCTTAGTATAATCGTTGCTTAAGCCTTAGAAGTAAACAAAGACACTAAGAGTAGGTTCTTAAATGTAATGTCACTGTTAGGAAACAGAAATAAAATGGCCTTTGTAAACAGCATCAATCCTACATTTAATTATCTATTTAATTACCTCTCAATTTTGCAAGGGTGCAATACTGCTGTATCTTTACACTTTCTTAATGTATGTTCACTTTCTGATTCTGATTTACACATAAATAAAGTTGGATATTCTATAGCATGTAATATTGAAATAACCGTTTTTTACTACATAAATATGTATAAATGTACGGTACTAATACCAAATATTATTATTTTTACAATTTTGTCTGCCTGTCTCTCTGTCTGCCTATTTATTCCTGCTTATCTCTAGAATGGCTGAACTTAGGCTTGTTTTATTTTAACAAATCTAAATAACTTTTTTATTAAATTCCACTGAGAAGAAGTCGCGGGAATGGCTAGTTATACATTTATTAAAAAAACCTCATCAAAATCCATTGCAAAGTTTTAAAGATCTAAGCATAAACAGGGCAGACAAATAGACAGCGGGACTTAGTTTAATACTATGTAGAGATGTTGTTATCGTGTTCTTTATACTAGAATGACGACGCGAGAAAGCTTTACATATATTGTATTTTATAATTAAAATCCAATTAGTATTCAACACATTAATATGATGTTAACATACGCCCACTGTTGTGCATTAGCAGCCTTCGTAAACGAGTAATTAACCATCGATAGTAATAAAATATTAGCGAATAAACGGAAATAAGCTAGTTCTTCTATATGGGATAAATATTGTAAGTAATGACCATTATATCTATTTTCAAATGTACGGTACACACCTGTGTGAGGTTTAAATAAGGACTGGTTCTGGACTGAACTACCACATACCCTTAAAATAACATTTCTGAAGTTTTGAAAGAGTAACGTTGTTTTAGGCCGTGTGTTTCAAAATTTCCAATCTGCAATAATATATACTGTATTAATATGACTCTCTATTGACTGACCTACAGCTCATAACAGAAGTTAATCTTGTATACTTAATTTGAGACTAGATGTGGGATGGCGAGGTATATTTATTTATTTATAAGATGTGGAAGGAGTTTTGGTCTTTTCTGCCTCTATATAAATATTGTTCCACGTCAAAACTCACAAAATACATAACAATAAAGATATACACATATTATACATGGAACTCATGCACTATACCCGACCATGTCGCGAGTTTTACGAACGGACGTACACAGCTTGCTTTCGCTATAAAAAAGGCCCGCGTATAAAATACGTCGTGTGCATACACCCTAAATGGGAGCACATTACGGTATTTATGAAAGTATACTTAATTAAAATCGATAGAAGAATCGATTTTAATTACATTTACCTACTTTGTATTCATACAACTAAACTTGGTGTGACAATTATCGTCTAGTACTGAAAAACAAAACAGATTTGAGACGGTTTTATGTTAAAAAAAATGCTAACTTGCGTTTCAGTGTTCGAAAGTCATTTGAATTTCACGATAAAAAAATAAAATAAAAATAAAGTCTTTATGTGCGCTACCAAATTAAAAAATCTCAATCAATCACCAAACAGTTTGATTAAGTATAAAAACGAAAGGGGAAATTGAACACTCGATATCCATCACTCATTGCTTAAAATCTCATAAATATTTAAAAGGCACTTTATTCAAACGCCTAATTCATCAATAAATCATAATAAAGGCGATAACGTGAAACAGTAAATACGTAATAACATGAATTAACAACTTTATTTGATTTTTTTATTAATACTTAGCTGTGCCCGCGATTTCGTTCGTTAATTTTTTTTAAAACGGTAATTAAGTAGGGTAGGGCGGGGCTAAAAGGTCCGCGGGTAAAAAGGTCCACCATTAAAATCTCAAAACCTAGTGAAGTTACGTCTTTCCGAACGCTACCAGCGAAAAGAAGATTCCGCGCGGGGAGTAACGCGCCATCACTGACAGTTGAGCGACTTCGCCAGCCGGAGATACAGGACCTCACCTTTAAATTTCGACGAAAGTAATTTTTTCCGCTGTTGATTGTTTTGGTTTGGAGAACTACTACTTAGGCTATGATGCCTGAATGTAGTTTTTAAGTATAGGTCATTTAATTGTGTTTCAAGGTTTATTGTTATTTCTAAGTTCGATTTAATTATTATTTTTTTATAACCTATCTAAATACTTACACGTGCTTGGGGTAAAAAGGACCAGAGTGGACTTTTTTAAAGTAAGACTATAAGAAAAAAAATATTTTTATGTTATGTTTAAAAAGACATATTTAGTTGTGTTATTCGAGTTTTAAGAATCACAAATTATTGACAAAAACTTATAATTCCTTTAAGACTGATTAAATTCCTGTGACAGATCCTAAACTATCAGAAATAGTTCATGTTTTTAATAATTATAAGAATATTTTTACTTTATGTTTTTCTAGATTAATATACGTTTGATTTGCATTGGATCCTACGTAGTTTATACGTACGTAGTTTATAAAACCTTTTTAATAACCAAAACCTTTTTGCCTCTTTGCTGTCCCTTTTTACCCTTACTATGGGGCAAAAAGAACCAGACGACGAGGTCTACAAAAACAGTAAAAAAACATATTTCTACTATGATTAAATAACTGAAAATTTAGCCAATCATGCTTTGATAACAGTTGATTCGATACGTGTTTTTTGTTTTGATGTAGTGGCTTTGGTTTTCACAGCATAACTTATAATTGTCAAATTGGACCTTTGTGCCCCGCCCTACCCTAGTTGATTTTCTGATGCGAATGATTGTTTCTAAAACAAAAGCCTAAGTTACTCCTTATGACATCCACTACCTGCCATAAAAAGTCCCGTGAAATCAATCCAGCCATTTCAGAGATTAGCGGAAACAAACAGACAGACAAATTTTGGAGTGTAGCGCTAATGTTCATATGCATGTCGTAAAAATACAAGTACAAATTTCAATATTACACCAGACATTCCAATTTTATTTATATGTATAGATTTTTATTAGAATAATCAAATCAACAAATTACGGCCTTACCTAGTGATGATAAGCTGACTTGAACTAATATTTGTGTCATCCGTAATTTGAGCATCGACTTAACATTCCAAAGATGATTTGGTTCATTTGTTTAATATTTTGTAGTTATGTTCGTCTTAAGGTTAGTTAACGATCGAATAAAGATGGTTTTAGTAAACGGTTTACTTTAGAAACATCTGCAAAAGAAATGAACGGTTAATTTTAATTAATCATTTTAATACAAAATAATAAGTCAATAAAATAATGATTACCATAAATACATAATGAAATTATGCTATCAATGCTAGTGAACACAGCACGAATACACAACTAGATACTGCAAATAACTTTAAAACAAATCATTCCCTTTTCAGAACAGACGCCTATTCAATATCAGCATCATCATCTTTCTGCCCTTATCCCATTTTACTTGGGATCAGCGCAACACGTTTCTTTCTTCCATTCTTCACTATCAGACGTCACACTATCATTTACTCCTTTTTCATTCTTATCATTCCTTATACACTCCATCTTTTTTTTTGCCTTTCCCTTCCTCTCCATCCATCAACATTCATACTCCTCACTCTTTTAGTCAGCTATTCATTATATTAATTTCAAATTCTATAATATCACTAGTACTACCAATATCTTCCTCAAAGCTTCGTCTAGAACTGTAGTGTCCATTATAGGGACCTAAAATCTGAGTCCATTTAACCAAACTATCGAAAAGCCGATACCGTTCATCCATTATATACAATCCCTATTGCTGTTACGGCAGCGGTTAGCTCCTACTCTATACAAGACGGTACGATTTTTGGACTGAATAGAGCTAAATGTTAATCCTTTGAGTTTGGTATAATAGTAAGTAATACCTGTATTTAGGCGTGTTTAAATGTTAATACTTGGTTGTAATACCTTTTAGTATGAAGCTGATTCGATAATTATATACCGAGTCAAAACCAGACCGACTACATTATTTCTTCATTGTCGTTAGGATAGTTTTGATAAATTCATTCAGTCTGCTAATAAAATGCAACCTCACTTTAATTTAGATACAGTATACTTTCAAAGCTAGCGCACACTTACAATTTATCGTATTTTCTCTCTTTATTTTTTAATTGCCTAGTTAAGTATTCATATTATAAGGAAAGAAGTATAGACAGACTAATGAGAGACTTCTCGATATTTAATATAATATAACAAATTGATTATGTAAACTATTTTTTTTTGGTCAATGTTACTCACACCTCTTTAAATCAAGCGAGATGATACATGCTGACTATATAATCATTGTCATTAATAGACCCTAACGTTGCATAGGCAACGAACAAAAAACTTACATAAAAAATAGTCACAAAATGTAGTAACTAACAGCTAAGTCATACAGTAGTATTAAATATAGAGACACATGGTACGTAATTACACGCCGATGATAAACCTATATTGCGTCGTTTGAAATGTTCATCCCTATTCTCAGAACCGCAATCGTTTTAACGGCGCCATTTACTATACAAAGCGGAGAAAATCGTCGAGCGTTAATTGTCTCGGCGTTTCAAACAATTCGTATGAAAAGTGCCTTGCTTCGTCGAATACAGTAGAGTATTTAATTTTATGTTTTAGTGTACTCTGTGCGATAGTTAGGTTGCGGTTCCTATGAGTATGATCCGGAGTATTGCCTGTCGTTATGTTGGTGACATTTTAAATGGTGGACGAGATTTCTGCTCTATTTTAATGATTGTTTTATGTTTTTGTTCTTGTTGACAAGTTTGGACATTTTTCATGAAGTTACAGTGTCTGAATTTAACTCTTGTGGTTACATACGTTGAAGCAGGTTAAGCTGAAGTTTTTAGCCAAAATATTTTCACAGCTTTATTTTTAAACTTAAAGTATTATTAATATAATGGTCATGACGTGGCAGATGTTGAGAAAATAAAAAAATATTATTCTAAACAAAAGAAACATAAAGAGAGCTTAAAAAAATAAATTGCTAAGATATCTACTGTAGCAAAACTATTTCTTCTAAGTTATGTATCGATAGAAAAACGTTAGTCTAAGCAATTTTGATAGAATACCAAGTAGAAATAGCTCTCATGACATAATAGCATTCTCAAGTAACCCCGAGGAATTCTTGTATCGCAACAAATTGGACGAGTATCAGACGTTTTTTCATCAAATCGAAAACGTTTTACAAAGGTTTTGACGTTCGATATCACGAGAAAACTTGTTGAGGTATAGGAAACTGCGGTGGGACTGTATGGGAAAATGTAGAGTCGAAAAAAAATTAATGGAAGATTTTGGTTCTTTAGGAGAAAAGTAGAACTAAAAAAATTGAATCATATCAATGTGTCTTAATTTAAGTAACTAAAACTTACTTAACATCTGCCCAACACTAACATTTTGGAAGGATTAAAGTATTTTTGTCTGTTCCAAAATGGGATTTCAAATTAAAACATGCCAAATATTAAATACTAACTGTTGCCCGCGACTTTGCTCGCGCAAATATCAGATTTAGTGGTAAAAGCATAACCCGTCTCTGACGCAGTCGGTTAAAAAGTAGTCTATGTGTTATTCCACGGCGCCAGTTAACTTCATACCAAATTTCATCAAAATTGATTTAGCCGTTTGAGCGTGAAAGAGTAACAAACATCCATACATACAAACTTTCACGTTTATAATATAAGTATAGATAAGGATTTTTTTGAAATCATAATTTATGTACCACCTATAACACAGATACTGTTAAAACAAATAATTGTAAGCGACTTATGAACTTAACTAAAAATGGCAGTTCAGCGAAAAATTTCCTCCCAATCTGTCGAGTTTACTTATTAGCATAAAGTGCAAGGTTCTCAGGGGAACATATAGTGGAGACGCGACGGGAAGCGGCAAGAGGCATGCAAATATATGTAACTATGTATGCGAGTTACGCGCGTCGCATGCATTTGTGACTCATTAATCGTTCTACCGTTTGCAGTGAGACTTATTTACAATTTGTTTAGTACTTTAGTGGGTAACATACTCCTATTGTTGGTATTGTGTTTTGTTGAATGCTATTTTAGCTTCTATCTTATATTATAAGCTCTTGTAGGTAGAATTGTTGTAAGTGCTCATACTGATTCTGATAGTCCGAGAGGAATGTATCATTGACATAATTACAGTAAGTGGTAAATTGGAGTTTTGAGGACCTTAAAAAGTTTAGATGTCACATTATTTTCAAGACCAAACGGGACAAAAGTTTCAAGGCTATTGGGTATTGGTTTTATGTATGTACGTTATAGGTAATACTTACACATAACACAAATACTTTGAACGAAAAATAATTAAAATAACATTATGTCGTAAGCCGATTGTGCTTTTTGGAAAATATTTTTGAATGTATCGATTATTCTTATAGAAATCATTTTTTCAAAAACGAAATAAAATAGACATAAGACACAACTAAATAGCAAACAAAACGAACAATTCTGTAAAACGTAATCTATAATTCGATTACTGGAGTTGTATTTGACTTTGAGGAACATTTGTATGAACTCAAAACATTTATTTGGAACTTGGGTCCACGTCCCCTGTCATTTATATTTCTGCTTGGTGACCTCAAGTTACCTTTAATGCAATATTCTGACGATAGGATTGTTGTTTTTATTTAACTTTGTTTTGCAGTTTCTTGCCAAACCGTTTGTTTTAAAAGTCAAGTTCTGGATCTGGATCTGAAGTAAAAAACAAAAGCTATCGTACAATGTAGAGCAATAGCTAATTAAAGAACTTTTAATAATCAGTGGAGGCATTGGTTTTAATTAAAATATAGGAGGCACTGTCTGAATACGGTATGATAATATAAATACCTTTTATTATTATTCTAATACTAATACTCTGTAGTACTTACCTAGTACCTATATTTATCTTTACTTTTCAGCAAAAGTTCTCTTTTCAGTTCTCTTTTCTACTGATACTTCATACAGCCTTAACCTTAACTTAATTATGTATATTTTTTCCTAGCCTATAGTGTGCAATACTCTATTACTACACCGGGCGAAGGCCTCCACCAAATCCTTTCACGATTCTCTATTTCATTCTTCCTAAATCAAGTGATCTAATATTGTATCAAGTACAATATTAGATACTAGTATCACCTAACTTACCTAACATGGTATTCATAAAGTCTAAAGTATTTGTGTTATGTGTTCTTGCAACGCGTTACGAATATTTTGTTCTGACTACTGTGAAGTGGACTAGAAATTTCCGGAAAATATTTTGCATGTACGAAGTACACTCGAGTTGTGGAGGAATCTGAATTATTTAGGGCTACGTTGGAAAGGGCTTCGTTTATTCGTAAAACATTTGGAAGATCGTTGTTTTAAAATGCACAAGGTAATGTGTAAAATGTGGAGTAGAAATTATATATAAATGAGGCAATCTTCAAAGCATGGTTTACTAGAATTTCTGCTGGCGCCATGGTCGTTAACTAGCTAGTATTCCAACAACAGTTATTGTTATAGTAAAGCACGCTCTGACAATTACAATGCAGTTAATTTAGAGAAATTTTCACAACAAAATAAATCTAAATATTGTTTCATGAATGTTTGGGTATAGGAATATTATGTGATAGTTGGATGGAGTAAAATATGACATAAGAGAGAAAGAGCTGAATTGAAAGATGACGAATAGAAGATTGCATTAATCCCAAATCATTGAGGACTGTATTGGGAGGATAAGATTATTTTCCTTAATTTACTTTTATAGAAGATGAATTAAATTCCATGGTTAAAGATATCAAAGGATTATACCATTAGGGAAACGCGAAGCCGATTATCAAACTACTAAATTATGCAAATCGTTTCGATCGATTGCACTGTCTAGAAACGATCGTCTGTATATAAAAATAGCCCCGGCATTAATGGAAACCCATTTAATCGATCGACACTTAGTAATACAATTTCAGTGTAGAAGCTAGTTTCTTTTTCAGGACATTAGCTCGGCTATTTTTAAATGTTTCTGGAATAACGTTTACAGTTTTCACGACTACTACCACCATATCCCATCATAACTAAAAGTCACATTATTGATGTTGTGGAAGCGTGACAGCATACTACACGGTGTAGAGCGGTGTCTCTCTTTCACACTCGCAATAATATTACTTTGAGGGCTAATGGTAGGGTCCGTGTTAATACCACTTTGAATAAGAGTCTACTTACTGGGTTGCTATTCCTAGAGGTGGTTGAATTAAAAGTAGGATGCGGATTTAGAGTTCTTCTAACTAGAAACTCTTTTATTGCAATTGACTGATGTGGCAAAGGAGAGTGGCGAAGGCCAGTTTCGTTGTGGGAACTTTTTAAAAGGATTTTGTTTATATTTTCTTATTTCGGGATTTTAATAGGCGAAACTTAAGATATCATTAATCATAATCGTCTGACATTTTTTAGCAAAATTAATTTAAGCGTCTGTTTTAAACTATTTTTGAACTAGACTTGATAAGTATTACCAATGCTAAAACAGAAAAAAAACATATCTTTTAATTTTGATGCAATTATTTGCTAGGATTTTTTTAATCAAAAGTTATGAAAGTGATATCTTGCAGGAATTTGATGATCAAATATGTCACATTAACAAAAAAATAAACGATTATACAACTTTGCCATTGTAAGAGTCAAAGTTTATAGACGTTTGAGGTTCTTTAGGTTTGAAACTTTATAGCCGCATAACTTTTATGTCACTGGAATAACGATTATCGTCCAGAAATCAATATTAAAGCCACTCAGCCTGGGAGCGAGTATAAATTTACTTAGTTGCATTTAACTGCACCACCCTGTAGAATTTTAAAGGAGACTTAAACTGTTTCAGTAATAAAATTGAATAAATAAAGACATTGGTTATTTTCGTTCGATTTTAGTTAACCATTCCGGATTATTAATACGTACATACATACATACATAAACGTCACGCCTCTTTCCCTTGGGGGTAGGCAGAGATCACATCTTTCCATTTGCTACGATCCTGGCATACTACTTTAGCTTCATCCACACTCATCAGTCGCTTCATACACGCCCGTCGGTTTAGGGTACTCCTGACCTGACCCTTTTTTAGGACTTTCCCTATTTGGTCCTGGAACGTCTGTAGTGGTCTTCCCCTCCCAACAACTCCATTCAAACTACACTCATATATCTGTTTCGTTAGTCTTCTTTCGTTCATCCTCTCAACATGTCCAAACCATTTAAGCATCCCTTTCTCAATCCTTGTGACTACATCTTCTTTCACGCCACATCTTTCCCTTATCACATCATTTCTTATCCTATCGCTCAATTTCAGTCCTAGCATACTTCTTAGAGCTCTCATTTCAACTGCATTTATTCTACTTTCATGCTTCTTCTGCCACACCCAACTTTCACTCCCATACATTAGTGTCGGTACCAACACACCCCTATGAACTGCTAAACGTGCTTTATTCGACACATTCTTGCTGTTCATAAAGGTATGCAGTGCACCATTCACTATATTTCCAGCATTCAGTCTTCTTTCAATATCACTATCATACTTCCCATCTCTCGTAAATTTCGTGCCCAGATATACAAATTCATTTACTTGTTCTACTTTTTCACCTCCAATCATTACGTTACATGCCGTCACACACTCATCTCTTTCAAATACCATAACTTTTGTCTTAGAGACATTCACATTCATACCTTTCTTCTTCAAAGATTCATACAACACAGTCATAAGTTCTTGTAACTCCTCAGCTGACGAGGCTAGTATAACTTGATCATCAGCATACAGGAGGCATTTGACAAGAACCCCATTCATTCTCAAACCTTTATCACACTCTTTCAGACCTGTCAGACAGTTGTCTAAGAATAGGTTGAACAGCCATGGTGACGCAACACATCCCTGTCTAACACCTTTATCGATGCTAAACCAATCAGTGCACGTGCCATTTATCCTGACGCAAGCGCTAGACCCCTCGTAAAGGGATTTTAGCGCCCGCACCAGGGCCTTGCTCACCCCATGCGAACACAACGCCGACCACAATTCATTCCTCATCACTCTGTCGTAAGCCTTTTCTAAATCCACGAATGTGCAATAGACTTTTTGACTCTTGGCCAAACATTTTTCAGCTAAGCACCGCAAAGAAAAGACCTGATCCGTACATCCCATTCCCTTTCGAAGTCCCGCTTGCGCATCCCACAATCCATCATCCGTGTCCTTTCTTACCCTTTCGATCAAAATCTTTGCATATAATTTCCCGACGACGCTGAGAAGACTAATTCCGCGGTAATTTTTGCATTCCTGCTGCGACCCTTTTCCTTTGAAAATTGGCACGATCACCGCCTTACTCCAATCGTTCGGCACTCGGCCACTTGTCCAACAAAGGTTAAAAAGGCGGTGCAGCTGGCTAGCTACCACTCCTTCTCCAGCTCTCAGCATCTCTACGGTTATCCTGTCATATCCCGCAGCTTTCCCCACTTTCATACTTTTCAACCCTGCCACAATTTCAATCATATCAATATTTTCATTCTGACCACTTTCACTAATACTTTCATCTGTATCATCTATTATACCTACAGTCGGATTATCTCTTTCAAATAAACTTTCAAAGTATTCCTTCCATCTGCTTAGCACACACGCTTCTCCTTTCATTATACTTCCATCCGCACCTCTGATTTTGGTTAGCTCCGAGTTTAAACATTTTCCCCGGGCTGTCCTTATGGATTTCCAGAAAACTTTTACATTTTTCCGGAAATCTTCAGATAATCTTCTATCAAACTCATCTTTTATTTCCTCTTTCTTTTTATTCACTATGTTCTTTACTTCATTCTTCAATCTTTTATATTCCAACCTCACTTTATGCACGTCATCATCCGTCGCCTTTAACATTCGTCTATTCGCTTTTCCTGCCAACCAGTCTAACCATGCTTTCTTCTTATCGTTCACAGCCTTCTGCACACTTTTATCCATCCAAACATTTCCATTTTTCCTTCCGTTTTTTCTTTTAGCTATTCCACATACTTCAATCGCAACATTCACGATTCCCTCTTTAAATGATTTCCACATTTCTTCTATCTCACACACCTCGTTCAATGTCTCAAATCTTACTTTCAGCCTTTCACGATAATCTTCTCTCACCTCCTGTACTTGCAAATTTTCTCCTTTTATCCTTTAAATTATAATCGTACTATTAATACTTTCGTACTATTTTTACGTACGTAATCGTACTATTATTAATACTTTAAATTATAATCGTATCGTGTCGCTTTGCACGATATAATGTATGTGTGAAACATGAAAATATTATACTTACTAATAGATAGATGAGTGGTAGTTACTCATTTATGAATTAACGGTTGAGCAGTATTGATCAAAATTTGACACACATCAATTCTTTATTGCTTGGAATAGCACTAACTATGCCTATCTCATCTTTCAAGTATACACATGATAGCAAATTTGACTACCAATTAGGTGTAATAGTTTAATCCAATTTCTAAGCAACAAATTTCTATTTTCCAGATATTCCCGAATACGACTTGCTGCACGCGATTGGAGTACCGTTCAGTAATCCGAAAACCCAATATTTCGATGAAGGACTCGACGGGTTTCCAGCTTACGGTCTAATGCCTGGCTCTGATATCAAGTCACCCTACCGCCTGTTTATGCCGGAGAAACTGTACGCAGAATACTCCATAACGGCTACAGTGAGACCGGCAAACAAAGATGGCGGCTTCTTATTCTCAGTAGTCAACCCTTTGGAAACTGTTGTGCAGTTGGGGGTGCAATTGATCCCTTCTGGGCCTGGATTAACGAATATCTCTTTACTGTACACTGATGCGAATATCTACGCTTTGTCTCAAACGATAGCTTCGTTTGTTGTTCCTTCTTTTGCGAAGAAATGGAGTAGGTTTGCGTTGAGGGTGACGACTGATAATGTTACGCTGTTCCTGAACTGTCATGAGTTTGACACGGTCGTTGTGAAGAGGAACCCCTTGGAACTGGTCTTCGATTCAGCCTCGACTTTGTATGTGGGTCAGGCTGGTCCTTTGATCCGAGGAGCTTTTCACGTGAGTATATTTTCATACGACTTTTTTTTTAATGTATAATTATGATTTTTAATGGTTATAATGATTTTAGATGTAAGTTCACGAATGACAGTTTATCGATCGACAGAATCTTTTATTTCTTTAATACTTATTGCTGAAAAGTTACTATATTATTAAACGTACTTTGTGCCGTTTTTACTTACAATATACAATAAATCAAAACAACATCCCCAAGGAAGACATTCTAAAATAAAACAAAAATATTCTTTACTTAAAAAAAAAATATAGCTGTCAGTTTACAACCAATAAAAAAGTTTTAATACGTTTAAAAACCCGTTTGAAACAACCCTCAGTTTGCAACAGTTGGGTACAAAGATCCCTTAGTAGCAAAATACCATTGAAACTTTTCTATTAACTTGAAGTAACGCGAAGTTAGAAAGTTTCTAATCCTACTGCACCAACTTGTTCATGTAATTATCGACTATGAGTTGAAAAATGCTGGACAAACAAAAATATCGCTGAGAGTTTTAAAAGGAAATAAGTACAGTAAAATGTTTTATTTGTTTCACTAGCTTTCATTTTCTTTTGTTTTTCTTTGGTTTAGCTAAGATAAACAGATTTGGAAAAGTTTTTGATGAAAATAAAACAAAACTTCGGTGATTTTGAAGACTAAAAAGCACGTTGAGTCAGAATATTTTTACATATTTTTAAAGTAAAGTAAGAAATAATTATTTATCAAACACACAATTAATATTTTGAAGTAATTTTCAGCCTCTCTCACATTTACAAATAACATCTTGTTGAATTGTATGTATGTTTTAGTGTTAATGAATATAACTGAAGAGTTTAAGACAAGCAATCGTTCGAAGAAATCTTAATTTCTAACCACTTAAATAAATACAACGTTATTTTAATAAATAATAGAATTGCAATTTTGAAATAATATTCAATATTTCATTCTTGTGCAGAATATTTGAGAAGACAATGAATTCATTTTTAAGAAAGCACCGACTTGGATTTTATCGAATAACCTTTTGAAGTTGAAATTTTTAATATTGGTCGCATATGAGCATACCTAATTTTAATATTCAGTCTGAAATTACAGAATAACTTGATAGCTTAACTTCAAATAAAGCAATATTTGTATAGCTTTTCTATTGCTTTAAGTATACAAAAAAATAATTACACTTAGGTATATTTTTTTAAGTTTAGTATATTTAGGCACAGTATATAATTCTTTCGTAGTAGTAGGTACAGAATAGGGTGAAAATAAAAATTAAGTACACAATTCCACAAAAATAAGTAAGAAATTGGAACAACCCAAAAAATGCTTACAATCGGGTACTCTACTGTTAACAGTGTCTTTGGGTTAGACAAGAAGGCGTGTCATAGAACACGACATGGTATTTTTTGTGATGACTCCGTTTTCTTACTTTTCGTACAAATACCACAAATTTTGGTAACGTTTACGAAACTAGAATTCCACATTGTACGAAAGCAGTTTCTGTGTTCGAAAAACCTTCGAAACAAGCAAGTTTTGTAAGCCTAACCCTCATGACGATATACTAAATTACCTGCCTTACTTAGCTTCAGATATATAAAGGTGAGTTTGGTTTTACCAATTTAAGTAACAAGAGATAGTTACGGCTTTTCTTAGTTCTTAAAATTCTAATGTTCAGTCCAATTACGGAAGAGGTTAAATTTCCTATCCATTGCAAACCCACTGCAGAGGAAAAAACTCTACCGAATGTATTTATTTACTTTTTAATTTATAACATCAATCTGTTACACATTAGACAGCTCAAAGCAATGCTATTTAAAATCTCTCACAAATTCCTATCCATATCGAACCAATCCTTGAGCTTCTAATAGCCTCTTAAAACTCAAATTACTATTCTTAAATATTAATGCCCGTATTAAAATACACAATAAAAGCGCATAAATATAAAACCTGAAACAAAGTCGACAGCAAATATCCCCAGAAAAGTTGTTAGAGGGGGCAATGCGTCCCCATTTTATCGTGCCTTGGTAAACAAAGCCGCCTTTACTGGAGACAGATAAACAAAATTCTGTCGCTAAGTTTTGGGTTAACAATGCAGGAGACATACGGCTCGGTTGTTGAAGGAACAATGCCGAGAAATTACTCGTGACATTTTAATTTGATGACCATACAAAATGGTGAAGCATTTTCGCTCTGTTTTCCGCCTTTCATAATGAGACCGTTCATATTTCAGGGTTTATGAGATGTGGTTCTTGATAAGCTTTATGCTCTGTGGTAAGAATTTAAACTGTGTATCCTTACAGTTTTGAGTTTTGTAGAATAGAACCAAAAATGAAGGACCTCCACTTCCTAAAGTAAAACTGTTGCAGGAAGATGCCTTTATTTCAGCGTTGTACCTTTGCAAAGAACTCTTAAAACTGACGTCGTGAAAAGCAAAATGGACACAGTATGGTGCCATCTCGTTTCCTCAATTCTGCTATATAAATCATGATAAGCGTATTGGATTACAAATAATAATTATTAATAGTTATAAATGACTAGCGAGCTACTATACAATCAAACACGCTACCATTTACAACTAAAATATCTACATAATTCATAAAGTTGATACAAACGCCAGTAACATTTATTATTTCGCGTCTGTTTTCAAACTGCTGAACACTGAGTGACCGAGTTAAGCTATCGTACAACCGAAATACCAACCCAGTTATGTTCCTGAATATTTCAGATCCCTTTTGTGTGTACATTGGATTATTTTTCGACGATTAATCATGCGAAAGTTTGCGCGATTCGAAATCGAATGATTGGTATTAAAAATATTTTTTTTAAATTTTCACTTTGGAAATATGAATGAAATTTAAGCTTCGTTTGTTTTTTTACTTTAACATTAAGCGATTACTTTTAAAATTCCTTATCAGACTCGTAAGTCTTAAGTAGGTTTCGTATTCAAACATAAAATTGACCTAGTAATAAAATTAGCTACCATGTAATTATAAAAATGAAAAACCTTTTTTTTCTTTTTAAGTTCAAGTAGAGTGGCCCCATAAGCTTTCCTAGTGCATGTGGTACAAGACAAAACTTCAGATCGTGTGGCATCAGTTTTTGCGTTTCTTCAAACCACCTCTTGGTCATAACCGTCCGAGATATTGTTATTAGGGTTGTCAGTTTTCGATAAACTTAAACTTTAATGGTCACGTGACCGGCCTCTGAAGATTGTTGCTTGTTGCCTTGGTTGCTTGATTTAAAGTGATTGATTTGATTTTGTTTTGGAAGAGTAAAAAAGCTGGGACTATGTCCATAAAATTGTTAAAAATACTCTCATTCTCATCATAATTTGTGAAAATGGTAAGGTTTTGTAACCTATCAAACTTAAAAATTGCCACTGCTTACTTTTATAACTTATACATATAGGTATAAGTTATATCAATACCCAATACATAGACAGTGCACGGTGTGTTAGTAGGCCAACCAAATATTGCGGTGCCGGTGACTATATTTATTTGCACACGCGGCAGCCCTAAGGAATACTCAGGTAGCAAAACTAAGTTGAAAAGTTAGGCTATATGAGGCCACATTTGCATATCAAATCTAGCAGTTTAGTTTACAGATGTCTCTTGCATCGTGCAAGTTTCATAACTTAGTGCTTACTGCTGTAGTTTGCAAGGATTTGTAAATTATCACGTAAATACCTCAAAAACTTAGAGCAGTGGCAATTATTAAGTTTTATGCAGAGATTTTGAAGTATTCATTGTCTTTTAGGCATGCGATTTAAGTTTTAAATGTTTTTTTTTATTATAAAAAGATATCCGACATAATAAATTACCGATAACCGATAAGTAAGAGTAGTTGCTAAGAAAAATCCATGCCAGAATGAAGAATCAGAATAATTGTATTGATAGGAAACAAATGTACCTGTGACAATGACAGGTGTAAGTGACGTTATCTACGTATCAAAATAAACATGTAATTTTTATAAAAAGCATTTCATATACTGATAAAAATAATAATAATACCATTAAATGAAGGCTGAGTAATTAACATCTGAAAAAGGTATAGAAATAAAGATTTATTTGTGCCATATTAATGTAAGTGTAACAAAATAATATGTTGTGTTTTTCACCAATCTACCAGTTGTAACACTGTTTGTTAGTCACATCAGTGCAACCAAACAACCTAAATCTGTGTTGTTCTATATGAGTTATTACAATACGATATAGATTTATCACAAACACACATTTATCTACCGTTGTCAAATATTTAAAACAGATAGTTCCGCATTTTTACTGGGACATCAATATTTTAAAATTCGAATTTGGGGTGTCCGGATCAAATATTTTATGACGCTATTGCATCAATGCCGTTTATTTTATTTTTCCACCTCGCAATATTAAAATATTCCAATTTTTTACCTTTCTGATATTCGAATTGGATTTTCTTTTTAATTTATTCAGGATTGTATTATAAAGTACCAACATGTAAATGACCTAGTGATACACTGGTTTTTCTGTTATAATAACTTGTAGCCGCAGATATGATATAGGTAGTAATAGATGGCTAGATGTCCAGTGCCAAAATTAATAATACAATTGATATCGAATCTAAATTTCCATTCCAATTTATTTGCAGTATTTATTTCTAGTATCTCTGACCATCACCAAAATATTTAATATCAAAAAGCATTTTATCCTAAAAATAAATATCACAAAGAAAAACGAAGCCATCAAAATCTCGCACTAGCTTTAAAACCTAAACTGAAAAGTTCCTTTTGAAATCCTCTCAAAGATTAATTCAGCGTATATAAGGCTGGTAGGTACTCAACTACGTTGGGTGACTTTCGTACGCGCGAACGCTTTTATTTCGCATGAATGCACAGGTAAAACCGCTTCTACTTATTTTTTAATATTTCCCCGGTATAGTTCTGAAGAGTTTGGAGGACTCGGAGATAGGTTTAAAGATTTCTGTGATATCCGGATCGTTGTGTGTTTAATGTACTGCTGGTTCTTGAAAGGAAGGATCGTCGAAAATTGAAGATTCTGGCAATACAATTAGTGCAATGCTGAGAGTTCCTCTTGTTTACGCAATTTTTATCCCTTACTGTTGGAATATCAAAGATTTGAAGACAAGTTTTTTGCTTTACCGGTTTCGGGATAGTGTTCTTCGAGTATGATTAACACTTTGACACGAAAAAAGAAGGAATAAAAACTAAATAAGTATAATTAGGTGTTACGGCTTGACTTCATCCATCATCAACTACAAACTATGCACAATTGTAATTGGCTACTTATATATTTCTGTTTTTGCACGCATCATCTAATTTTTTGATACATCTCAGCTTGACTTGTCGTTTTTTTCGTTATTACTAGCCATTCCCATCCAGATTTAAGTTAAAACTTTAATTGTACGAGTATCGTCAACCCATCGAACTCTATCTGCATACTTCGATACCTCACTTAATTTGCCTTCACCATAATTCTGACACTACTTTTCCCCACTCAGTCAATAATTCGGATTAGGAACCACAACACCATGTTTTCTAGTAGACCCATTTAGCTGGTGAAATAGTTCCTTTGTTCAACGGGATTAGGTCAGCTGTACTCTTGTCCCACATTACTAACGGCTTCTGATAGTTAATTCCCACGTTAGTCTGAATTAAATAGACATTGAGTATTTTAGCTGTTGACTGTGAGTCGTAAGAGTCAATTGAGGAACATATTTCACTGCTCTTCCTGTCAGTTTGGCAGTTAACACCTAATCTTAATGTTGCTCGAGATCGTTTAGCTGTTTTATGATGGCTACGTGTATATTAAGTGTAATATATTTTCTTTTTTAAATATTCATTTCTTCATTTGATGCTCATGAAATGAACGTATACATTTTATGACTTTGATTTTTATAAATGCAATAACTATTAGGTATGCAAGGATATAGTCCATAATATTACAATAAGGATGAACAAATTTTTGAATCCCGGTTTCGTCAACCAAACCAATTTCATTAATTTAAACAAACATAAAACAAACTCGTTTTATTTTACTTTCAACCGGACATTTTTCTTAAAAGAAAACCAAGACTAAGAAAGTCATTCAAGACATCTCTGTAGTTTGACTAGTCAAATATGTACTGCAAGTGAATGCGAGAGGTGCCCGTTAACCGCCCAGAGCTAAGCCACTAAGTGAATACAGAAGATACAGTAACAGAATTTAGCAGACAAAATAAAAATAAATCTAAATGCTTAGTATTTTTCTTTTAACGACTCCAGCACTAAGGAATTCAATCCTTGTATCGCCTGGGGTTTTGCAGACATTCAATTCACATGCACACAGACAACCAGACTCAGAACAAGCATTTGAGGAACTCACAAATTCTTATCCTACGCGGGGATCGAACCCGCAACTCGTCGCGCACAGTGGTAATTGGCGTGGTGACCACTCGGCTATCCGTGCAGTCATTTAATTATATGAGACACTGTTCTCGATAAAAAAAACCTCGAAGCATTGTTATACTGTAATCTATCACGACGTCGCAAATATCCAGGAAATAAGATTTTTCAAATTTTTATCCTTTCCCTTGCGGTCTCGGAAACATTTCGCTTGGGAAATTTTGTCAGGCACGTAAAATGAGTCGATGTTGTATGATATTTGTTAAAAATAGTTTTTTTCTCTCAACTAATTAAACAAATACAAGTTTTTTGTTAGTTTTCTTGATTATTTTGAAACAGATTATTCAAACTGGACCTTCTGTAAATTTATTCATATGCCTCAGTCTGCATTTGGGGTAAAACTGAAAAGCTTTAGTCTTGTTACATAGTCATGAGGTTGGTTTTATGTGGGAAAATATATTTGAGCCCATTATTAACTAAGGGGGAAATGTAGATAAAAATTAGGAAATTAACCATTGAAAACCTTCTGAGAAGGATTTTCTTACTTTAGCTTGAATTTCAAATTTAGTTCCCGCAAGATTACCTAATATGTAAAAAAATAGCATTTTATTAGCGGATTTGAGATAAATTATTGTAAGTTAAAATTAATTAGGTTGTAGACTTTTATTACTCTATCTATAGCTGTTATATAATTATTAGCTATTAGAAGTATCATATTATTAATAAATATATACCTAATTCACTTAGCGAAGACCACAAATGTTTTATAAGCTATGATTGTATTGCGATGTCAAGTGTATAAAATTTCAAATTTTAACTCACGGTTTCATTTATTCAAATGCATGCATATTTCACACGTAACGTTTTTGCAAATTCACTTGTATTATCAAGTAGGTTGAATTTTACACAGTCGTTCGCGATTTGTAAATAGAGAATTTCACTGTTCCAGTCCTACAATGTTTGTTCATGAATAATATGAATACCGTAGCGCCATCTATGTTTTCAGTTCAACATTGGAATGGTCGATAGTGGCTCCGTCTCGCATGTTGAGTCAATTAATTTATATTTCTATATTGGTTATTTTCTTTTAGTATTTAAAAAAAAATGTTCAGTTTCAGCATTTAAATATATTACACTCTTATAAAACTAAAATATAGAAACTAATTCTTACAAGTTTTAGTAAAGTACCTAGTGACGAATATACAAAATAATACACTTATCGTATTAGAGTACAACGCAATAGAAAAGGGCATTCTAATTGGGACAAAAAAATACATATTGAAGAATTTAGTTAAGCGTAACTTTAAAAGAATCCCGTTATTAATTTCCATTTTTTAAAACACTGCAAATCAATATAACGAGACATCACAAAATAACTCAACTCACTCAAACAAAATACTTTCACTAAACCAAATACACTCCTCAATAAAAAAAATATAATCCAACTTTCCGATTCAAAACATCTGAGGCTTTCGGAACGTAACAAAAACCTCAAAAAGTCAGAGAGAGGCGCGAGATGATTCGGAAAACCTTTTAACACCAGTCGGCGCTTCGTTATAACGCTGTCTGAATCGAGGCATCGAACACGCGATACTTTGTGCGGTGTCTACCAAACTAAAGCTGTTCCCTAGCTGATGTTTCTGCGTAGTTTTGCGATTAATCGCAACGATTTTATGTAATAGCGATTGGTAGAAATATTTAATGGTAACTTGTTTATTTATTCTAAAGAAAAATCTCTGATTTTAGGTAATGAAAACACCCGAATATATATTTTATAGAAAGGTTTTACTTAAACATAAAGATCTTCAAAGACACCTGAAGAAGAAAGAAAATTTCTTAAAATGTATGCGATAAAAAAGGCCCCAATAAGTAATTGGAATTCACATTGGCGTATCAATTTCTTTACCTACTGGAAAAATCAGATTTACTTGGATGTGCTCTTGTACTTGCTCAAATTTTCACTAAAAGTCATCATCGTTGTCATCAACCTTGAATGACGCACTTTTTGCCCAGTCGTGGGTCTGTCTCCCTTTCTTTGTGTCTTTTGCCCTTCGATCTAATTAATTCTGACAGATTTCGCGGTTCAAATGTCTGAAAATCGCAAGTCTACAATCACCTCCCTTATAAAAACTACCACCTGAACACTCAGACGCACTCAATATACAACACCACTCACATACCAACAACACATGCATTCACTATCATAATAGCAACACATTTGCACGTAGAATTAGAGCTTTATCTTGATGGATTAAGGTCGAAATTGATTTTTGTCGACTGAAAATATTATAGTTGTAGACGCTTAAAGAGCTGTTGACGTGATACGAAAAATAACATAGAGCAGTAAGTTAATGGACTGCATACCTACACGTCAAGAATTAGATTTAATATGCAGAGACTTTTTTTACCATTTTTATAAAAAAAATATATTTTAGTACCTATTTCATATAAAAAAAAATGAAACACTGTCTAAAACAAATTACTTATATCTGTCTAAGTATTTACTCAATACCTTCGAAAATACTTTCTGCTTCAGTATCTAAACTTTCACCAAAACTCACTTTCTTGCTTGTTGCTTAAGTTTAGAAAGAACTGAACAACTCCTAATAGATAGATTAATAGAATATTCTTTATTGCACACCACACGAATAACAGATTTGACAAAAGTAAAAGTTGCATGGTGCCACAGTGGTACATTACAATTAATAATAAATTGGACTAGTAAGTACTTGTGACAAAACATTAATCTAAATATGAATATCAATGTTAAAACAAACAAACAAAACATCAATCTAAATATCAATGTTGAATAACGTCTCCATAATATAATATATTTTATACTCTTTGGCCCATCATTGAAACTCGCCTGTGTATCGTTACAGGGGAGAGTGCGATGTTTGCTTTGTATCCTCTATCGTTTTTAACCTCGATATAAATGCTAAAACGTATGCATTCGGAATGCTGAATGATATTTTATTACGTAGCTTGAATCTGTTCTGTATAGAAATGGATGGGGCTTAAAATGGCCCGTTAATATTTCAGCCAGTACTGCATGGTTTAATAAAAGCTTGTAGGTCTTAAACTATTTTCCCATAAGTTTTAATAATTTAATAGAAAATGGTCTCTCGATTAACAGTCGGTATTTTATTTCTGTTAAATGTAAAGCAAAACCGTCTAAGAGACACAAAAACTAAGACAAACGAAATGCTAAAGTTTTCCTTAATGCAGACAATGTTTGCTCCAAAAAACTAAGCCTTGATTAGACGAGAAACTGAACAGCGGAAATAGCAACCAAACCTCACTGAACAGAGAAATAAAATACCAAAGAAAATCCACCACACAGTAAAATGTTTAGTTCTAAATCTACTCTAATAACTCAATTACGTTGTAGTCTAAACAGATTTGAATAAAAATTGTAGTAAAATATACTCGAAACCAGCATAATTCCGTTGCAGTAGTTCACTCGTACACATTTAGCAAAATGAGTGGCAATTTACACGTAGCTCATAATTCCCAGTCGTAGACCGAGTCACGTAGACGCCTAGTAGCTGTGCATAGCAGATCAAACAGACCAAGCAAATACAATATTGACCAACATTATGTTTTGTTCCACGTGATGGCATTGTTAAACGCTTTCATTAACTGGTTAAAACGTTTCAGCATTTAAATTAATCGTTCATAAAGTCTTAGTATCACTGCGCATAGTTTAGAATGCAAATAGGCAACTGGTTACCACAAAAATGATTACTTTTCTATGCCATTTGGTGCGGATTCGGTCCCCGCTGGACACAAATGTTTATGTTATTAACAAATGTTGTCCGAGTTGTCGTTTTTTTTACATTATTTTCGTGTCAAATCATTTTACAAACACGAAAATAACTAAAAATTAAACACCGCAATGTCGGTGTGCGTTTACTTTTTACAAAATCCTTTATTTTTGGGACCAGTTAAAGGATCGTTGCAACAACAAATTACATTCAAATTAATGTAACATACAAGCACGTAGACAAATACGTATACGTATTCTCACAATAAGTTAAAAAGAAGTAAAATAATTCATAGTCAAAATTATTATTATTTACCATTTTATACTCGTAAAACTCCTCCTAACCTAAACCCAATAGTACTACAGTAGCTAAACCTTAGCACTCACTTCATCATAACTACAACGCACATCCATTTTGGAAGTAATTTACTATCCTCACAGCATAACCTAGTATTGGTGGAACTTGTGCAAGATTGCTATCCGTCGTACAAACACCTTAAACTTAGCCCGAGTCCGTAACAATGTAATAAACTTGCACATGGGCACATATGGCTGGAGTCTGTTCTTAACGTGATGCATTACATAGAAACGGTAGAGCACCACAATAGTTTCGGATGACTTGCTTCAAAAGCACAATCGAATAGATTGAAAGTGTATTTTCGGAAGGTAACCGAGGTGACTAAAATAGTGCTCTCGAGAAGTGCTATAAAGGTGAGATCAAAGAGGTTTGTAAACATATCGAACATTGACGTTCGACCGACCTCATATTAAAAGTACTTGCTCTAGATTGCCCATGTTGGGTTAACCAAGCCTATAATCCTAATTTAAGTTAATGTGTTAAGATCAATAAATCACACGTCTTCACAATTTTCGTTTACTTTTTATAAATCAATTAGGTAAAGGTTTTGTTTGGAGTACTTCAAGGTACCATATTAGGGCCTATACGTATACTCATTTAAATTTATTACATTAATTACCTAATTTTATTATTTGATAAAATACCTAAACTTATGAACACCCTATTTCAAAGTTTTATGTATTTTTTTTCAATTTTTCATACCAAGCCCACTCATAAAATAATTATGCCTCAAAAAACAGCTCTTCCCCAAACATTATAAAAATTTCAGGCCACAATCAGCGCGGTCCTTCGCAAGGTGATGACGTGTTTACTTTAATCATTCGGGTTCGTCCCTCGTTGTGTATTCAATCCCATCTAACCGGACCACCCAGGAGATTGCTTTATACACCGCTAAAATATCAGAGGTGACGTCGGTTTTCAGAAAAAAAATGTAGCTTTCACGGAAATGTTAGGCGGCTGGCTTAAATTTCCTGGGAGTTGAAATATTTTGAGCTTTATATGGAAAAGGTGTATTCCAGTTTTTTTTTCTGTATAGGTAAAAGTGATTGAACTTGTGTTACCTAAATAAAACCTAGGAAAAAAAATTAAGGTTTTATATGCTTTTTATTGGGCTTGTTATTATTTTGGTTGTTTTGAAAACAAACTCGTTTATTCTACCTTTATACATTTTATGTACGTGTATAATCCAGAGTATTCCAAATTATGATTTTCCATTTCCCAGAAACTCCAATTCAAGTTTACTTTAGAACGAATAATTAAAATTATATCAAGTACGGAACCCACGAATTACACTAAACTGCTTCAATGTAATTAAATCTTCATTTTATACGCATCCTTAATCAAAACACATAAAACGAATTACATTAAATAAGTTTGAGGTTTAAGTTGATAATAAAATTAAAACTATTTCCATTTACCATACAAACTATTTAAAAGCACTTATAAAAGGTCGAACTTTATCAAAGTACTTTGAAACGGAAATGTGTTTAAAATTTTGATGATTTTCGCAATAAACAATATTGCTTTACTGACACTTCCACAAATGCCGAATAACACACTATTTTAAATTACTGTACCTGCATTAACCATAACAACAGTAGTAACAGGAATATTTTCTCCAGTAGGTAGACTGTAGAAGTGCATATTAAGATTTTGTGTACGACTATCCACTGCAAAGGAACCTCTTTAAACGATTCTCGCAGAGCAACTAAAACTCTTTTTGCCAAAGAAAAGTCTTTAGTATGTAATTGTCCATTCTGAAACTCTCGGTTGAATACGAAAAACGTTGATACGTGAACTAAGTACAAAGTGAAAATGCACAAAATCTTTTACATTTTCACAAAGACAGAAAATTTACTTTTATGAAAAAATATGAAAGTATTTGCAAAGTTAATTTGATTAAAGTTCGTAAACAACTTATCATATCACACATCTATGAAAATGTATGAAAGTTTTGTCATAACTCAATGCAATAACTAGAAAACTTTTACTATCTACTCTAGTATAAACTTCATAGACAGTTGGTTTTGATATCTGGGTGATTTGAACTAACACTGACTTGTCGGAGACTGAAGAACTTTTCGACACAACTTTTGAATTCCAAATTCAGCTCGAGCAACTGTAAACTTTCAATATCCAAAATTTCCAGCAAAACTCCAAATTATTTTCGATAATGAACATCGAGGGGAAAATAATTTTCTTCGACCTCACACTGATGAAATGAAAGTAGAATTTTCTCCCGAAAGCGTTTTTTATTAGTATCGTAAAATAACTGCCACCTTCGTTTCCCCCATACATAATCAACCCAACTAGGCACTTTATCCCGCCCAAAAATAAAGACAACGCACCAAAACTTGTTACCTTAACAAGTCCATCCTCGTTCGAACTTCGTCCTAATTTAATGTACCGTAGTTTGTGATACAATGGCGTTTTTATTCTTCACGTATATTTTGGCAAGTGTATAGCGAGAGAAGTGGATTACATCTCAGTCTAGATCGGTCGGCTGCGCGGTGCGCACGTAATATACATAGTTATAGTGTCATAGTGCATGTGTCATATTGACGTTTGAGTGACGTAGAGTGACGTTAACCGAATGCGCGTGACACGCCGATGCGATACCGCCATGACGGTCACGTGACTCGAGCGAAAATTGAAATGACAGTTACGTTCGTATTTTGAATTGCAAATTAGGTGTGTATTAATTAATGGCACTTATGTAAGCCAATTTTCACTTGATTGGCTAACTTGACAAGTGTGAACTCAAAATACTCAAATAAAGTTTGTTTAAGTTTGGTTTAACTCTTCCACTAGAAAATCGCACTTAATGGGGGTTATTTAGGGTATATATTGAAACCTAACTCCAGTCTACACTGGATAATGCAAAGGTAATGTGGAATTGGAATCGTTCTATCGATTTTAGCTTAAAATAGTCATAGTTTCTCACTATAGGGTGGTGATTCCCTTGGTACAAAGCCATAATGACAGTGAGGTGTGTAATTTGATACTAGATATTATTATGTATATGTGACTTACTTGGAAGTTGTGAAACGTTTCGGGACTTTCCTCTAAATTTCGGGACTATTAAAAAAAGACTATGTTGCAAGCCTCAACCCAAAACTCATCCGCATCATCCGCAACTCTACAGCATGTTTTTTAATTTTAAATACAATAAACAAACTAATACCTTCTTCGAACAATAAAAGCACCTACACGTGTTCAATAGATTTACACAAGAACCGTTAAATTGGCGCAAATAAAACTTTACAACATCAACTGTACGCCATTCGCATTTTTATAGCGAGAAAAAGCAGTATCTTAGTTTGAAACTTTTAATTTGCGGTAGATAAATAAGCTGCGATGTGTTGTGTCCGATGTAAAAAAACGTCGTTTAGCAAGTAGTCGGCACACTGCGGTATTCTGAGATAACTGGGTCAGTTCTGCAGACTGAACGGCGCCTGGACTATTGACTAGTCAGTGTACTGCGGGGATTACAAGGAAACAACAATCCGAGAACGTTACCCCGAGGTCGGAACATCGAGAACATTTGAAACCATTAAAATAGAATGTTAAAACGTAAACTGTTGAACTTTGATTGATGTTAGCGAAAACAATTTTGTGATAAGTTTATGTTTATCAACACCTACTCGAACTCGAACGCTTAGAAAAACTGCGAAACAAAAATAGTGTTTAAAAAGCAAGCTAGATGGCGTTAGAGTACAGACAAATAAAAAAAAAATCTGAATTTGAATTAAGTATTTTTAATTCCTTAAAATAATGTTTACGTCAAAATCAACTAAAGTACCTTTATCGTTTCTCAAATACGATTAGGGTCGGAATTTAATCCATTACAAACCTCAAAAGCAAACCTTACATTATATTGTATTGTATACAAACCCTTTTAACGATTCCGAAAATCTTTACCCTGAAGGCTAGGAGTTCAACGTCTTTCCAATGTAAATAGCAAATAAAATTGACACAGCGGCTTTATTGTCAGAATTATAATCTAAAATGTAAATCACGTAGGTGTTTAAGTACATACAGATAGATTAAGTTAGAACTACGACCGAGCCAGCATTTGTTTACTGCTGCGATGAAACGCGCGTAAACAAAGCGCTGTCAGCGCCCCTGGCGGCGCGTATTCTAACTATTTTACGATACGGGCGGTAATTAAATGTTTGACCACGCGTGTTGTAAATTCACGCAACCGTTTAGTAAATAATCAGTAATGGTACTTACTGTATTATAAATGCAACATTATTATACCTAGGTACTATTTAATCAGTTATCTGATTGTGTCACTCAACACAACTGAATTCTGTTAGGAGATAGGTAAGCTCCGATGAGGGTGTTACTTATTTAGTTCTAAGGAGTTAAAAAGGTGAAAAAAGGAGAAAAAAAAAATATGTTACCTGATGTGTCCAATTGTTGGGCAAAGATCTTTCTCATGTGACTCCAGACGCCAGACGGTTCTGTCTTGTGCTACTTCACACCAATCTAAGCGGTTGTCAGTATTAACTGTATATTCATATAGAAGAGCAAGCTTAGACTGATCGGCGCCACTGTTGTCTAGTTTTGAAGTAAAGTGTCGCATAGATGTCTAGACTAAATCCAGCCAGAAGGAATTCTTGGTGAATTGTTCTTAGCTTATGTCATATACCTTAGTTTCAAAGTGAGGATCCTTTTTTAATGAATACGTTAAGACTAAGCACAGGCTTTGAATGATTTTACCACCAGACTATAGCGTTACAAAACTTTCTTTTTTTCTATTAACGTTTTCCAAGTAAGTTTATAAGGTCATCAGTCTAATTTCAATTACCCATAACTTAAGCTGTTCTGTCAGTGTTGTCCTTTTGAATAAATTTAGCTTCAATGCAAAATCAGCACCACTCGTGTCCATTTTACTAATCTCTAATTAAAAAAGATCTATTGAACGAGTACCAAAAAGTCTTAAAGCTACTTAATGAGCGTAGGTATCCTTGCCAAAAATCCGCATCCCCAGCCTTTTAATGTTCGATCCTCCATGGGGCTTACGTAACAGTTTCTGCGTCATGTAATTCATTGGTTACGGAAACTAGGCTTCCAGACAACGGGGTCAGATTGGGAGACGAGACGACGCCACTGATATCGATGTGAACAGCTGATGCTCCAAGATTTTAGTAGCTTGAGAGCGGAGCCGAGTCGCGTGCACGCGAGCACCGAAAGTTACGCGCTTACGAATTGTTCAGTGATTTTTTGCGTTAATAGTGACTGTGGTTCCGAGGTAGATTCTGATTTTGGTTTTGAATCATGAAGTTGAAGACATGATTTTTATTAATTGTCGTTGAATCATCTATCTTGACGTTTTGTATTCTATTTAAATTGGGATTCTCAGTGCGTGTGATCTAAAGTTACATTTTTGTGTATGTTTATTCTGTCGACCAAAAAAAATTTACGTAAGATAGTCCAAATACGTGAAACCCTGACGGCTATGCTAGGTTTGAGACCTATTTGACAGGATTCAGTCTCCAATTTCTTGATATTTCGGTCTTCATGGTTCATTAATCTATCGTGATCTAGAGGGCTTTAAGTATTATTAACCAACTTTATAATATATGTTCCTATAGTAGCTACATTTTTGTAAACCTTTTTTTTTAAATTGCTGGCACCTTAGATCAAATGGCTAAAGAACGCAGGTGTTGTCCTCCTCAAGTGCCTATCGGCAAAAACTGTGTAGTTCGCAGTTTCTAAATAAGTATCTTTTTCTTCGTTTTTATCCAAGAGGGTTGTTTTTGTATGTGCCTGTCTTCTTCAGTGTATTTTTTTGGCCATTGTACTTTTTTCTCGTATGTAACATACATTTCATTTTACTCTGTTCTGATACTGAGTGTTTTGACAGCAGTTTCGACATATTGCATCGTTCCTTTTTAGATAGCTCTCGACTTACACAAAGTTTACTGTATCTGAATAATCGTGAAATTTATTTTTGTCGAATATATCAAAATAATATTGAATCGATAATTCGAGAGATATTTTTGCTATTGGTCTTTCAATATATTAAGTAACTAGAATTTAAATGACAAAAATGATCTGACTTGGCGACAAAACTATATTTTCTGTAGTACTTAATACATTCATTTAGAGCTACTTTTATTTTTAAAGTAATTCCAACTTTAACAATTAAAAACTTTGAAGCACTATAAATTAACATTTTATTTAACCCTTTTCATAAAGTGATTTTTTATCCATTAATGGAGTCTAGAAAATTTCAAGCTTTTAAAAACCTTTAAGAGTTTTTAAATTGATAAGCAGATAGATACATATTTTTTTAGCTAAGTTCATGAATATAACACCTAAAAGTGATTTAAATCCCTTTTTCAATTAAAACAGTCCCGGTGGTCTGGACAGTTTGACCTTTTTAGAATTCAAATAAAATGTATCGAATTGAAAAAAGCCCTAAAAATAAGTTGAAGGTAGCTTTTCATTACACATTTTATAATTTCTTCTCTTGGTTTTGAATGATATACTTTTTTCATAAAGGATATCATTCCACAAATCAAAGCGTTTTAATGTTGACTGCACAGATAGCCATGTGGTACAGGTCACCACGCTGAGGACCATGGTGCGCCACGGGTCGCGGATTCGATCCTTGCATACTCGTTTGACAAGTCATTGTATGATGATCTTTAAATTCTTGTGCTAAATCCGGTGGGGTTTGTGGTATTAAATTTGTTAGTTCAGATTTTTTTTTGTTTTTTTAAGACGTAACCTTAATTTTCATCAGGCCGTATCCAATTTGTATCAGAACAATCAAGTGAGTGACAATGCTTCAAATGTGCCAATCAATCACTTAGCCAAATGATAGAGTACTAAGGTTAAGATAGGTACAAGGCTAAAAGGGTAGAAACATTTCTCTTTGATAAACTCATTACATAACATTAAGAAGAAATCCTGACTTCTCCGAATCAACGGCGTTGGCATATTTCTGCTGTCATTAGCCTTAAGGCTGTTTTTCTATCAAGGATGCTTAGCAAGGGATCTGTTCCAAACTTAACACTTACTACTATTATACTCGTTCAACTGTTCTGAAATTCCTCGCTACTTAAACATTCTTGGTGGAAACGCAGCCCAATTGCAAACGCTAAATAGATAGACATGACGATAATTAATAGGAATGTCACGTGTCTTGCAATCATACATCTTGTGGTTTATCTTATCGTATGATAGATGTACAACTAATAAAAGTTAAAAATATATAATTAGGTCTACATTCAGACCGCCTATAGTACGAGTTGATTAAAAAATTGAGTAGAATGTTTTGATAATAAATAAGCTAGTGCCGTCCCATTAATAATTCCTTTCGATTTAGAACTCGCGTGGGATGATAAGGAATCGATTATTTCGAATCTCAGATCGAGAGATTAAATATTGGCACACTATTTCATGTCATTTTGGCTTTATATAGGATAATGGAAAATACGTATAATTTAATATGACTTACCCCCATATACTAGAATACAACTTTACATAAAATGTTCTTTAATATCGATATGTTGCCTCTTAACACCTTTAATTATGGAAGGGCTCCAATATTTGATAAATCTTACTTAAATACGTAGGTAGGTACATGAAACCTATGTTTAGAATCTTTTCGCACAAAAGTATAAGCAACGTGTTAGCCAAAAATAGGTTCGCCTCTAGTGTCCAAACCTTTGGAGACTATCAGAAGTTAGACTAAGCAATTAGCAACCAACTTCTTGAGTTTGTAGGTAGGAAGGTAGATAAAAGATGTTAAAAATAGAAAACGCATTCAGCTATAAAACCTTCAAGAGAATTAAAACTAAAACTGATTTTGATCAGAATAGAACCCAATCATAAATGCCTATTTTGTGACATACTGTACTGGCTGTTTCCCTCGAAATCATCCGCATAAATATGGGTTATGGTTGCAAAAACATCAACTTCCTTTTATACAGTCGGCTTAAAAGTAGCCTATGTGTGTTGTCCCTAACAAATATCATCAAAAAATTTACGTAACGTGAAAGTCTATCGAACATTCATACATCCACAAATATTCGCATTTATAATATAAGTAGGACACAATTTATTCATCAAATAAAATTAGTATTCTAAAATTTCATAAAACTTAATAAAAAACTATTAGTACCGACCTCCATTTAACTGCTAAAACTATTATAAGTAGACACCTTTCTCATTATCTTCCTTAACTAAGCTATCACTAGCTTTGATAACAGGCATTTATCGCTTGTTAAAGGCTTACAATCTTCGGTTTAAGACAACAAATTGAATATTAAACTACGATGTGAATTTGTTATGCAGCGTTAAGCAACAGCTAAGCGCCTTACACTTTATCAATGTAACACTGATGGAATATTAAATTGCCTTTTAGATTTTAGTAGGCGCTTTGTAACTTTGATATGACACTGTATTGAAATCTACCTAGTGTGTTTCCATCGGTTTATTGCCGTCGACTTGTCTCTTTTATTTGCGTATTTCTCAGTTTTTGATAATTTTGTGGTCACATTTTTCCTGTCTTATATTTTGGAAACAGATGTGTAATAAAAAACGTTTTGGTTAATCATTCGGATGCCATCACGATTGCGAAAAGTTAGGAATCTGTGAATATATTTTCGTAATATTCCAAATATTCCTGTTTTGTAGATAATTAGTATGATCGTTGCTAAACTTTAAGCAGTAATGGAAAGCCCTCAAAATGGGCAAAATGGGTGTGTTTGCATTTGGTTAGAAAGACGAGGTCATCTATAGACGTCTTTAGTACGCAGACGTCTGCGTCTGAAGAAAGGAGTACTCTTTCCTGACCATCATACTTCAACATGGAAGCATCAAGCGCTGCTTAATACATCTCCAATTACGTCACCAAATACGTATTCCTTAGCATCTTAATGATACGTTGTAGCCAACCCTCGTCAAACCCAACCCGCCTTTGCCTCACATCTTTTTCATTCCGTCTTGTCACCATTGATTCTCGCCACCGTTGACATTCAAGTGCAGTGAGACTCTGAATGGCTTTGTGGCACTTTGAATGCTTGTCAACGACTGAAATAGGTCATAATTGTGTTCAACAAGTCTTTTGTATTACACCTTGATCAACTTTCTGTTACTGTTGAAGGATGCCGATCGCTCGGAGTCTCGAACTGCCATGAAGTGTTTAATTAGTATCTACTTATTGAGGGTTTCGTGTTTGAAGTTGAAGGGTTCTGTTCTTTTTATGTTTTAAGGAGAATATAATGTACCAAATGAAATTCTTAGCTCGGTTAATGGGCTTTAAAACCTTCGCCATCTTGTAGATTGTCGTCGTTAAGACAACGGCAAAAAGTAATCTATTTAACTTTGTTGCAGTTGTTCTATTTTTAATTTGTGAGCCTAAACATATAAAAGATTCTACTGCTGGGTAAAAGCATCCTTTTTCTTATTCAAAACTTTTCTGACTTTTTGGCTACTTGCGCCCTATAAAATGTGAAAATCCTCCCCATAATCCAAATAATAACCAAATGACCACGCAAAAAGTCGTCCCAACCCACCAACAGATTTCAAACGTATCTCATTTAATACATCATGGTATCATGATCATTTTATATTATGCCGACATCACCGTAAGTCATGGGGTTAACGTGCAAAAAAACAATTCTTGTTCACTTTTTTCAGTACAATTTTTTTTAGGCACACTATTTAATTATAAATAAAGCTATTGATAGAGAACAGCCGTGAGACGCTTAGGTAAAATAACGGTCTAATCTCACTGTACCCTCGCCCCTTGCCATGCTAACATGCGCGCGCGCACCTCAGTCGTGTCCTGTACGTTCCGCTGTGTTCACGTTGTTTATCTGTGCAATATTGGCTTGTTTGCAGCTATTGCTGACCTCTGCTTGTTTATTGGGACCTTTGATAGTAAATTAACAACAACAAAGAAATGTTTAAAAATACTAACCTAAAATGTTGTTTTTTCATCAAAAATATACATACTTACATAATACACTTGAATATTTTTGCTATTAATACCTAAAATATTCAGATGAACCATTGTGTGTTGTAATTAATAACTAAACGTAGTTATTTTAAAAAATAAACACCCTTTTTCAACTAAAATGTTTTTATTTTTTATTTTTATTTAATAATCCCATACATTTACGGACAAAAAATCGATATTTGTCTTTTAATGGGACTTCTTAATTATATTAAAACTAGTCCCAAGTCTGTTGGTGCTTGGGACAGAGCCCATACAATTTTTTGCATACTCCTTTCTATCAAAATGGATTACAAGGTTTAGCACATTTGAACGTATTGGTTACGACGCGATTTTCTTTTGTTTATTAGTGTTATTGTGAATGTGAATCGAATGTCCGTAAAATCTCTGCAACACAAGGATTAACCTAATAGTCTCAATTACTTAGTTCGAGAGTCGTTTATAACAAAAAAACAAAGATTTACAGTACTAATGATCACTGAACTCTATACATTTAACTCGTACAGTAGTGTCGTCTTAATCAGCGTTTCTATAGATAGCAACTAACAGTCTTTTCATGAATAGATGAATAGACCTGTGTTTAATTGATAGAGAGTAGTCCCCGGGTAGTCTGAATATCAAAGTCGTAAGCTCTATTCAAATGAACTATTTTCAGACACTGATTTAACGTTAAATAAAGGCATGAATCCTGATTCTAGGTCAATTTATTAATTGAACATGTTTTTAGGCAAGTTTGTCATCGTTGTTCCTCTGACAACTTTTCTAGGCGTATAAAATCATACTCTTTTCCTACGAATTAAAACTAGTTACGTCTCTACGAATGTTTAAAAATTTCGTAACATAACTTTGTAGTTTTTTACTGTAATCACAACTTATCAGAATACCGACTTACTTCGAAAATACCGACCTTCATTTCAACATAGAACTCAACTTACAAACTTAAAGCCAAACTTAATTATAAACCTCGACTTTTCTACCATCCTAATACATCTTACAACGTATTGCTCCGTAGCCTAATACCAGCCATCTGCCTACATACCTACAATCATACCTAAAGCATACACACATACACACAAACACACGCACGTACACAGCTTATGTAGTGTGAACGGCTTAACAAGGGAATTAGCACGGGATCAGGAATGTTATTAATGCATTGAACTGCTGTGAATTATCTGTGCTAGGTATGTTAAGTACAGACTTCTACTGGCTTAGATGTGCATCTGTTTAATGCCTATAGACAGATATCTTGTAGGATTTCTGGAGGTATTTAGGTCAAGTATAAAGTTAGTAGTATAAAGTACATAGGTTGACTCTTTAGTACATCGTAAACGCACATAATCAGGGTATTGTTACATATTGCTTCTGTTAATTTTTATGTCGAAATTTCTTCAAGACAATTCAATATAAAATTAGGTTTTACCGTACTAAATTTTCATCAAATAATCGAAATCAATACTCAGTAGTTTTATTGCTCCATATGTTTCAAAGGTTTTACATAAAGTTAATATAGCATTAGAATAGATCATTTATACGGCGTAAGTGTTTTAATTGATGCACTCGTTACCTTTACATCAAGGGATTCTTAAAAAAATATTATAGTAATCCGTTACAACAGGAATTAAAAAAGAAGTGCTAGTAATGAAAGCAACATCTAGACAAAAATCACGTTACCTTTTCTGAAATTCCTTTCATTCTAAACAAATATTGAACTTAAGTGAAATAGTGGTCTAAATAAGAATAAAAGACTATACAACCAAAAGCAATAGTGTGAACCTAAAGCAATAAAACAAAAGACTGATTTGTGCTAAACATTTGTGTGAAGTGAACTTTTTAAAAATGGCGATGGTAGTGTCAAGAAAATCAAAGTGCTGTATATGTTGGTTGTTAATGCTAGTGGCACTGGGTATTATTCTGGCTGTGATATCGACTCTTGGACTATTCGATAAGAAGAAGGAACATCACTACGCAATGGCGGAGATGTATAGTCAAACAAAGTCAGTGCCTCATGCTGTCCAGATTGGTAATGTATGTAATTTAAGTAGTACAAAAAGTTTATATTTATGAATACTTTTCAAAGCAATATTGACCTTAACGGTTAAGGAAAAAGGTATACTTTTCTATATCTACATTTCAAAAACTTGATTAGCATTTTACCACTCTAATTTCTTATTATGCACCTACTTCTTGAATTACTCTGCACCAACTTACGGTTGACTTGTAGAGAATGCCTCAGGCATTAAGTTCGCCATTGCACGTCATTTTGTATAAGAGACATAAATAAATATGAGGATTTTGTTCCATAAGGTCTAAAAAGAGGTATACTTCAATGCGTGAGATGTCCTTTGAGGCATTTTAATACGATGTATTTTACTGGTTACTGCTAGCTTTCCAGTACTTGCACTACCGACATTAGTACTTGTTTCTACTGCTGATAAATATCCAACAAGAATGTAGAAACAAATTATTTATTCATCGGCAATTAAATATCAAGTTATACTAACCTGAATTTATCTGGAAATGCAATCCTAATCGCAATTGGAATTCTAATTTACACATCCATTGCTTTTTATAGGGTCAATTAATTTTCTGACCACGTTACGTGCCACAGCGATTTACACCAAATCACATCAACTAATCGTTTATTTGTAGCAATAATAGTTAAGTCCTATTTAACCGGATAAACGGCAATAGTCGCGATAAATCGGTACAATCAGAATCGGAAAAGCCTTCAGTAAAACCGGCTCTTACGGGAATGACCGCACTTTAATGTTACAACGTTATTACATTCTCCCAAATAACTTTGACCCATGCGTGTTTAGTGTTAAGGAAGAGTTATGGGTCTGTATTTATTGGTTACCTGTGACGTAATGGGTGGGATCTGCCGACGGCCTATAAAATTAATGGCGTTCGCATGTCTTCCGAAATGGCGGAGGAAAGATAGCGCCTATTCAATCTCGGCCTCCTTGCGTTCGTCTGTCACGTCACGTCCGACATCAGGACTAAATGGAACTTTAGTTCTTTGGATGGTAGATTGAGTTTAATTCACGATGTAGTGTCTGATCTATATTTTTTTGTCGTAAGAGATTTAAATCGGTAACCATTTTTATGGTGCAAATGGATATTGTGCCTTTATTTCACCTTAGTATCTGTTTAATAAAAAAAAATCTAGGTTTCATAGGTTCTCCCTCAATTTAAGATCGTATACTAAGTAAAAAGTCGTCGTCAAGTGTGTGTGGTGTCTTCGGTACTTCCAAATAGGCTTTTAAAAAGTAACTTAGCAATGTTTCGTTCTAGCATAGGGACAATAACTAATTATGAGCACAGGGAGCATAAAATAAAAAAAGAAAAACAACAGAATTTCAGCGAACACCAAATTCCGAAGTTCGTTATTCAAATCCATACAGGCAGCATTACGTTGATCTCTAGAACGACTATGTACTCCCTCAAAGCAGTCTTTCATAACGCCTATTACTAGACCAATCTAGAGGGATATGACGTCATTACCCGGGATTGTCTCACATCGCCGAACCCAGTTCAGTAACTACCCGCTATCGTGTCGCTCCATACTGGCAATAACAATTTGTGGGCTATATGCGGTAGAAAAACTAAGGACGGTTACAAAAAAGGCCTTTTTGGGCAACAAGCCTCTTTGGTATCGGATTTTTTGGGACTAGAATGCAATGCATGAGAAAGTAAAGAGATGCCATCTTTATGTACTGAAAAGGGTTGTCTACGTTAAAAGGGGCAGTAAGGAGGCATCCTTTTAAAAGTTGCTGTTGGTTTTATTTGTTTTTTTTTTTATTATTTTTAGAAGAAAAAGTCGTATTTGATGTAAAACGTTATAGCCCAGTCAAATTAGGTAAAATAAGGGGTCAACCTCGGAATGAAAGATAATAAGCTGAAAATTGGTGACAACCTTTTTTTGGTCGCCCTAAACATTGTCTCAAAAGTCACAAATCCTATCGTGTCCGCGTCTTAAGATATTCAAGGTCAAAGGTCACGAAAAACTATTTTTCGCGAATATCTCGGTTCCTTGTGCTTGAATGATATTTTCACCGATATCAAAGTTGTAGAGTATAAAATTCTCTACAACTTTTGTCTGAACTTTTTTTTTATACGATCTACCGTTTTTGAGGTAGAGCGCGACGAGTGCGCAGCGTACAGTCATATAATATATGAGGTAATGCAGGGTCAAGCGTGAGTTTCGGTTATTAGTACGTTGTATAAAGTCAACTATTGACAAAAAAAATATAATTATTAAGCAATATCCATTATTTCTGTACATAATAGGTCGGGGAAAAAGTCTTTTCGCATTATAGTACGTATGAACTTGTAATAAAATCTTTCTCTCTCTAATATCGCTAGAAATTAGAATTATGTTCTTTAAAATTATAACTTTCAATTGTATCAAAATCAACCAGATACAAATACTATAGCCAAAAAAAAAATTATTACAAGTTCATACATACTTTAATGCGAAAAGACTTTTTACTCGACCTATTATGTACAGAAATAATGGACATTACTTAATAATTATATATTTTTTGACAATAATTGACTTTATACTACGTGCTGATAACCGAAACTAACGCTTGACCCTCCATTACCTCATATATTATATGACTGTACGCTGCGCACTCGTCGCACTCTACCTCAAAAACGGTTGATCGTATAAAAAAAAAGTTCAAACAAAAGTTGTAGAGAATTTTATACTCTACAACTTTGATATCGGTGAAAATATCATTTAAGCAATAGGAACCGAGATGTTCGCGAAAAATGGTTTTTCGTGACCTTTGACCTTGAATATCTTAAGACGCGGACACGTTAGGATTTGTGACTTTTGAGACAATGTTTAGGGCGACCAAACAAAGGTTGTCACCAATTTTCAGCTTATTATCTTTCATTCCGAGGTGAAACCCCTAATTTGACTGGGCTATTATGCATTTCTATCACTGTTTTTCATAATTTACCTTAACGTCACAACGATTCAAATTAGATCTACATAAATTTTGTCTTTACGGAATTCTTATTCTTATTCTTCTTATTGCACTAAACAACAATCTATCAAAATTAAAACTTCAAAAGAATTTGAGCTGAATATCCATTATTTACGTAGTATTTGGCATGATATATGAACTAACAAGAACCTTAGTGTTCATTGCAACCGTTACACGTGCCAAAAATGGAATTACATTTCCAACTTTTATTTTTCTGCATTTATCTTGCTGCACACATAAATCAAAGGGAAATTTTTCTTTTACCTTTACACCTGCGTCATACGAACTTCAAAAATATATCTCTTCAACTAAAAATGTTTTATGCGAGGCTATTAATTTTATTTACACGTGCCTACCATTGTGACAATTTTATCCGATGCTGCCTAAATCCGTTTATGACCTAATAAATCATCTTGGTAAAATAATTTGTGTTTTCCCGGAGAAGGGGTCACTCAGTCATTATTCGGGGCATTCTATCGCTGGATACGTTCGACCAGCCAATCATTTTTCATTAGATGCCGAACATGCGATAAAAGGGTTAACATTTGACCTTACTGTGTATGAAAGCATGTGAAATAGGTTTAAACCTTTTATGACATTAATGTATACTTTCAAATTTGATATTCGGACGGCACATTATTTTGCCCACGTTTTCAACTTCGACGGTCAAAAAAGTAGAGTCTACCTCGTTGTTGTCGAACTCTTTTAGAAATGCAAAACTTAGGTATTTCAATATGAGTTAAAGTTCAAATTCAAACCAAGTTCTATACATTCATTTGTTTTTAATATAGCGCGAGCGGTCTGCTACCCAATAATATTTTCTATAGTATTTCAATCAACAAGCGACAGAGCTCAATAGAAAATGCGAGGTTCCTGCAGGCTGCCTGCGATTGTAAGCTCCTATTCATAGCAAGCTTTATGCTATTACCTGAACAAGAGACAGACTCAACAATGGCATAGACAGCGCAATAGAAATGGCCTAGTTTTATTTAAATGTGGTAACTATTCACAAGTTATGCGAGGGATGACTAAGGTATTGTTTTTTCTTTATTTATCGCAATACCAGGGATTAAATATAGGTTAAAGATTGAAATAAATATAGATTGTTATCGTCCCAAAGCGTCAATCTTTAACTGGAAGACGTAATGTTGTTTAAGTTTTGGACAATCTACGCGTTTTTGGTTTGACAATGAAACAAATTAGGATATAATAATATTTCGGCTCGAATCTCTCTATATAATAATTAATTCATTTAATTTTGTGTTTCCCTACTGCAGAATAATCACATAAAATACACCACAAATTGAACTATTCATTTTGGTACACGCAATATCACCAATCAACAGACGATTACTTTTGAAAACTAAAAGCTTACAATTGACTATAAAACACCTCACATTCAAACATTCCCTTTAAAGTAGAGCAACTTTTCGAGCGCATCTAAATATTCCTCTTTTATTTTTTGTCACGATTCCTCATCGTTATCCGATCTCACGTCTATTGGAATGGGCGAAAAAAATATGTTTAACCAACGTGTATGTAGATGGACCTGAAAAATAAAATTCCCGCAACGGGGAATTACTTTTAGTCCTGGTTTCGTGTCATGAAAATGGAGGTGAGCCCAACAAACTCACTTTTACCCCACAGTATTTTTAATTAAAAACATTTTGGCTATCAACATTTTGTGTTCTATTGTATAGATTTCGTGTGTTTTCGTTTTGCCTTTGTCCGTATACATTTCATGGTAAACTAGTTAGTTTATTTTGATGAATGTTAGATTGGTCAGAATCCAATTGACAGCTGGAATATCGGATCTCGTTATCAAAAAAAGTGGTATTGTGAAATCGAATTCCGATCCTAAAGCTATGATTTCATCCTGTGCTATTTTTATAAGCCCAACACTCTACACAATCGGTTAATATTTTTTTTAAGCCATAAAAATATACTTGGTATCATTATGGAGGATTTCTCGCTATCAACAAACATTATACTCGTAAATACCAAGAAGCCTGTCTAAACAAAAACGAGACGTATGTTTTCGCTGTTGGTGGCAATTTGTGATCATTTAATTAACACCAACTGACACAATATCTAGATAGAACTTTAGAAGCACAAAGCTTTAATGTTCTATTAGCTAACGAGGTGCTATTCTCAAAGTACTAGAGAAATGGCCGCATTAAACTCGTGTGCGGCATACAGAATAAGAAATGTTCAACATTACTTGCTTTATTGTGTGTTAAAGCCTATTTTATTGCCTTCTACCTTCTTGAAATTTACTGCATACGTACTTCTAGTCTGCAATTTTAAAAGTTATAAATTTTCTCCTAGTGAAATATAGTCGCAAAGAAAAATAGTTGCCTTTTGTCATTACCACTACATTATTAAATTAGACATTTTTAAAGTGCATAACTATGCTTTAGAAATCATGATTGTAATCAATTTAATACTAATGAATATGCTAGTTAATAAGAATAAAAGTTATCAAAAAACAATATTTTTAACTTTAGTGTATAACCTTGAATCCACAATTTCAAGCAATTCAACCAGTATTTACTACAAGAAAAAACATCTACTCAATATTACTACTACATAGTACATTTTCATAACAATCACCAAATCCTACCAATTTCGTGCATAAACTGCATAACATTCCAAACAGTTACTAGTACATTCTTAAAAATCTCTCTAAAACTCGCTCGCTAATATATCGCGTGCTTTCATAATAAGACCTTCACACTTCAATTCTGACAAGCAGCAGTAATTAGATCGCGCTACCCGTGAATAGAACTTAGTAGTGCTTTGACAAAGAGATGTGGAACTGAATAGAAACGGTAGTTCTAGCGTAATGAATTTCGGCACCTAGACGACGAATATTAACGAAATGAATCTAATTTTGTTATGTGTTTAGAGTTAATTGGTTAGGTTTGAGGTATAAGGTATTTTCATACGATTTCATTTTTAAGAGCTTTTGTAACAGACATCAGATTCGCTAAAGTAAAAAAAAATCTGATGTAAGATACATATTTTTTGGGACTAGAGTTGACCTAACTATTAAAAAACGAAGCTCACACCATTCAAATTTTGTTTTTTTTTTTTGTATTCCAGTAAAGGTATTGACGATTGATTTTGATTTTATTTTAGGAAAGAATGAGGTCCCGCGTAACTTTTATTTAGTTCACCTAGGTCAGGTTTTGTTTACGAGACAAATGAAAAAATACTTGTCAACTACACAAACTTTAACTCTGTATAATATTACTATGGATTAAGTTACTTACAGTATGTAATGGGAGCTCACCCTTATCCTATACAGTGCTCCGTTTTCAATTTAGTGCAGTACAGCGCATGTGCCCGGGCGCATGCGTAAGCGCGTCTTTAGCTTTCGATTTTTAAGATTGAATTCAGTTGTCGTTTGTTTTTTTGGTGAAGTGTAGATACTTTATTTTGTGAATTACACTGAATGTCGTGATTTTTTTTATTTAAAAAGTAATATTGCAAACTTTTTCGTTTTGGCCCCAGTAGCAAAATCGTGTTATGACTAAAGTAATTTAGTTCCTTTAATCATCTAGGGGCATTTAAAAAAAAATGACTCTCGCTGACATATTATTATTTTTGAATCATATCATATTTATCTAAAACTTTACTATCTTATTATATAAAATAACCAGTGATTCAAAAGTTTATTGGCAAACGATTTTTCAGTACATTGCACGGTAATTAACAGTTAATTGGCAGTTTGTGTTTCAACTTTCATAGTTTACTTAAAAGTAAAACAACATTTAATTTGTAATTTATCTTAAAGAGAAAATTGTAGACTTTAAACTAAGTGCTTTTTCAATACATTTAATTATTTTAATTACTTGTGTTAACTTGAATACGATAATTAATTTATCGTTAAGAGTTATTGTGAGATGTTTTGTTTAGATTTTCAAATTATAATTGTATATTGAATTGAAAACTGCCATCAAAGTAACTATTATTTAATTAATGATTAAGATGTATTTGAGCAATTTTTATTTTGATTCTTGTTCTTGAAATAAAAAAAAATACCTAAATAAAACGTATTCAAATTATTATCAACCCAAAAATCTCTCATACTTTAATCAAATTTAATTCCATTAATATTTTTTATCTACGTAACAATAAACAGCTGTTCAAACAAGTCGACTTCCCATATTTCCTTATTGATTGTAAAGTCGATAACCCTTAGAAAGTGCCGGTACTATGATGCGTGAGTGTACCGAAGATCAGCGATCGATAAACTGTCAGTCGATATGAAATCGGTGTTGAATCGACTGTTAACGATTCTCGTGGTACAGGGTGCGTTTCAAGAACTCAAGTTGTATGGATCGCCGACTCAAGCTGAAGTGCAGTGTGTCAACACTTTTGAGGTAAGTTGTTTTAACTTATTTATACTTGAAGATAGTATAACAAACTACGTAAAGTTGGCAATGGAAGTTCATGAACAGATCCAGGTTTACAAAACTCAATGGAATGTTTTTTTTTCGAATTAACGCGACTGTATCTGTGCCTACAAGTTACTTGTAGCATAATAATTAAAATTAATTGTAAGGTATGTAGTAAATCTGATAATAAATTTTCGTTGCTGACTTCACTTAAAGTTCTTAGCTATTTTTAGATTCCATTTAACATTACACCACAAATCTATTTAGAAATATGATTCAATAAATAATTGTTGTTCACAAACACTAAAAATGTCCGTCAAACTTCAAACGGGCAAACTTTAATTTTACTTAAAGTACTCTTTTAACTATCAAGTTTCCTTTGTACATTTCTAAGTCAGTAATCAATATCTTCTACGACTAAAATAGTACAACAATAATAGATTCAAATGGAAACTTAAATGTACTTCTATCTCCTTCTCTCATTATACACCTACTTTTTGTCATCTTTGCACCACCCTTTGATTAAGTCCGCCATTGTATCAAATGAAGTATCTATAAACAAATAAATATTAATATCATATCTTTACCTCACATTTATTCCTTTGAAGCATTTATAACCAGAAGAATACAGCATTTATCAAGAAATTAGAACCAAGATAATCTCTTGAATATTTCGACAGGAATCCGGCGATGGCGATGAGATTGACATAGACAATTACTTGGTGATTACTCTTACACTTATCGCTTATCACTAACAGCTAGTAACACAGTGTGATTGTGATGTCTTTACTAATATAACACTAAGAATAATAACCTAGAAGTAGAAAAACCAGTGCCAGAATGCTTTTTCAATATACGGTATAACTTTAAGGGTAGGACCCCAGTACTTTTGAAAACACGCGAATTCCGGTCCAAAGTTTGAAGGCCTTATAACCTAGATGTTTAGAAACAGTTTAAGACAGTTTTTTAAAACATCTTGTCTTTAGATCACATTGCGGCCTACCATTACCATCTAGCTAAATTAGCAGGACTAGGCCACTTCTTACGTTAGTTCGTTGCGGTTGTGCAAACGAAGCAGCGCACAATACAGCGTAGGGGGTCGTCTCTCTTTCACAAATGCAACGAACTAACGTAAGAAGTGGCCTAGTCCTGCTAATTTGTGCTAGTAAATGGTAAATATTAGAGCAACGCATTGACATGTGCTAAAATATCCCCTGATACGGCTAAGCCCTGTTGAAGCTACCCATTGTAAATCTATTAAAAGGAAATTATTATTCCTATTCCAATGATGTATCCAACAATTCCAAATTCAGACTTCTATGGCTTAGAGCTTCAAAGGGAACGACGGACTAATGTCAATGCTCCCATAATAAACTTGTCTCTATATAATAGTATCTCTAAGTCATCGACGTTAACAAAGATTATCTTTATTACGAGCAACGATAAGCCCGTTGAGCGGTATGTTCGCAATAAAGCAAATTGCCCGCAAAATTGTCAAGAAAATTAAACTTGTTTATTTAATATAATGGCCTAAATACACATTTAGGGAATCATTTTCCGCCCTTAATGTTTTTGGGAATATCACTTTTAAATTCTAATTGGATGTAAAAAAAAAAATACGATCTCCAAATTAAATAAGGAGTCGTTTACGATATGAAATATTCATCTGTTTGATTAAATATTTTGGAAGAAGTATTTTTATAAAATGTAATTTTATTTATTGGCCTTCAAACACGACACACGGAACCCCTTTTGCTATAATTAGAGTTAAGTGAAAGATAGAAAAATCTTTTGCCCAGTTGCCCAGAACGTATAGTTGTATTATGGCATAATGCTTATCAAATTCTTTCACTGTCCCTTCAAAAATCAGCCTCCAGATTAACAAATTCATTTCAAAAGCAAACAGAGGATAAGCCGTACAGCAAAACTATCATCAAAGCTCATGCATACCACACAAACAAAGTACATAAAACAGGAACAAACACGGAAATACGAAGTACGTACTAGAATATCTCTACTTGACGTTCGACGATCTAGATCGGATGATTTCTAACCTCGCTTGTACGTTGACACTGTGAAGCAAACAGTCATATCGTAAACAAACTCGGTAGCGGAACATTGGATTGCAATCAGGAAGGTAGGGGGCTGAGTGATGGTGGACGCGGTATGGGGATGTAAAAAAGTAGTTTATTGGCTGTTTACAGAGACTTTGGTCACAGTTAAGTCGCCATTAACGTCTCAATTGAGAGAAAGTTTTAAGTGATAGATGGACATTGATAAATCTTAGTTCTTTAAACAGCAATTATTTTTTATTTATAGATCTATAAATAAAAATAAATTGATATTTGTCTTATTAAAGCTCAAGAGTAGCCGGACAAAAAAAAGCCGAACAAAGTCTACCAGGACGGCTAATCTGAAAAAGATGCGTTTTAGTTCGTATTTCCTAAAATTTCGAGTATTTTTCGGTACCATCTATAATTACAAAATTTCCACATATTTGTACGCTTCCTTAAGTCGGTATCACATAAGAACCTATAGTCTTTTCAAATTCAAAGTACTTCGTTTCACGTCTAAGCTGAACATTAAAACAAAAGCATAAATCTAGCTTCTATTGTTTCAGTATTTTATATCTCACAAACCACACTCTTAGCTCGCACTTTCACCGCTCCCTATAACACTGTAACCGCATCCCAATCGTAGGTATCGATGTCACATTGTCAAGTGAAACGGCATCATGTTGTCGTGTTTACACTCAGCATTAGATATCAACTTCTGATAAATCACAGCACAGTTACAAAGCTCTGTCAATTTTGATTTACGGTTCCTATTTCGCAAAACAATATTTATGCTGTCAAATGTTTGAAATATTTGTCTGCGGTGTGACTAGAATAACAAGATAAGATGTTTTAGTGTAATTATGTTCCATAACCTAAATTCACATAACGCTAATAACTGTCAATTTTTAGAGTGAAAGCAATTATAAGTAGACAGTTATTTATTTATTTCGGCCATCAGTCATATCATGGGTTTAAACTAACCACAAAAATATGTTTGGAAATGGTTTTCATACCGACAACCTTTAAATTCTACGCTTCTTAAGTGTCTCCTTTGGCCATGCAGATAAAACAGCGTTCTAAACTCTCATTCTTCACTTCCCATTTTTAAGTATTGTTTAATTCTATCACCCAAAATCGATACCAAAATAATGGCTACACAAATTCGTGTATCATTTCCAGTCAATTAATTCAACCCGAGTCACGGTCGCCGAGCAAACGCGACTTTCCACTCTGATTCAGTAATCAAACCAGTCTACATATCCAGTAACGCTCATAAGTACAAACTTCCTGAAACCCTTTGTTCGCAAACACTTGTGTACCACTATCGTTCGCTAACGACTCGCGTGTTTGCAGAATAAGTAACTACGCTCCTCGTACACAATAGTCAAAGCAGAATTCGTGTAATTCGAGTAACTAGGTAGCTGCCAATTTATAGCAAGTTCGAGTTGAATAAGAAAGTGTCTTGATAAAACTTTTATGCAGAGAAATATATTTGTACGTTTAGTATGTCTAAGTAGTATTTTAATATACCGACAACTGACTAAGTTTGTTCGAATCTAAGGACTTTTTCATCACGAGTTTAGTATTACAAAGAATATTTCATAATAAAAAAACCGTCCGTCCCTTTGTGTGACACATGAATCCAGCTTCTATAACAGCACGAACCAAATAGTTCGCAAATCACTTTTTAAAAACGCAAGCTTCCACCACGGGTCAGCTGCACAATCGTACGATATTTACTAACACCCTAACCCTCATTCCTGCATTATTCAGACACAAATATTCGTGTTGACTCAGCACACTACCCCGTCACTAATTACAGGGTTACATTGTGAATATTTGAACACCCATCCTATGTAATCACGATATTACTAAAAGGAGGTGTCCGTGATTTTATATACGTATAACGAACGAACCTTTTGTTAATCTTGAACAAATGAGATTTGAATAAAATGTTCAAGCTTTATACGGGATTATCTATTCACTCAAGCGTAAATTATGAATTATCATTTTAACACTTCAATAAATAATGTAGAAGACAATGAATTAAAAGCAGGATCTTAACCAGTGTCTGTCATTGTGGAAGCGGAACAACGTTATACTGGCATCTCGTTTCCACAATCAAAACAAGAGGTTAAGAGCTATTAACAAGCGCATTGTTTCTAATCACGTTTGCCTGAAAAAAAAAAACAGCTATAACTAATAAAAAATTAACTGCATCGGGTATAGGTGAGTGTACACAAAGGTTCAATATTTCTATAATAATTTGTTAAATATAGGTCGATCAAGAGGAAGGCGATGCTGAGGGCTCCGGGAGGTACGGCACCATACCGCCGTTCCCTCCTCCACCACCTGGCTTGGACGGTACAGGTATGAAATAAATAATTTATTTCAGTTTTGTTACTTCTGAATGGCAGAAAACACACAGTAGATAAAATATAATTTATTCTGCAAGCATGGGTACAAAATGTCTTGACTTTTTTTCCTGCGACAAAAGCTTTGGAAAACTTACTGCAGTTTAGGCTAGTTAGAGAGAGTATGTGACCCTTATCATTCTTAACACTTTAATTTAAAAAAAAATTGTTAGATCACATGTTACAGGTAAATTATTTTTTTCATCATAGTATCGTACCAATTATCAAATCAAGAGCCAATACTGTCCGTTTCACTATCTAAGGCACTAGGTACACAGAATGACACAATGTTAAAGTTACACAACAGGTACAAAATTCTGGCTTTGGCCGCGATTTAGGCAGGTTAAACATGTCCAAACCAGAACTGCAGTCAGAACAACTGATGAAGACCAATACTGAAGCTAAACTTGCCTTAGCTATCCTCCTACTACTTCTTACAGCTTAGAATTTTGTACTGATGCAGTTGTGGAAGTGAAACGCCGCTCATCTCTGTGTAGTGCGTTGTCTCGCTTTTTCAACTGTTAGAAGTTGGCTTTCAGGCAGGTACCCTAAATTGGAGTTCCCAGCTTACTTAGAGTTTTGTTAGTCTTGGGAATTTAATTTCAAGTAGATTTCTATCACACACTACATACGTAAACGGTATTAAATAAGTATTCTTGATATTTTTTCATGTGTTCTTGTTTTCAGGATATATGCTACGACTGAAAGGCGAAAAAGGCGAACGAGGACCAAGGGCAAGATTTACAGTTTTCATACATTAATTATAAACATCTACTAAATATAATATATCCATCTCTAAAATACTCCCGAATAAAACCATTAAAATTTTTCGATCATTTAAAACGTCATTAAAATTCCGTCCTAACAGTATAACCATTTATTATAAACAAATATGTGATAGGTAGCATAGCAGGTTCACACAAAAGGGGGTCGTGTATTGTTTTCCATAGGATTTATGAGGCCCCTCTGTACCATACATACTGGCATACATATACGTATGACTTTATACCGTATTATAGTATCTGGTATTATATTCTGCTATTTATGTTTGTTGTGTTAGAGTTCAAAATGTAGTGTAGGATAGACGGAGATAGTTTTTTGTTCTTCGAAAAATAAAAGACTGTATTTCCTTCGCGTGTCTGGAAGTGTTATGACAGGGGAAAAGTGGTATTATAAGAACAAAATACTCAACATTTTGTTTAAAAAAAAGACATCAAACAATTAAAAACTAGAGTGATAATTTTAGAACGAATTCAAATTGATTTAATAATAATATGGAAGCAATTGTAGTTATCTGATACAAAGTTATTAAAACAATTTTTGATATGTTATAAGAATACAAAATAAAAACAATTTTATGAGAATTGTCAGGAAATCTTAGTGACAATAAAACGATATCAAGAGCCATTACGTGACACTTAACAATGTGTTAACTGTCACAACCCTTAGCATTGGAAGGCTTTGCGCTCCCCTTATTTTAATATTCGTATGATAAAACATTTACAGGCATTTCAGGGTTTCAATATGTGTGACATACATCTTGGCATATTTATGTCATGTTCGAGATAAAAAAATAAAACGGTCTATTGCAGAAACTTGTACAACTTTTACAGTTAATCTTACGTAGAGTAATTATTTAAGTAAAATACATAATCTCAATCTTACAAAACTGATAATAGAAATTCCAATCAGAGCATAATATGAGATTACAATACTATAGTTTAAACTGATCCGAATTTATTTAACAAATTATTGTTGCATCAAAAAGTATACTTTTTTCCTTAGCTGACGATCTAAGTAATTTACTATTTATATTATATAACTTAACTACACAAGTACATTATTATGTATTTATTTAAATATTTTACAAAAGAATAAAGTTACTAATGAAATTCAAAGTCAGAAAACTTTATGAACACCCTTTCTCATCTCTTACTCTACATACAGGGTGCTCCAGGTGAGTCTATCAGAGGACCACCGGGACCTCCCGGGCCTCCAGGACCCTCCGGTCCTTCTGGAACTCCAGGAGTCGTTGCAGAAATATCCGGCTCCGGAGATGATGTAAGTATGAAAATAGTAGTAGAAAGTAGAGTTCTTTAGATAAGAAATGGGATAGTAGAGTAGTACCTAATATGTAGTTTGAGTTGTTTAGTGTTAAACTTATTTGGATTTTTTTGTAAATTTTGTTTTCATGGTACAATTAAAAAAAAAACTAAAATCTATCTAGTTCCCTTTTAATATTTCATACAGGCATTTATGTAACTTTTTCACAAAATTAACAATACACATTTTCAGAATCCGTAAAACTAAACTTCTATGTTGAAATAGGTACTTTTCAGACAAATTGTATTCATATTTTAATACTTGAAGTTTTTGCCGCATAAAGATGAATAGATACTGGACTTATAACCAGGCCTCGCTATCTTTTCAATATGGAGGCAGGACTTAATCTGATATTAAACTGTATAGCGCAGAGTTCTCATTTAGCCTGCGGACTTTCCTTACCTCCCTCGATCCAAGGTAAACAATTTGAGTGGTGGAAGTCATCGTTACTAGCGATACTGTGAGAATATTGTTTTTATAATAACTTTCGTGAGGATGATTCATACTTAAACGTTATAACGGTTTACTCACGCGTATTTATCGGATTAGCGGCGGGCCCCGCCGCCGCGTCAGCTCATGATTAAGGACTCCGGTTGGGTCCGAAACTAGTCGGGCTATCCCGATAAATACGCGTGAGTAAACCGTTATAACGTTTAAGTGAGAATATTGTTATTTTCTTCCTCCTTTATACGGAAATTTAATTTCTGCTTTCTAAGTAGGTGCAATTTTTACCTGATATGTTGATTCTTATCAGTAGTTCTTACAACACTGATTGCTGGGAGTAAGTTTTGCTACAACAAGTACAAGAATAATAATAATTAGGTATGTCCGATTCACCGATGCTTGTTCTGAGTCTCGGTGTCTTTGAGTATGTGAATTTCATGTCAGGGGATCTCCCCGCGACACAAAGATTAAATTCTTTAGTGTCGGAGTTGAAAAAAGCTAACCTGACAAATGTGGAGCGGTACTTGATAATATTTTTTAATCAATTTAGACTTTGAAATTAGTATTTTTACGACCGAAACTTGTTAGACTCGAAGCCGAGTCCAACATTGCATTGCTTCGGAAACAGATCAGATATTTAATTTATAGACAAGTCCTTGGAAGTTTTAGAAATATTTTTATTTTTCAAAAATCTATGTTTAAATGCACGTGTATTCAAATCCCGGATTTCATTCAAAGATAAAATTGCTAAGTACTAATCAGTAAATGAGTCAGCGTACATTTTTTATCGCAATTTAATATGTTTAAAATGTAATTATCCAGGATAAGATTAAAATAAGCATCTATTTAAAATAGTTGTTGTTAGTTAGATTTCAAAACCGAAAGTATTATGAAAACCATCATACGAATTTCTTAATTTTCTCTTGAAAATTGTTCCTAAAGTTATTTTATTTGGTATGGTAATCGCTCTTTATTAATATATTGTTTTACTGAGCGAAAGCAATTAATATTTTTTTCGTATCAAAACCGCATATTTCTGTACGAAGAACGTTTTGCTAAAACCTGAAAATGTATGCTTATTGTAACGTTTATGTTACGAATGTTTGTTGCAATATACTTGATTTAAGGTTGTATTCATTTGCATTAGAACATTTGGGGAATTAATATTTATTTGATAGGACGGCAATCCGACACGGCCGGAGAAAGATCAATTGCAGGGCCCAAATTTTTACATGCCTTCCGAAACACGGAATGACAATTACACAGTTTAAAAATTTATCACATTACGTGCTAAATGCCCATACAAGCTCACATTCGTTAAATACCAGTCCATTCATACATAAAACACATAATATACTACAGTATACACTTTCAGAGCTCAGTTTATGCTGGTCTCTTATCACTTGCACCGCGTCAGGAGCATAATAGTGACTATCTCTACTTACCTCGGTGGTCACAATACGTAGTTGTATCTAACATGAACTTGAATAGCCTATTGAAAGCCAACTTTTTACATTATTCTCGGTCACTTGAGACCCGCTGTATAAAATGAATGTGAATTCACAAGGTTTTTTGCTGTGATATGCCTAGTGTTTTGAAAAATGAATGTTTTAAATTCTTTGTTGAGGTTTTGAATATTAATGGTAGGGAATATCTACTGTTTAATGAATAAACGAGAATTTTCAATGATTTCAATTTGTTGACAACAGTGAAATACTTATCTAACTACCATTTTTTATTCAAAGTCTAGGTTAACCTACATTAAAATTAGCTTATCCCCATTCATTCAAGCTAAGTACGCTGAATATGATCTGTAATTAATCCTAAATTACTACATTTAGGATAGGTCCAAATCATCTTTACAAATACCCAGGACCGTATTTCTGTGGTATATTAATGCTTTCCAATTATATCTTGCGTCCTCATAAAATATAATATTCCTTATATTAATAGAGGATATAGTGGAACATTCAATATTGGCGACTAAATTGGAACATTCTGCCCGTTACAGTCGTAACAAAGTTTATTATGCTCTTGGCGCCCGTCCTACATTCGATTTGACAATATCGATTCAATTGATTCGCTATCCGAAAGGCTTTGCGTCGAATCGTCACTATAACGATGTTAACTAACCGAATTTGTCAATTTATTTCTTATTTGTTTATTTTTATTACTTTTTTAATAATTACCTTTAATGCTCTTATTGATTTTCTCTTGTTATTTAGTATCTTAATGCCTAAATCTTGTAGTTCAATTTAGCGTAGAATGCAGTATGATGAATGGACCTATTAGAATTATTCTTTTTTTCATGAACACCTTTCTAAATTTACATTTCTCTTTTCTTGCACCTCTTTGGAATTGTCACAGAGGAGTACAGTCAAGGTTAGTATGATTCATAAAAAATTACAATTGGTAAAGGGAAATAACAACCAACCTAAGTTTTCAGCCACTAACAAAAGCAAATAAAAACTTCTGCTCCGTTTATTTACTTAAAAGGATTAAAATCAGCAAAACAAACTTTCGTGTAAAATGAGCCTCTATTATGTGAAAATGTTTCCGGCTAAATGAGTTTTGCATAATGAGAGATAATGCCTGACAACCCTAATGAGATCCGGGTCCTTTGCAAACCGACCAGAATACGCCAACTTGGTCAACAAACACTGCACAATAGGCGAGGGTTGTTACTCGATAAAAATAATCACAGCCATTATGCCTGGATTACACCCGGTCGTTTGCCGCATCCAACTATACCGCACATGACCACGATTAAATGTGTAAATGTATCTATAGTAATTCAACTAATTCAATTGGAACCACATTCCTGTGCAGAATTTGGCACGATGCCCCATTTGGTTGACCATTTCATTGGGGGCTATATACAGTGCCATGATCAATACAAACACTACTGCGTATTAATGATTTGTAAATATTAGCCAAAACTTTTTATTGATTTAACGAGCCAGCTTGTGATGCAAGCATTGTTCACCAAAAATCGGTAATACAAAAGCAGGGATCGCTTAAAACAATTTTCAAGTGGTCAATAACGGTTCTCTGTTCTCCTTAGGACCTTTATAATCTGTTCAATCCTGATTGTTTCTGCCTCGTTCAGGCCTTTTGAATCAAGTGTAAATCATAAGTACTCAATGTTCTTTCTCTTTGTAACATTGTCCCATTAATGCCGAAATGTTGATGGGATGAAAGCTTTTCTTCATTCGAATGAAATTGCTTTAATAATTTCAATGATTTCTTAAAAGGCTTTCAATACTGTTTGGAATGGTTTGGTGGTGCGTTTTATTTTTCTGAATCACAAAATACGTATTTAGAATAATTTTCTTCAGCAGCAGATATTCGGAGAGAACTACGCATCGCTCGGTCAATGTGGCTGCAACTCCAGCACGATACTGGCACTTTTGCAAACCGCTCCCGAACTGAAAGGACCTCCTGGGCCTCCAGGGATAACTGGTGCTGATGGAAGAACTGGCTCACCTGGTTTACCCGTAAGTATTGACAACTAGTTCACAATTAGTTACATTTTAATATTTACAGAAATAATAAAAATATTGAAGCGTTTGGTTCATTAAAATTTTGTCTAAATATTCCCTACAACTTCAAACCTTTTCGGCACTAACCCTAGAAATAATGAAGGATTTATAAATCTCACGTCGCATGGATGGCTGGCTAAAATTGGTTTACGAAGGGGTCTTACGCAATTTTCAAGCTTCATGTGTAGCAAAAAAATAATAATACCCAATATTCTAAATTAAATTTATTGCAAACATGCATATTACAGGGCCAGCCGGGAACACCTGGAGAACGTGGGCCAGTGGGTCCACGAGGTGATAAAGGTGACCGAGGTGATGTTGGTCCAAGAGGAGCAGAAGGACCAGCCGGTCCTAAAGGTGAGGCAGGAGTCGATGGCAGAGCGGGAGCCCCTGGTCCGCCAGGCCCCCCGGGAACACCCGGCCCTTCAGATTACAGTAATTTTGATGTAAGTATTACAGAAGTATGTTCTGCTTCTAAAGCTATAAGCGTTGTTTTGTGTAACTACTGGTTGCTGATTTTAAAATTATAGTTCGAAACCAAAACAGATCGCGAATTCTAGAACATACCAACGGGTTATTTTTTCTTAATTTGAGATTTTCTGCAAAATCAGCCACTTGTATTATGTATTTGATATATTTTTTTATGAAATTAATAAAATTTGTAATGCTAATTTATAAAGCTCTGTGTGTATTAACAAAATATGTTAGTAGCTTAAAATTAAGAAGTAGATTCATTGCCTAAGTTCTAATCAGTGTGTGATTTTTATCATTTTCATGCCATCCATTTCTATTAATTTAGTCAAATTGGAAGCCTAGACAAATATACAAGGTAAGTTTTAGAAATCGTAGTTTATTTATCATCGATGCTTCTTAAGCTAATGTCTAGATACTCGTACATTTAAAAGCATTATAAGCTTGCTACCGATTCGTTCGTCAAATGAGATAAAGAACTTTAAAAATAAAGTTTAATTAAAATCAGAAATAAATAAAGGAATTTTATCATTGGAATCTTGAAATACGAGGAATAAATTCCAGCGCTCGTCAACTGCTTATTAAAAAGAGAACTAGCTATAAATTGACTGTTTGACTAGGTACATTGCAATAAGTCGTCAAAATATTCGAACTGCCAAATGACAAACCTCGTTTACAAGAAAGTTCCAAAGAATCGATCTTCGGTTCTCGATTACCTTCATTGTCGAGTCACTTTGTTTGTGACTAAAACGAATTGCTTTTCGGAGGCAACGATTGTGCCCGCTTTAGCAAACAAACCACTCCGAATAACTTGGGCAAAAGTGTGAAAGTGGCTTGTTCACTCTTGATTTATACCGACGACAGTCCCAGATAAGGGAATTTATTTGAAAACCTCTCGCAAAGTTTTGTCATGTGTATCGTTTGCATAAAAAATAATTTGAGCCTGCCTTTTGGTGAGTCTTTGTTGGAACTTATTTTGGCGCCTTCCGATTTGTATATTTTTTGAATAACGGGAATTTATATTTGCAAACAATGTAGAAGCGATTTTAATCTGTTATAAACTTGAAACTTGTTTCAAAATTTTGACGTCCCACTCATAAAAAGCTGGACCTTTCTCAAAGCAAATAAACTGCAATTAAAAACTAAAAAAAGTAATAACTAAATAATCTACCAGGAATCCCTCATTGGTTCGTACGGAGGTGCTATTGGTAGACCTGGAGCTCCTGGACCTAAGGGTGACGTAGGCCAACCTGGACCGATAGGACCACAAGGCGAAAGAGGCTTCCCAGGTCAAAAGGGAGAAAGGGGGCAAGCGGGCATCGGTGGACATAAAGGAGATAGAGTAAGTTAAAGACCATTTTTTTTTTTAAACTATGTTTTAATTCTGAAAGTTTATCGATATTTTTAAATTAAATGTACAATTTCACAGGGCTACCTGGGCCCTCAAGGTGAAAGAGGTTACAAAGGTGATCGTGGCAGCCCAGGACTGGATGGAAGACCTGGAATCCCAGGCGCCAGTGGCAGGCCAGCAGACAAAGGCGAAAAGGGTAAAATAACTCCGTAATTCCACTATTCCAATGCTACATCAATTTTATTAGATCATCCTTTAGCGGTTGTGAAATCACGTTATACTGTCAATGTCAGTCGTCGAGAATATCTAGGGCAGTTATCACGTATACCAGAAACCCGAATTCTGAATGCTGATCTAACGCAAAGATACCAATTGTCCCTTACTAGTTGGATTGTCGAGGTCAGATGGAAATCGCTCTGTCAAATTTCGAGTTATCCCAAACGTACTGGGGAACGAAATTCGTAGTTTCATAGCTTTTAGCTTATTTCTCTTTACATTTACGTTGTTTCTTGTATGTGAAGAGGATTTTATCTAATTGCTCCTAATTATTAATATTAGTTTTATAACGAATTTTTACTGTAAAGTTTATAAAAATACAAATAGAGGAACTCAACTTATTACAATTTAAAAATACGAGTCAATAAAAACGTCATTGACACACTACAAAAACGCGTACCTACTTTATTCCATTCTGTTTACGTCAACAAAGTTATTAATAACACTGGATTATAATGTTATTTTTTTGCTCTATTATGTATCATACTTAAAATATTATTGTTGCTAGGTGAAAGAGGAGAGCCGGGACCACCAGGACCACCAATAGCTGGTGTTTATAACCCTGATGACGCCGAGTTTCTGGTTACGGGTATGAATATTATATTTTTTTGTTACAATAGTATTTTTTGAGCTTAAAATACTTGGAATAAATAGTAAAAAACTGTATTTTTATGACAAAAAGAAGATATAAATAAGTTATTCAATCATCATGTTGATTATTGATAAAAAAAATGTATTCGTGTTCATGCATTTAATCAAATTATTCAGTTTTTTGTATATAATATGCAATCAAATCATTTCAATAAAACGATTTAAATATGTACGTGTACTCAAAATACTCGTAAAGGTGAAAAATATATCACAGAAGTGTAAAAAAAACGTTCGCATATTTACCCTCAATTTATTTTTATAGGACAAAGGCAAGCTGTGGCTGGCTTGAAAGGAGACAAAGGTGAAAAGGTGAGGTTTTGAATTTATTATTCAAATACCAATTACGTTGGGACGCATTTGTGAACAATTCTGTTTTCATTGATGTCAGTATCAAGTGGTGAGGCGAGTTTTAATTGAAAGAGATATTTTGGAGTGGCCGTCTCTCTGTTTCTATGAACTTTAGACTCGTATTAAAGTGTGGTTTTTATGTTCAAAGGATTTAAAAAATAAATGAATAAAAGTAATAAAGTGTGACTTCGACGTTAAAAAACACTGTTATATTTATAAATAAATTTAAACCAGTATCATGACGACAAGCCATTTATAATACGTCAATTATGTTAATACTCAGTTTTTGCTCATCCCAATATAAAAACTTGTCAAAATTATAAACATCATACAATTATTTTAAGTTATTTTCACTTAATAGGGTGAAAAGGGCGCTGGTGGGAACGATGGCCCTCCAGGTTTTCCTGGCAAAGATGGAAAGTCGGGTGAACGCGGCGACATCGGACCATCGGGGATGCCCGGCATTTCTGGACCACCAGGTCCCCCTGGATTAAAAGGGGAAAGGGGAGAACGGGGCCCACCTGGACCTATCAGCGTTACTATGGCTGGATCAGATATTGTTACCATCAAGGTAGGTTATTATTTCCGAAATATGTACTACCTTGTAAATTAAAATTTTAAATATAAAGTACAAAGCAATAGGTATGTATAAAATTTAAATTACAATATAAATAGTCTCTGATCTGTATCGGTAAACAGGGTCCAAGGTCCAAAATGTTATGCATGTTTCTACTGAATACAGTCATTCCATCTAAGATTTTTGGTATTTTTTAAACGACTCACGTTAGTACGTGAGAATTGAATCCTTGTATCAGAGAGGTTTAACAGGCATTCAGTTTACATGCACAGAGGCACCCATAATTAGAACAAGCATATCTGGAACTCATAAATTCTTGCCCTACGCGCGAATCAAACCCGCGATACGTCACGCACAGTGGTAATTGGCGTGATGACCTCTATCACTCGGCTATCCGTGCGTTCTTAGAAAAAGAAAATGACCATAAAATATCACAGATTCAATTACACTGTGTGTTTTTCTTTGACACTGATAATTGGCGTTATTTAAATGCCTGTGACCCATCCTCGACATTCACCTACATAATTACGATTCAAGGTCACCTGATGTAAATAAACTTTGTAGTCGGTTCACGAACATCAGGTTAGGAGTATTGTAAGCATATATTTGGTTAGTAAAATGCTACAAAATTTAAATAGCCGATTGAGTTGACATTTAAAACAATAGAGATAAATTAGTTTACTATTCTCATCGGAATATTTTCAAGGTTATTTAGACTATAGATAGAGAAGTCAATTTAAGTATCGATAAGATAAAACAATAGGATTAAAAAATAGAGTAATTAAAATTTAGTTCTTGTTTCTAAGGTATTAACTATGTAATTGTGATAACAGGGTGATAAGGGTGATGCTGGGGTGAGGGGGAGGAGGGGACGGCCTGGGCCACCCGGTCCAAAGGGCAGCCTTGGCGGCCAGGGACCCCCTGGTCTACCCGGACGACCAGGGGATAAAGGGGACGTTGGCTTACCTGGATGGATTGTAAGTAGCAATTATTTGTCCAAAAAAAACAAAATCTTGAACCTTTTGACGGGCCTGTTGGTCTAGTCACTAGACCAACAGGTCTGTCAAAAGATTAATGACCTCTGGTATAGCAGTCAGGGCCACTAATCACTAGAGTCTAGTGGTTAGAAGTGACTGCTAAACCGGAGGTCGTGGGTTCGATTTCCACTAGGACAAATCTTAGTGTGATGAGCTGAGCACGATCATTTGTTCTATGTCTGAATGTAATTTATCTGTAGCATGTACATGTAAATTTAGAAGTGTTTTAAGTATGTTTATCAGTTGTCTAGTACTCATAATACAAGCTCTGCTTGGTAAAAGACTAAATGGCGTTGTGTGAAACTCGTACAATATTTTTATTTATTTTTCTTATTAACATAATCTTCGAGCAATTAAACGTTAATTCGTTTTGACATGTTCTTAACAACTTGCCTCTTTAAGAACATCTTAAAACTAGACGAAGGAATCGGTTTTTGCTACTTCATACCTTGTAGTATTAGACATACCTAATTAGATTTGATAGCGAATTAAAATTATTTAGACATTAAATCACGTACGTATTAAATGACTTAACGGTTTTATTTTTTCTTGCTGCCCAGAATGCAAAGGTACGTTCTTATTATGTGACCACGTCATTGCGTAGTTTACTCGTATAATCATTTCAAGGTTGACATTCGTGACTGTACAAAAATTATCTAATTGATGAGCTTGACTGTTTTTATACGACCGGTTTTTGTTTTGTAACAAAGGGACGGGTCATCAATAAAACTCTTCATACTTAAAATGTTTTTTTAATAATATTAGATAATCATAAAACTGGTCGTAGAGTTAAATTGTTTGTTTCTTGTTTCTAATTTTAATTATGATTGTAGGGTCGACCAGGCACTTTAGGACCCCCTGGAGCACACGGGCCTCCAGGACCCAAAGGCGAGAAAGGAGATCCAGGAGTCAATGTCTTAGATGTTTCTATGGTAAGTAATACATTTATTTAAAACGGGAAAAATAAATAGGTCAATGGAACTAACTTGCGAACGGTATACGACTAACACATTGCACAAGTAAATTCCATCAATAAATAAAAGGAGGGATATTGCAAGGTTTATGAAGATCATAAACTAAGCAAAATCAGTATACAAGTACTTAGTACCTACAAGAAACCAGGACTAACACTAATAGAAGAAGAAACCTTAACAATTAAATCACAAACTTGCAATAAATAGGATATTCAGTCTGTTTCTTTGCACAATGCTGCTAATTTCTATTACGCTGTGTAGAACTTCTCGCGTCGCTTTAGTTTTAGGGGCAGGCCTCCGATGAATCCTTCTGATACGATTCCAGTTGGTTCAGGCAAGGGGAACTCGACAGTGCAAGCTGCCGGCTCCACTGAGTATTTTGCTAAAACTGCTGCTAATCCAGCCATAGACTGCATTTGACCTAATCTTGCACCTGTAAAATATTTAAATCAAGATAACGTTTTTGTTTTTCTTTTAATTTTCCTACTTTTTATGCCTACAAATTAATCTAGCCAAAATGTCTTTTATCAAATTTTATCTGTGAATCGATTACAAGTATTTACGAGTATGCTTTTGAAACCTAGGTATTTTATAATAACGCGATTTTTTTTCACTTTATTTTGATTATAATATTCAAAATGTTTTTCATTACATGACGTGCATAATGCATGCTAACTACATCGAGGTAGAATAATTTTATTCAAGGTTATTCTATGCAATATTTAGCGAATGGCGAGTTGCGATTGTTTTGACTGATAGGTACCCAGATTTTTCACAGAACAAAAAGGTTGTATATTAAATAGAGTCATAATTTTTACTTACCAACGCATGCACGGGGTCCTTCTCCAAACGGCAAGTAGACAAAATTCTTGATATCATCCTTAGCACCATCGACGAATCTCTCAGGGTCAAACTTTTGAGGTTCTCTGAAGTACTTCTCGTCTCTATGTAGAGCTTGAATAGGAATAATCACTTTAGTGTCTTGAGTAATGGTCAGGTCTAACTCTGGGAACGTGTATTCTGGCACACAACACGATCTGATCAAGTATGCCACTGAAGGATACATCCTCATTGACTCGTAGAATGCCATTTCTAAATATTTCATCTCCTTTATTGCGTCGTATGTAATCTTATTGTTATGTTTTGCCAAAACGATGTCAACTTCTTTCATTATTTTTTCTTGGAATTCTGGATGGAATGCTAGTCTGTGTAAGGTGTAACTGGAAGCAGTAGATGAGGTCTCAAAACCGGCTCCAAAGAAAACAAATGCTTGAGCAGTCATTAACATGTCATCCATTTCTAAATCTACTATTTTAGGTGTTCCATCGGGATTCTTCTTTTCAATGGACTCTCCAATAATTTTACCCTTTTCTCTAAGTTCCAACATTAAGTCAATGAAATCGTTTCTACCAGAGGGTTTGTAATTTCTGTTCTTCAACACGGTTTGTACCAAGTGCTTCATGTTTACTTCTAACTCTGGTGCTAACAAATGTATGTTCTTGCACAATTCTGGGAACATAATCTTAAAGGCTCCGGCCATAGCATCTCTGAATCTTCTCTCGAAGATTCTTTTACCGAGTTTTCTGAAGTGTGAGTTCTCATCTGTCAAAGAGTCCATATCAATACCGAAAGCGCACACACCAATAAAGTCAGTAGTGTATCTGGCCATAAGTTCTCTGACGTCGTAGAATTCCCTGTCTACGACCTCTTCAGTAATAACTTGCAATTTCTCTGCTCTGTCAGTGATGATGTGGAACATGGCCTTCAATTTTCCAGTACTGAACGCGGGGGTGAACCTCTGTCTGATAAGACGCCATGAGTCGCCATCAGCAAAGAAAATGTTCTTGAGTAGAGGCTCAATGACCGTCTTGTGTGGATTAAGACCTCGGGCGTAGAAACAGTTGAAGTCTGTTGTCAAGATCCGTTTAATGATTTGTGGATCTCTGATTACTAGTTCGGGAGCTGTTCCTCTAAAGAATCCAACGACTTTTTCTTCCGGGTACCTGTTGTATGTATCAGTGGCCATCATAGCCATACTGGCCTGCTGCATAAACTGTTTTAAATTAGTTCCAAACACTGGTAAAGGCGTGTCATGTTTGACGCCTCTTTTCTTCCAATAATCGAATGTCCGAGTTCCGTAGAAGTAGAGAGTCACTAAGCCGATTATCACTAATATCAAAAACATTTTGTTTTATTTACGCATACACGCCCGAGGTTAGTCCACACAACGCGCGATCAGCACGTACACTACTGCCGAAACGAGTATGCCGTACTTATTTAAAGATATATTAGCGAGTATTCGATAACACGCTCGTATTCAGTGTTCGCATTATCTTCTTTTAAGCTTACGTTAATCACTGATATTGATAATAGAAGTATTAGTTTAACATGAGTACGTATTGCTTCTTCAATAATTGTTTTTTTTTTAATTATCTTTTTTTTTGCAACGTTGCTAAGGAATGTGAAAAGACAATCTCTATTATCAAGTGTCAAGGATTGATTCGAATTATCAATATTTACGAATTTCGACATGAGAAAAAGAAAGTTGTTCTGTCATTAACAAAACCAGTATCCCACTAACCATTATATAAAAAAATCAGAACCTTAAAAGTAGTCAGGTAACCCTTTTTGTACCTTGACGTCGTCGAGTAAAATGAGACGGCGGAACTTATCAGTTCACGATAATTTGCGCTCATTAAAAAAATCTTACTGATCTGTATAATAGCGTCATTTGTGCAGTTAAGTAGATGAACGGCGGACTGCATGACAGTGACAATAATAACGAAAATGGACTCAATTGTTTTGTAATAAGACCTAATATTGGAAGTCCTACTTTTAATGAAAGGTTTATGTATATTATGTGCCAGTCAAGGATTCGTAAGTACTTTTCTTAACCATCTGTTAGAGATGTTCCATTACAATACTAAGAGCATTTAATTGGTGTTGAATGCCATCTGCAGTCAATAACAAGCTGTTTCATTGTACCAGACGTCAAACGATCAATTACTTAAATTGATCCATTGGTCCCACTTGTATCAGAAATTTTAAGTCGATGAAATTATCAGTGATAGATGATAAATTTGAATTTTAAGTGCAAATTATGAAGATAGCAAATTAATTTCATCTATTAATTTTATCGTGAATGACGCACGTGAAATGTAAGTGATACTTAATTCGTTGGATTAAGAAGGATTAAATACAGTTTGTTGTTAAGAAAACAACAAATAAATTAATTTTTGATTTTCGTTGTTAAGTCAACTGATTTTTAGAAATCTCTTACACGGATTTTTTATAATAATATATTAATTATCCGTAGGTACATTTTTACATTCATACCTACTGCAATACACTCTAGCTTTATATACTTTGGTGCATAAGCCAGATTATTAGTCAGGCCTTTATCCAACAACGAGTCAGCATAAAGTTGCAAATATTTTTATTAAATTTAATACGCTAGCAAAACCGTAAAATACTTTCAATCATTAACCTCCTCTATCCTCATCCAATCCTCTTTTCAAGAGATATTTAAAAACGCAAAGCTTGAGTTCAATCAATCGATGTTATTTATAAGCGGGCTACAAATGCCCCTAGGTAAACAGAAAAAGGTCATGTTCACATTTGGTATTCAGTACACGCCCGTAACAGGGCTGTTATGTAAATATAATCATACAAAAGAACAGTCGACCTAAAAATTCCGCTCGTATAGTCAGCATCAAAATGCGGACGATCAAATCGTTTAGAGTAATTTGTACTTTATTTTTGTACAGCTAGGGTTGGTTTGCAGTTGGCTTAACGATAGATGTTTAATTTTAATTGTCCTAGCGAATATTTAAAATGAGAAGGAGACTTGGTGTGTTGCGTTTTAACGCCTAAACAACTAAACCGATCTACAAATATGTCACTAATTGTGGAAAGCTACAGGAACTCCGTGGTTGAGAAAAAAAAACCATCATAAGCATAATTACAACATTTTAATTTATTAAAAACATTAAAATGAAATAATAATAGGTCGGGGAAAAAGTCTTTTCGCATTATTGTATGTAAGAACTTGTAATAAAATCTTTCTCTCTCTGATAAAATTAGAATTTGGAATTATGTTATTTAAAATTTTAACTTTCAATTATACCAAAATCAGCCAGATACAAATACCATTATAGCCAAAAAAAAATTATTACAAGTTCATAAATACTATAACGCGAAAAAACTTTTTCCCGGACCTAATATTTGAGCAAATTAATAGTATTAAAAATAAAGACCAGAGAACCGTAACCTTCCAAGTGCATGTTCATCCAAGTAAATTGACATGATAAGTCTATGACTTAAGCAAATCTACAACTAATTTTACTACGTAGGTCACAGGGTCCATAATTTTTTATATGTCTAACAGCTTACCAACAGTTAAAATGTACATTGTCATTAAGAACGCAATAAATATTGAATGTTCGATTCTTTAAAAAAAACATCGTCAATTTAAAACTTACTTTATAAGGTACTAGGTTACCTACTTATTTAATAACGTACTACAGAAATCGCCTTTGAATATAGCCTTAAACGGAATCACGTAAACTATAATAAAAAAATACATATTATAGAGTTCTGTGATAGAGTTCTTAACGTTAGTATTACGTATTATAGGGATACCGACAGAGTACGAAATGTAAAAACCTTCTTTAACACGCAATGGATTTTGATCCGATATTTTTAATATAAAAAAAGTTTCTTGAGGAAGGTTTAATGTATAATACATCAATGTTGCACACGTACAAAGCTGGGGCAGGAGCTTTATAAAACGTTTTTGCGATATTTAAACCTAATTACTAAAGCATTATAAAAACCTAAATGTTCGTATAACTTTGTTTAGTTGAAGTTTTTATTTCATAAAATCTAGTCTTGGTGACCTCGTTATCTCAGATTAATCAGTTAATTCGATCATTAATAGACAGAATTGTTTTTAATCATAGCATTTAAGTTCACACTATTCAAAATAAACATTAATTTACATAGTAATTAACGCTTAATCTTTAACAAGCTAAAATAAATTAAATTAAGTTTACCTATCTAAACAAAAACCAGTAATATTACATTGTAATTCAATTTCATCACTTAAAACTAGTTACTTAATATGCATCTAGGTACAACTTTATCAAAAATTTCAGTCTATTATATGAATATAAATCTTCAGTTGCATCATGTACTATTATAGAATTTTTCTCGTCGTTTTAATTTCAAGGGCAGTCCACCAACGAAACCTTCTGAAACTGTGCCTGTCGGTTCAGGCAATGGTACTTGTAGACTGCAAGCGGCAGGCTCAACGGAGTATTTTGCTAAAACTGCTGCTAGTCCAGCCATTGACTGCATTTGACCTAACCTTGCACCTGTAATAAGAATACAATTTGTGAAAAAAAATATATTTGAGTAATGTTTAATGGGTTTTGTCGGATGATTTAAAAGGATGCAACAAAAATCTAAACTCTCCATATAATATGATATAACGTTTCACAAGGTGATACTTTATTGTTGCTACTTTATTGTAAACACACGACATATTACGAAATATAATTTAAAATAACATACCAACACAGGCTCTGGGTCCCTCTCCAAATGGCAAATAAACGAAATTCCTTATAGCTTCCTTAGCGCCTTCCGCGAACCGTTCAGGGTCAAACTTCAATGGGTCTCTGAAGTACTTTTCATCTCTGTGAATTGCTTGAATAGGAATAATCACTTTAACATCTTCAGTTATAGTCAAATCAATTTCAGGAATCGTATATTCTGGAATACAACACATTCTGATTAAATAAGCTACTGAAGGATACATCCTCATTGATTCGTAAAAAGCCATTTCTAAGTATTTCATCTCCTTTATAGCGTCGTAAGTGATTTTGTTGTTATGCTTTGCCAAAACAATATCGATTTCCCTTTGTACTTTCTCTTGATATTCTGGATGGAATGCTAGTTGATGTAAAGTGTAACTTGAGGCTGTAGATGAAGTCTCAAACCCTGCTCCAAAGAAAACAAACGCTTGAGCAGTCATTAACATGTCGTCCATTTCAAGGTCTACCATTTTAGGTGATCCATCGGGATTCTTCTTTTCAATAGACTCTCCAATAATCTTACCCTTCTCTCTAAGTTCCAACATCAAATCAATAAAATCGTTTCTACCGGACGGCTTATAGTTTCTATTCTTTAACACTAGAAAGACGGAAGCAGTCATTTGACTGTAATTTGATTTTAAATTTTGAATAACTCAAAAACTATTTAACTTTATGTACTGAGACTTTATGACTTTTATTAATATTACTAGATAAATGAAATTATGTATGAAAATAACTCTCGTCTCTTTTGTTTATTGTTTAAAATCTTGATATACCGAGAAAGACGGCGGCAGTCATTTGACGGTTGATATCGGCTAAGTATTTATTTGTAATATGAGAAGGAAGAATACGAAATAATGTGCGCTCTGCCCATTGTTTGGAGCATGCTGGTCATATGAGTCAGTACAGTTACGACTGCATATCAATTTTGTCAGAATTATTGTAAGTGATTCGTGAATAATGTCTCGAGCCCTTCAAAATGAAGAAATCCTTTCAATATTGCAAAATATTTGTGAAGATGAATCGGATTGTGGGTCTGAGAGTGAAGAACGGGGTAGTGAGGATGATAATGTACCATTTATCAGTTCGAGTTCCTCCACGGATGAAAGTGACCTGGAAGATCAGATACCTCTAGCAACTTTACGAACTGTTGACAGGTTGAGTTCTCGTGGCCGCGGTCGCAGCCGTGCTCGTGGTCGAGGTCGTGGTAGGAGTCATAATTTGGAAGATTCATGCAGCACGTTACATGACAATGTTGAAATAGATTCAAATCATCCTAAGAAAAAGCCAAAAACTGTGACCTTTTACAATGCTACCAAGTACAGCGTGGATGTGGCTGACCAGATGGCAAAAAATATAGTGTCAAAGCAGCATCTCGAAGGTGGCCTGTACAGGTATTTTTCAATATTTTGGACCTAGCAGGGATAAATTCCTTCATTTTATATAAGAAAATGTCAGGCAGCAACATAAAACGAAGGAATTTTATACTAAGTTTAGCAAGTGAACTTAGCGGCAAAGTAGAAATTGAATTGAGACCCTCTGAAACCGAATTATTGCCCAAAGAACCAACACCTTCTACTTCTCGATCTACACTTAAAAATCCGGAAAGTAAAAAAGGCGAGAATGCTATATGCAAAAGTGCAAAAATAAAACAAATAAATTATCTCTTATACTCTTGCAAAAAACCACTTTGCGGCCCTTGTAACGTAAATAAAATCTTAAAATGTAAAAATTGTATGTGAATTAAATAAATAATTATATATTTTACTCTGTTTCATTACTGTAGTTACTAATTTTAGCAAATAAATCATAAAAAAAATTAAATAAATTGGGGCAGTCATTTGACCGGTCGCCGGTCTTTGTAGGTAGATGAATTTTCCCGTCTTTCTAGTGTTAAAACAGTTTGTACCAAATGTTTCATATTTATTTCCAATTCAGGTGCTAAAAATTGCAAGTTTTTGAACAGTTCTGGGAACATGAGTTTCACAGCACCTATTGTAGCGTCTCTAAAAGTCCGTTGGAAAATTCTTTTCCCTAGTTTCCTAAAGTGGGAGTTTTCATCTGTCAAAGAATCCATATCAATACCGAAAGCGCACACGCCAATAAAATCAGTAGTGTATCTGGCCATGAGTTCTCTGACGTCATAGAATTCCCTATCTACAATTTCTTCGGTGATTACTTGCAATTTTTCTGCTCGATCGGTAATAATATGGAACATGGCCTTCAATTTTCCAGTACTGAAGGCAGGGGTGAATCTCTGTCTGATAAGTCGCCAAGAATCTCCATCAGCAAAGAAGAGATTTTTCAAAAGTGGCTCTATGACTGTTTTGTGGGGATGAAATCCTCTAGCATAAAAGTACTGGAAGTCCGTTGTGAGGATCCGCTTAATGATTTCTGGGTCTCGTATTACCAATTCCGGGTCTGTTCCTCTAAAGAATCCTACGACCTTTTCTTCTGGGTATTTGAAATACGTTTCAGTTGCCACCGTCGCCATGCTAGCCTGTTGCAGGAACTGCTTCATATTAGTTCCAAAGATTGGTACAGGTTTGTCATGTTTAATGCCTCTTTTTTTCCAATAATTAAAAGTCCTAGTTCCATAGAAGTATAGACTCACTAAAGCAAGAAACACTAATATCACGAACATGTTGTTTTATTAATATTTTAATCTATTTACATACACGTCTGAATTTAATACACGCGACACGCTATCGGAATATCAACTACTGCCGAAACGAGAATGTTATTCGTTTTTATTGATAAACTTGTAAGCGAGATCACGACGTATTTACGCGCAAAAATACGCCCGTTTAATATTCTAACAAACTTTTTGTTTGGTTACAATTAAGAAAAGAAACGAATTGATCCATAACTTCCGTAGCGTTTTTAATAGCATTCCTGTCTGCCACAGTATTGCTTTGAAAATAATAAACTAAATTGTAAAAATATAATTTTAAAATCATTCACCACTTATGCGCTCCATATTTTAAATAATGAAGTCTTATAATTGCGATAATTGATAAACTCTCGATACCAGATGATAAGCGTTAATTCGATATTATTGACCTGTTTTTCTGTACTCATTAAAGACTTTATTTTTTTTCCATAATACTGATGTAGCACAAACAAGCATGGATTTACTTGTCCAAAAAAATTACCATTTAATAACCAACCATTGTTTTAAGAAGCAACTCTTGTAAGGAAAAAGGGTTTCTTACTGTGACCCTCAACCTCTTTATAGCGAAATTATCCCGAAGGGAGTTGTCCCATAAAACAAACTTCCACCCCGCGCAGTAAACTGAGATTTTCTGTGTCATCCGTAAGCTTACAACTTTGGACTTTATAGGGAACTCGCCTTACCATGTTTATGCGGTTATATCTTTGACTTATGAATTATACAGAACGTTAGCCGGATCAGCGTGGCGAAAAATTTGTGTGTACTTAACATTTTACGGAATATAAGTTTATTTACTTGATAAATTTTTGATTGCATAATCAGATACTGAACAATTTAAATATTTTTCGAAAATTCGCTTGTGATAAAATAATTACGAAATGGCAAAACTTGCATAATTATTTTATAAAACTGACTGTTTCTTTGCAATTAAAAAAAGAAGGTTTCTATATTATATTAAGTTATTTTATTGTTGAAGTTCAACTTTTTTAACAGTTCAAAGGCGAGAAAGGCGACCGTGGCTTCGATGGACTCCCAGGCTTACCCGGAGTGCCAGGCCCCGCTGGCCCTCCCGGTCCTTCTGGAACCCTCTCCGAAGCTGTCCAGTACCTTCCCGGGCCTCCAGGACCACCAGGTCCCCCTGGTCCTCCCGGGACTCCGGGGGTCTCTATTGTAGGACCTAAGGGAGAACCAGGAATCACCCACTTTGAAGAACATCCTGTGCATGGAAGTACTAAGTTCTATGGAAGGCCAAGTAAGTTTCAGTGCCCACTTCCCTTTTAATATGTATTCAACTGTAAATAAAAGGGTTTAGCGCAAAAAAGTATACTTGTAACTTAGTATTGGACATATAAATTGATGGTTGATATTACCTACCATACCACGGGAAATATGATACGGTCTCTAGAAAAATATTTCATGTTCAAAACAATAATGATAATTCGTCGATTAATTATCTATAAAGATAGAATACCTTTGTAGTTAGACTATCAATCTAGTATAATTACATATGTAAAATGTGTGATAAATAATTATCATCTTGACACACATGTATAAGACTGCACATGATACATTTGTATACAGTTTTAGAACTTTTTTGCATATTATAGTAGTATACTGTTAAAACAACTGAGATTTATTTAAGGTATATTATTGTGATATAGAACCAAATTCAAGATACTTCCAGTACTGTATAAATTCACCAATAAATATTCAGAGGACGTCGCAAAGTATACGTTATGCAAATTATTTAATCGTTTATCAAGTATAAATTATCAAATTTATTAAATACCTATCTAAATCTGAAGATAAATTGTAAGACTACAAGATTGTCGTTCATTCGCGATAATTAAGTAAATAATTATTTTAATATGAACCATAAAAGTTTATTGTGTGCAGATAGATGTATGTGATAATTTTTTTATACATTTTTGATTTCATTTTTTTTAAATGTATGATGTAAAAAATGTAACCAAAAAGCTAATTAATTTGCATAATCATCGTCATAGTCATAACAGGATCTGCGAATAGTCTATCACATATTACAATAAGATAAAGCCTCCTAGAATAGTATTGGTTTGCGCCATTCTTTGCAAGCAATGTTCATTCTTAATTTGATGTAAATGCCATAGTTTGTTCTATCGTAAGTGTTATTATTAAGTTTAATACACTTTTCCTTCTGTTTCTTGCTGCCATTAATAGTAATAAAGAGTCCTCTTGATGAACTAAAGGCTCTAAAGGAAATCAAAGACAGAGAGAGAGATCGACATGGTAAGTATTTAATTTAGAAACATTCAAAAATGTATGTTATTATAACCGGAGTTCAAAAAGCAGGTTTTCAATGCCGTTCTCTCGTTTTTTATTTTATTTGTTAATAGTACCTAGTTTGTATGTATTCTTGCGGTGTACAAAAAACTATGATGCATAAAATCTTAATTTAATTACTTTTGATCTAGAAGTTTCGAATTCATGCCGCAGGATGTACAGTCACGAGCAAAAACATGTACGAAATAAGCGAAATTTCTGGAAGGTGTTATGGAATATTCCTGATACTGCAAGCTAAACATAAAATGTTTAATTTAAAAGAATAATTCACGATTTAATAATTTACCTATACGATTAGGATTAAACTTCAATAATTGTTTGGTCGTGTATATGTTACAGTCATAGTGATTAATGAGCGATTATACATAATGACTAGTCATTATGGATAATAGCTAAATTCACTAGACAGTGTAATAAATTAATCACATTATCTAGTTATTATTCATAATATCGTGTCAAAGTTAGCCAAAGTAATAATACGGTCTTTATCTTAGGTTCACCCTTGTTTGATCAAACAACGTTTGATATAATATTACTCAATCGAACAACGTTTAAAAAAATTATCACTTTGTAAAATGTCGTTTGACATAATTTTCAGTTCGTCGAATATTTATTTGCTATATCAACATTTGCGCTAATGATCAAAAGGTATAATGTTCATTTGATATCCACACTCCTGCCTAAAAAAAAACTTAACCTAACCTAAATTAGGTGAGGTTAGGTTTTTTTTTTTTTATTTGTTAAAATCTATGTTTATTGAGGTGAAAATATTATCTTATGTTATTTTAATTGTTAAAATAATCTTTCTGATATGTATGCTTAAGGAAAATTTAAATACAAATTTATTCTTAAACGAATATCCACTTGTTTTATCACTTTATCCAATTCTTTGAAGATATTATGTATAATAGCTAGTTAATGTGAGTAATTTTGTGTGAATTATCACTTTATCCAAATTGAGTAGATATTATTCATAATAGCTAGACAGTATACATAATATCTAGATTAATCACTTTGGCTGTAACATATACATATTTTTGCCCGACACTGTATCTATTTGAAATTTTCTCGTATGATACAAAAAACATTTGACATTGACTATGTGTGACTCGCGTTGAGAGTTTCGTACTAATAACCTGAATTGGTACCTAGGTAGAGCACTACCTAGTATTCCATTTGCTTTTTTTTTCGAGATTCTTTTATTTGTATTTGAGATATCCTAAGTAGCTTGACCACTTAGTAAGTTCCTCTACACAAGTAATTTTTCTTTCTCAAGATTTTATTCTGCAATATTAAGCATATTTTTGGGCAACAAACTCTCATGTAAATTCGAGTAATATAAATAACTAGCTGTCCGCTCGCGGCTTTGCCCGCGTGTATATTTGGTTACTTTGGTTGATTTTTTTCAGTTTGTGTCCGAAAAATCCAAATATCTTACGGAACCCTATTTTTTTCCAAAATAAAATATAGTCTATGTTACTCGTGGATAATGTAGCTTTCGAATGGTGAAAGAATTTTTAAAATCGGTCCAGTAGTTTTCGAGCCTATTCATTACAAATAAACAAAGTTTTCCTCTTTATAATATTAGTGTAGATGTACTTAAATCGAACTATTAGATATACTTATTACGTTATCAAGTTAATTTTTTATCTATAGGTAAGTAGTTTATTTAAATCATGGATTATCTTAAATTGATAGATAATTATGATCCATGTACTATTTGGAACATACACTTCGATTTATAAAACTATTGTTTAAATAATCACAAATCACCATACCGGATCTTTGGTTTCGTAGAACACTCTTAAAAAAAACATTTCTCGATTACTTAAAATTAATTAAGTATAGGTAAGTATTATTAAAATTATACTCCAAACAAAAAAGAACATAATTATTTTGAAAATTCTTTTAAATTCGGTCAAATTACGAAAACAAATTGCTCTTACTACTTACTTACTTTACAAAATTTGCTACTTAAAAATTAAAACACATAAGTACTTAAGTTAAAACAGTCAATGCCCGACAGTAGTTACCCAGATCCGTAAAACAATAATTGTCGACTCAAATTACAATAATTGAATGTCATGTACAATGGCCAATCATTAAGGAACTAAGATAACGGTTGATAACTTTATCAAACCCCCTACCACGACATCTCATAGTAACACTATCACCGTTGGTCGAAAGAGACGCCGCTATATACCGTGTAGCGCGCTGTCTCGCTTCCACACCCGCAACAGTTTTACTATAAGTGTTAGTGGTAGGAGGGTACCTCGAAGTTATGCAGTTTGAGAGTTCGATCGCCTAGTTATCTAACTCCCAATTGAGTTTGACGTAACATTTCCGAAACTAGAAAATTATTTTACCTTAATACTGGTTTTATAAGGATTTAATCTTTTTCTACACCTTGTTATAAAAGCGTATGGGAATCTAATGGTTCGATTTAAGATTTTTTTTGTCTCAAATAGCCATTTAGGAAGGCTATAAAAGATAAATTTAAGTACCATAAGTGTAACAATTCGCGATCTGAGAAATGAGTCTTACCCCCTTCATATAAGGTATAATTTACGGTATCAAACACTTAGTGTACAGTTCACGGTCAAAATAATAATGACAACGCTGTTTTAAGACATGCGTGATGATTGTAATAAGACAATGCCCTTTGAACCTCTAAATACTAGAGAAATCGTTTACACTGATACTTAGCGACTGATAAAGGGATAATTAGCCTAGATAAATTTTGTTTTGTTTCTAAAATAACAACAAAATAATACTTTATGATAATGGTATAATTTCTTACCGTAGATATTTATTAATCTTTAGGAAGTTAAAATTGTTTGTTGTTTGTCTTTTTTTTCCTACAGTTGCCATGAAGACATAAAATCTTTATAATTCGGTTTGCAATAGTGAAAATCTTCTTTTCTATTTCTATGGTGATAATCGAATACCATACTTTAAAGTTTGCCTTAGCCACGTATTTTTCCATTTCGTATTTGGTTGTAACAAATGATTGCTATCAAAAATTTTAATATAGCGGTCAGCTAAGCAGTGCTTAATTTTACCTTGACACTGAATTAATATTATTCACCTTTACAGGACCTGTCCACACGCCACCTTCAATGTCACATACGGCACAGAATACAGAGGATTCAAAGACATCTGTCCCTGGGGCTGCCGTGTTTCAAACTACTGAGGAAATGTTGAAAGTAATTAATAAGAATAACATAAAATAAATTGTCATCCCCAACTAGTTTTCCAATCGCCAACCTTCAGATAAAAGAGGAATTTCTTACATTATGATTTTTGTTTTGAAAGAGAAAGTATCTGTTAATATCAGCCTAGTCGTATAAGACCAGTTATTAGAAAAAACTATTTAATCACAACATTATTTAATGATAATTATAGAAGATAGCATAGAGAAGCATTGTCCTAAAGTAAGAACAAATGCAATCAGGATAATGACTGGGTGCAAAAGTAAAAATCGATTTAATTCGTCGAATAGATAATAAAACAATAAGACTCGTATTTTTTCCTTAATCTAAACAATAAAAATAAACTTCTTTAAAGTTTAGAAGAAGGGGCTAGTGACGTAATTAATTAGCAAAATTTATACGAAACAGTCACGCGCAAGGTTTTATTCACTATACTTTGGTCAATTTACGATTACGGGGCAGAAGACAAAATTGTCTACATGACGGACAAAATTGCCTTTAAAATCCTTTTTTCTATCACCATGACACTATTCCAAATCAGTTTATACATGTTCCATATTGGTTTAAATATTATTTCGTTTGCAGCTCGCATCAGCAAGCCCTGTCGGTGCCCTGGCTTACGTTGTCGAAGAGCAAGCTTTGTTTGTCAAAGTTAATTCCGGATGGCAATACGTACTGGTGAGTTTTGTACAAACTAATAGCATAGGCTTTGGGTTATACGTAAATTTGTTTCGAATAGATCGAGTTAGGTGTCAAACAGAGCAATGTTTGACAATAAATGGAATATTTTTGTTTTTATGAAATATTGTGTAAGCTAAATTGAGAGGAACTCGTAGAGGTAATTCGCCAAAAGACAATAACTTAACACGAAATATTGAACTAAGCAATAAGCTAATTTTGATGAGGAGATTTCGCCATTTACAACAAACCAATGTGTGGATAATACAAAATTAAATAAGGTTAGAAATTAAGTAGGGTGATAATCATATGTTAATACAATTAGAAATTTGTTAAAATGGGCTAGGACAAAAACACAGGACAAACTCCCAACTTTAACCTGAAAACTTTGTAACATTAAAACCAAAATACACACTTACAAATATAAATTTCTAACCCAGTCTTAACCTATTCTTTTCCTAACAGCTAGGGTCTCTAGTCACGCAGTCTGCGCCTGCGCACCAGAAGCCTACACCAGCGCCGGCGTCGCCACCCATGCCGGCCGCCAGCCTTGTGCACGTGCCGTCTATATCCAACTTCGTGGAGAGCTCTCCTGCTGTTGGACCTAGTGTATGTATTTTAATATTAATAGCGCTTTCACGTATAATTTAGAATTCTAATGTAAATCTAAAACAAGCTTCAAAGAATTTAAAATTTTATAGTTTTTTACGCCAACAGCCCGGCGTGGGGATATGTCGGTCTCCCACTGACTAAAAACACCCCGGGCCCTTTTTACTACCTAAGCCAGCGTCACGGGATCGCTCTCGCATGCTTTGCGTGACCCTGGAAAAAATTGTCCATCAGAATCAAGCATAATTTGCAAGGGCACTGCAAATTTTAGTTTCATATCGACTTACATTTCCTCTTTTGGAGAATTATCTTTAACAACTTGCACTTAACCCACTTGCAATACCGCTGACCACACACAACCATCTGTGTTATTTAATTGTAACATCTAACATCCACCTATTTCCTTTAGCTGCACTTGGCGGCGCTCAACGAGCCTCTCTCGGGCAACATGCACGGGATCCGCCGCGCCGACTATGCGTGCTACCGGCAAGGCAGGCGCGCTGGCTTCAGAGGCACATTCCGAGCTCTCCTAACAAGCAAGTACGTGGAATTAGGCAGAATAATTACCATGAATTTAGATCTAAATGTAAAGTTACTTAAGCTAAATTAGTAGGTGTGGGAAATCCTTGTTAGTGGTTGTTTTTGTTGGAGATGAGTTTATGCAATTATGCATGTACTAACGAATTTGTCAAAACTGTTTGATATCCCTCTTCGTATCAAAATAATGAAAGAAGGAGTTTGTGAGTATGTAAGTTTGATAGCTCTACTTGCCAAAAAGGCTGGACTGATTCTTATAACAGAGGTTTTAAATATCATAGAAACGTTTAGATGAAAAATGCAGCTTTTATAATTGAAACCATAATTTTAATCTTCCTATTTTCTTACCTTTTTCGAGCTTTTTAATAAAACATTGCCTTCCAGGATTCAAAATCTGAACTCAATAGTTCGTTACTCGGACCGCCACCTCCCCGTGGTGAACACTCAAGGAGAAGTCCTGTTCAAGTCGTTTTCGGACATGTTTGACGGCAACGGGGCGATGGCTGCCGGATCCAGGATATACAGTTTTAACGGAAGAAATATCCTCACTGACTCACATTGGTAAGTAAATGGTACAAAAAAAAACTGACATTATGAACATATAACCATCATAACCCCATTTAGCCATAGACCGGGATAGGTGAAAGTAGGGAAAGGAGGCCTTTACCAAGCAGTGAGACACAAACTGCTAATAACAATGAACTTATACAAATATGTATTCTATGGAGACTATTGTTGTATTGTATTTAATATTTCAGCATCTTAACCTTGGTCACGGGTAACATTAGAAATCAATATTTTATGACTATTGGGTTTATTTCATTGCAGCAGTTACCGAACTTTAGTAACAGCAGTTTAACATAACAATTACTTCAATATTGAAACATCGATATTCATTTTCAACAACTCATGCAGTTGAGAATACCGTAGTATTAGGAGCAATATTGTTTGCCATTGTTACCTCAACGCCAACTGTATCATACGCAAATTGCAGCATATTCATATCTACTCAGTTACCGAACGAATTTCCTAACGTTTATTCGCTGAAACTGAGTCGAATTTGGAAACTGAAACCAAATCTGTTGACTCAGTTTCAGGCATAGTTTGCTTGTATAGGTATCGTAGTTTTGCTCTCCGGGTTTATTTTATATTTTCCTAATTCTAGGTAATAGTTGTACACGTTTTTGCTGATCTCTGGCACATTTGAAATTAGTATTTTCGAAAAAACAAAAGACAATAGATTTCATCTGCTTGCTCATATTACTTAGATACAAATATTGTTTTTTCCTCTCTGCTGTCTGTCCTTTGTGAGGCAAAATAACCCACCATCTCCGTCTAACCATACTGTAATGGTTTAGAAATGTCTTTATCCTCCAAAATGTGCTTCTTTTTCATAGGCCTCAAAAGGTAATATGGCATGGATCACGGGCAAACGGGGAGCGAGCTATTGACAGCTTCTGTGAGGAGTGGCAGAATGGAGATCCGGTCAATCGCGGTCTTGCTTCATCGCTGTATACACACAAACTTCTAGCACAGGAGAGGTAAAGTTAACTTAAAGTATCTGGTATAATATACACAATATGAGTACGCAAATTACTATTTTTCCACCAATTGACATTTTCTTTTTAAACATGATGTATTGTTTAATGGCCTTCAAGTACCATATTGATTCTTCTAGCTGTAAGTTTTCCGAAAAAGTTAAAAAATAAAATAAAAGAAATAAGCTTTACTACTATATCATTCTACTTTTGCAGAGTCATTTTAGATTGACTTCAACTTAAATCATATTAATTTAGCAACCCATTTATTCATTAATGTAGAACAAGGTCATAATACAGTTTCGTTTATACTTTATTGATATGATCGATGAAGATCACGCAATCATAATATATTGTTAAAGTTTTGTCTTATGAGGATATTAAGTGTGTTCACAATTAACATTGTATTGTAAATAAATCGTTTTAATTTCATACTTTCACGTAGTTGAAGAGGGGATCGAATTATTACATATAAATGATGCTTAACGCAACTTTCAGATATCCCTGCAACAATCATTTTGTAGTACTCTGCATAGAAGTGGCATCCGAGCTAAATTCACGGAGAAAAAGAGAAACGCCAAGGTAAGAACAACAAGAATTCAAGACACATCAGAATCAATCTCATTTTAAACATAAAAACAGTCAACTAACACTATTCATTACCACCAAAGAAAATGTTGAGAAAAATGTTAAATTTACTAACAAAATCTCTTTCAGATTTAATGCTACTGGATTACTAGATGATGACGACTATCTATACAATTCCGAGGAATACCAACAGCTGTTGAACGAAATATTTGCTCAACCATTTAGAGAAAATTAAAAAATATACCCATTCGTTTTTGAGTTACCTTAATATCGCTCCAATGTTTGGAATCGTACACTTATTGATGTTGATAGCTTACGATTAATCTCATCCCTCTGAAGAGATATTTAAATGTAAACTTTGGAATATAAGATTGGCAATTTGAAAAAATCTCTTCCTGTTCGATCAAAATTTTTGTTAGAAATTCTTTCGTTAGCATTTTTGTGATCGACTCTTTATGTTGTACAATAATTTATTCGATCGAGTCTATTTTCTCTTAAACGACGAATAATCTTAGCGTGCCTACTGATCCAAATAATTTGTCGAATCATTTTCTGAGACTTTAAAACACTTTCACACACCAGTGATTTTTCAAAAACTAACGTGACGATGTCTAAACATTGTTTGTCTGAAAACCAATGACACCTTTTTTTTTAAATTGATTACCACATTATTGAAATGTTTTTTTTAAAGAAGTCTAGACTTCTTTTCTACCCATTTTTTTGAAACACATATTATAAGACAAATTACTTTGATCAGTGGCTCGTGACGTCTTTTTAGTAAAATAGCAAAATTCAACAATTGTGGTCGTTTTAATGAGATTGGAGTACTAAGTCCTTAAGCTTGGTGTTCATGTGAGATTCCTATTAAATTAAGCGTTAGCCACAAGTTACTACAGACCTACATTTGTATTATTGTATGTATAGCGAAATGTAATTAGTTTGCGCTTCGTAACGCGTTTAGGATGTTTGTAAATATTTTTTTTTGTAAGTGCTTATGGGTCGTGATCAAAAGAAGTTTAAGTAATGTATGGTTTTGGTATATTCAAGCAAATAGCCGTTGTTTTTTTTAATTCATTTATCTAGTTAAACAAATTCTGTCCAATAAATAGCATGTTAACCAACACTGCCAATGACGGAGTCAGTTTATGCTTTTGACTGACATTTGAGACTGTTGTTGTGTTAAAGCAAGACAGCGCTACTGTGCATTGCACCGTCTCGCTTCCACAACAGAGTTCATAGCATTTACTTTTTAATCTTTTTTTCGAGACCGTACCGTTATTCTTTTGTTTAACGACTCATAGGCCTATCTTAATTAATTCTAGTTTTAAACACAATACCAATGTTTGTGATTTTTTTTCGATATTAATCGAGACTGTATATACTTTTATATTTTATAATTAATTAATTTTATTTTAAATTTAAGGCAAATAAAATTCTTCTAAGTAAAATTCTTTTATAGCAATCGATATTTTGACTGACCTGTAATTGACTGATTTTACTTAAGCACTTATTTAAATTGTTTTATTTGCAGACATGATACCATATTTGTTAAAACCAAACTAGTGTGAACTTGACCATGACATTGATACACAAATGCCATATATGTATGTCGTCATAAGAGTCAAATACCTTAAGCAAACTGAGGATACTTCACAAATATTAGCCAAAATTAGTACATATTTTTTCCGCGGTGAAACACTAATGACCTCAACCCACGCCTAGGGCACGGCGTGGGGATACTCGTATGTCGGACTCCCACCGACTAAAAACACCCCGGGACACTTCTCCTATCTAAGCCAGCGTCATGGGATCGCCCGCCCATGCTCTGCGTGACCCTGGCTGGAAAATAAGTACATACTAATAGGAGCAGAATGGTTTTTTTTTTTTTCATTGGTCATGTCTGTATTTTGATCTGAATTTGACAATAATATTTAATTTTCTACTTTGTATTATACTCTTAACTATTTATGAAACTTATATTCACTACATATTGTAAGTATTTGCTAAAAACTATCATACATATTTATAGTTTTTGTGTCTTGTAAGTATAATCTGGTCCAGTTTTGTTAGAATCATCTTTTTAATGGAAATATTGACTAAGTATGAAAATAGGAAACTATTTAGTCCGCCAGATAGATAATTTTTCTAGCCTAGTGCTAATGCAGTACATAAGGCTCTACTGTCTTATAAATAAATGAATGGGTCATTTTTTTTAACCTATGCACTGACGACCGTTATTGAGCAATATTCTCAAATAATATGGACATATTTCGAAAAGAGAAAAAAAACGCAACGAACAAAAGTCTCGAATAATAACGACATATTTCGAAAAAAGAAAAAGAACGCGTCTGTAATTCTTTATTAGTCTATCTGACGGACTGAAAAAATAGTCAATATCCGTATAATACAATTATTTCGTCTTAGATAAGTGTTTTAGAAATTATTATTTGTAAACACAACTGTACCAATAGTTGTAACTAGTCGCACTCAGTAGTTTGTTTCGTAAATCGCTGTCTTCAATCATATTCCGGACCTTTTATACGAAATTGAACCTTCAGTCTCGTACATAAGGATCAAAGTCCTTAGTTTTTCTCTTCTAGTGCCATTAGTATGGGAAGTCTGATTTTCATTTTTTTTTGAGACACAAATTGTATTTCTGCTAGAATAGTTGTAGTGAATTACCTGCCTGTATTTTTACCAGTAATTGTAATATTATGTACCTAGTCTTACACTGTTTGACTGTTTTTGAGGATAAAACGTACCGAGAATCCATCAAAGCCCAACTTCGGGCTAATTGCAGAGACCTGCTAACAAAACTACATCATATTTCAAAATAAATTAAAACAAATAATTGCACTGAAAATACCGTATCTCATTTTGAAGTACTACTAGCATACAGTATATAATTAAAATTAATTTTAAACAAACACACTAATTGCGAAGGTTGAAATCAAACCACAACTTTCCTGCTAAATATTTCACTATAATTATTACATTAATTAAACATTTTCTGGTAAACTAACAGTACTTCGAACAGAACATTTTGGGTTTTAATAATGCATTTAATTATCTTACAACTAACAAATTCTTGACTTGTTAACGGATTTGCATACGTCAAGTGTGAATCGGACTCGGTACAAATAAGCAAGAAACTACCAATCTGCTAAAAAGGTTACCTATACAATTTATGACTGTAATAACTGTTGTTTAACCTGCATTGTTTAATTGTTGCTTTGGCGACAACAGTCTGGTGAAGCAATCAAGGCCTAAGGCTAGGCCTAGGCTAAGGCTAACTGCGGCTAAGCTCTGCAAAAAAGAGTCGGCAACAACATTAAAAAAAAAAATCTGTGAAAATTATGACTGTCTAGCTATCACGATTCATGAGATACATAAGTCATCAGGCCTATAATATTATAGACCTAATTTATAATGAGACAGACAACAGGGCAATAGGGGTCCATTTAACCCTTTCGGTACGGAAACCTTAAAAACAGTTGAACAGTACATAAATACATGACATACCTACAGCATTTAATATAAAATCGTTAGTTGTATCGCATTACATCGATTTACATTATATTCGTGTATTATAACGAACGACTGTATTTATACTGATAAGTTAAACAAATAAATGTTTTCACGACAATATAGAATATCGATTTTTTTATTTATATAAAACACCCTTCCTTTCCATTGAATAATGGTTCCTAGACACATATATCCATTGAATATTTTTATCATAGGACCAAATATTTATATGCACTGAAAATTAATTAAAAAAAAATCGTGTGGTAATTAGTATGAAATAATTTAGCACAGACAAGCCCAGAAAGACAAACAAAAATCTGTTCCTTAAAGCAGAGTAAAGCTTGCTATAAGTAATCCATTTTCAAAAAAACATACTATAAACCACAGTCAACCTACCTTAAAGTAAAGGGTTACGATAACCCGTTCTCAAAAAAAAATACTAAAAACCAGTCACTACATAATACTTCAACATTTGCACCTAAAACCGCAAATAAAATGCATCCACAACCCATATCTCTCAAACCCGTTCCCACCAGTAATTCCAGCTACTATTGACGGCTAACCTATTGAATCTCCTTGATTTGAAGAGGTACAGTTAGCAACACGAGGCGCCTGCGATTGGCAGGCTAATTGATTCCAACTCAAACGCAGCCAGGTAAGGCGAAATTCAGCTGTGAAATTCTAAGGGGTTCGAAAACCTGGAGCTGACACATATTTTATCGATAGATTAGGTTTTAGCCTGGATATGATAAAGCTTTCTTGTTTAATATGGAGTAGAAATTTGGTGTAGGGATAGCAAGCTTGTGTGTATCAGATTTGTATGTACCAATTTGTGCAATCAAGTAAAATGGGTTGTTGAAATCAGATCAGCAGTCGCTTGTTTTTAGCTGAAACTGAATAAACCTTAGAGTCTTGACATTATTAGATTTGATCATTCATTCGTTGAAGCATCATAGAATCAGCGAAAATGAGTGTTTAGAAAAACTACAGTTATTAGAAAAGCCAATAAAATTAATGTACAGAACTTAGACAGGTCAGACACACAGGACTGTTGTTCTAGTCGTTAGTAGCCCTGACTACGATACCAGAGGTCGGAGTTCGACTCTCACCCAGGGCACATGTTTGTGTGATGACATGATTATGTTTTCTGTGTCTAGGTGTAATTTATCTATAATATGTATGTTTTAGAAACATACAAGTATATTTATCAGTTTTCTAGTACTCATAACACAAATCACTCTCGTATACCTAATTTGAGACTAGATGGCGCTGTGAGAAAAAAATTCCCTACAATTTCCGCCAGTCAAACTTCAGTGTAATCTTTCTTGAACCACTAGAAGCCGTGAAAAAAGTGCACTTTTACAAGGAACTAAGTTCTTTAAAATCCGCTTAGTATTATCTTACGAAGCGCTAAGTTGGCGCGTGTTATGCAGTTCATAGTCTCAAGTAGTCCTGCTCTCGTAAGACGGGATATGACTATGCATAATAAAGCAATTTAGACTAACGTTAGACTTTTAAGTTATACGGTAGGTGGTTTGGTATGTAAAGGAAATTTATTGAATCAGGCAATTAGGTATTCCTGACTTTATATTTTACGTACGGTGTGTTTTTTCTGTCTTTGAAACATGAGACTAACTTTTGAAGTCATTAGCGAATGGACGATGATCGTAAATGAGTATAGAATTTTCCACATATTCCCACACGAATAGGAACTACGCGTGTCTGAAGAAAATGTAAGGCACGTGACTACTTTGTTTTCTTAAAATAATCAAGAAGTCATTAGAAATCAAGCGGATTAAGAGGGTGCCACAAACACGTATGAAATTCTAAATCGTATCATTTGATTCAATTATGTAACACAATATCGTATCTAGCTATCGTATTTAGCTTTGTAATAAAAAAAAGGTTTAATAGTTTTCGTGAATCTGTCACAATTAAAAAAAATATTCTATATCCACCATATTATTCTAATTATCAATATTACAAAACAATACTGATAGCCAATCATTTCGAGAAAGCAATAACCACGGGAATGCTCCAGGTGTTGATATAACAAGTATTTTTCCTCGTTGACAAACTTCGTCAATCGAACAGAAAGTTTTCTTATTAAAGTAGAGGAGACCTATCTTGCCGCTATTAAGACGCTACCGCGAATATTTTCATTTTAGATAGCTCCGCCCACTACGCCCCGCGCGCCCCGCGCGTCGCGCGCGTCGCGCAAGCTATCGTCTTCACTCAATGTGTCAAATTTGAACTTCGCGCGAATCGCACACATCGAGGTCAGCGCGGGGTCAAAAGAACCGAACAGGGAAGATAAGGAGCCGCAACTTACATTTAATTTTTAATCGGATTTTTTTTTTTTTTGTATTTACAAAAAATACTTGTAATGAAAACTTAATATGATAAGTTGGACGTGCATGGTTGTATGTATGTATGTTTGTGTGTGGTGTGTTGTGTGTGTGTGTTTGTGTATATCCTGAACGGCTGAGTCGATAGTTGTTTAGTTTTTTTTTTGTTTGAAATGGGAATTAATCGGAAGTGTTCCTAGCTTTATTTGGTGAATATCGGCCCAAGATGGCCGCCGCCACAAATGGCGAATAGCAGATTTTTTTACAAAACCTTCAATATCGGTATCAAATGAAAGGACTTGATAAATTAAAAATCCAAGATAGCGCCCGCAAAAAATGCTGAATTGTGTTATTTCTTTTTATAGTTACCTCAATAATAATAAATTTTTAAACATATTTATTAAAACTGAAATATAAATAATAATGTAATGTTAAAAAATCGTTGCTGGAACGGCATCTAAAGCACATATTGTTTTTTCTGGCAGAATCCGTTCATTTGTAAACTTCTCCTAAAAGGCAATACAAGAAAAATAACACAACAAAGTCTCCATAGATTTTTTGTTGTTTTTGTTTTGTGTTTATGTTTACGTAGTAGCTACTTATTTAGTGATTTGTGCTAATATTTACAATACTATCTAATAACACTCATATTACTTACCTAGATAAAATATAGCCTATGTTACTCGTGGATAGGTAATGTAGTTTTGTAATGGTAAAATAATTTTTAGAATCGGTCCAGTAGTTGAGTTTCTCCATTATACAAATAAACAAAAATACAAAATTTTCCTCTTTATAATATTAGTGTAGATATACCAAAAGTTCTCGCCGAATGTAATAGTGGCTGGTCGCATCGCATCTAACTTCCGAGTACCTATACGCGTACAACCTTGTTGTAGGTACCTATGTGGCCCACCATCACCCGCTGTTACTTCCCTGCCTAAAATGGTGTTTATGCAGCGACTCGAGCAATATCCAAAGCCACCATAAAGTTTGGCGAGATCTACCTATAGTTACAACTCTCCTACGAATGGTTATTGTTTACAACTACAAAAATATGTTATAGAGCAACAATTTCACTAAAATTAACAAATTACATAACTACATACTAGTTGCATAGATAGGTAATGATGATTTTATTTTATTTACCTTGCCTTTTTCACCTCCTGCATTTTTGGCACATTCTTTGAGGTGTTGTTTTCTTTTTTCTTTAAGAAACTATATTTTTTTTTAAGTTCTTGCCATTTTATATTTTAAAACCTAAACCTAATTTAATAATATAACTATTACCTATAACGTCTAAGCCAACTAATATTTACACTTACAAAATATTTAAAACCTAAGATCATCACGTCACAAATGAATATACCTACGACCGGAGCGACAACATGCATAGGTCCAACCCCGAAGAGCCCAATCGCCCGACTGGCTCGTCTCCGTACATTATTGTGTATCAATCGCTAGCGCACGGGCATAAGGTTCAGAATTGCGTAGCGTCTATCATGATCGCGGCCGCTCAAAAAATACAAAATCTTAAAACTTTATTTAAAAATGATTGGTAATAGTTATGGAAAAACTGTTCTGACAGAACCTTAATATTGATGTTACGAATGTATTAGAGTAATTTTGAAACATAAAGATCGTGTAACTTGCTTGTAAAATCAAAAATAGTACTTTTTTAGACGTGTTTTCGAAATTAATTATGATCGAGTAAAATTATCAGTATCGTGTTTTCGTTCTGGCAGAATCTAGATAAAGGTATCAATTTACCTATATCAAAATTTCAGATCCATTGGTAAGCTGGTTGTCTTACAATCTGCCATGGCAAATGGCAAATAAAATCGAGGTAGCGCCTTAATGTTGCAGTGGCACTGAGGTAAAAATCAAGGTTTTTTTTATTTGTAAGAAAAAGGTCTTTTTGTAACGCCATGGGCCAGAATAGCCTTAGTATGCCTACAACGTCTCGATAAGTGTTCTAGAAATTTATAGTGCTACAAGGATCTTTTGGCACGTAGCCGAAATCGGAACTAATGCCGCAATATAAGAACATCACTTTTGACAGACAGTTGAGTTAATTCTTGTTGCAAATATGCATACCTAACTCTCATGGCAATATCATTCACATGGCAGTAGATCATTGTAGCTCTATGATCTTATTGACACGCCGACGACACCATGGATAACGTGACATTTATCGTGTCAATTTAGACAAGACTTTTTAATACCCATATACGCATGTTTTTGGTTTGTCCGAGTAAGCATCGGTAGATTTTTTGGGCCCTTAAGAATCCCGCTTTATCAGAGAAGAAGATATATTTAAAAGAAACACACATACTTGCGCGTATGGCAAGAGGCGTACGCCTGCGTGAGCTTCGAAAATCGACAAAATGCACACTAGAAATTGCTGAAGCTGCTATAAGAATCGAACGCGAGATACAGTGTGGTACTGCAGGTATAGTCTGTAGCGATTATATGGGACTCTAAATGTACAGATCTGTTGAATATAGGAGACTGGTAAACATGTAATAGGTGACTACGCCCTAACAGATATAACATAAAGATGGAACTCGTCAGGATCAATGGAGGTCGAATCGTTTTCTTGAATTAGAATGTTGCTTGTGTTTGAAAGGGTCCAAGAGTTATGGGAGTGAGGTATAGAGAATCTTTATTCTAAACATAATTTAGAATGGAAACAACAAAACAATCATCACAGCTTTGTACATTCAAGTTACTAGCTAGGTATAGATCGATCTGATACTTTCTTGATAAGGTACTCTGCATAATTAAACACATTATAAACTTATACACGTACAATCGTTTAACAAACAATTGTCTGGACTTTAAAAGAATCAGGGGCCCCTGAGTATGTTTCGACATTTCTTTTCGTGATAGTCAGGAAATGTCGAATCCAGCAAGCTCTAAACATATAAAAAAGATTCATTTTTTTAATTGTCCATTAATTATTTTAGAAATCAAAGTCCATATAGATAAACAATACTATACTATAATACAACTTAAGAATAGATTAAAACTACGAGACTATAGTATACCTTGTTTGATTTAAAACAGAAGTGGAACGTATAAAATTTTAATTATCAAGCGCTATTTTTTAAAAGATAAGGGTAGTGTTTTTAATTTCCGCGAAAGTAATCCAAGATAAAATGTTTTCTTGCTCAAAGGTGGGTGGTATTTAAAATTCTAGATGTAGTACCTTGTCATAAAACATTTTTCCTCTGACACTATTTTTAATGCACTCCTTTTTAATTAAAGTAAGGAGGTAGATATTAAGTGACTTCAAAAGGAAAAACTTTGTGATGTTGTAATGTGGGTAGAACATGTTTTTGTATATTATCTTCTACTATTATCTAAATTGTATACATATAAAATTCTTCCGTTACTGACTGACTGACTGACAGACAACGCACAGCTGAAACTATAGTTGTAGAAAGCTGAAATTTTGCATATATTGATCATTGAAATATGTAGGGGTGCACTAAAAAAGGAGTTTTGGAAAATTAAATTTAACCTCTAAGGGGGTAATAAGGAGTTAAACGTTTCTATGAAAAATTCTACTCCTTGGGTATATAAACTTGAAACTTGGTAAAAACACGTACATAGTCAAGTAAATAAGTTCAGAATTGTAGTTTTTTCCAAACAACCCCCCAATCGTGATTTCGCGGGTGCGATTTGGTGACTTCTTTTTTTTATAATATCTTGGGACAGTACCCACACACGGCCATCTGAACCCAAGCTAAGCAGAGCTTGTGGTAATCAAAACACTTATAAATATACTTTTATACTTCTAAATTCAATTCGTTCATTTCGTTCAATTTCGTTCATTTCGTTCATTTCGTTCATTTCGTTCATTTCGTTCATTTCGTTCATTTCGTTCATTTCGTTCATTTCGTTCATTTCGTTCATTTCGTTCATTTCGTTCATTTCGTTCATTTCGTTCATTTCGTTCATTTCGTTCATTTCGTTCATTTCGTTCATTTCGTTCATTTCGTTCATTTCGTTCATTTCGTTCATTTCGTTCATTTCGTTCATTTCGTTCATTTCGTTCATTTCGTTCATTTCGTTCATTTCGTTCATTTCGTTCATTTCGTTCATTTCGTTCATTTCGTTCATTTCGTTCATTTCGTTCATTTCGTTCATTTCGTTCAATTTCGTTCATTTCGTTCATTTCGTTCATTTCGTTCATTTCGTTCATTTCGTTCATTTCGTTCATTTCGTTCATTTCGTTCATTTCGTTCATTTCGTTCATTTCGTTCATTTCGTTCATTTCGTGAATTTCGTGAATTTCGTTCGAATTTCGTGAATTTCGTGAATTTCGTGAATTTCGTGAATTTCGTTAATTTCGTTCATTTCGTTCATTTCGTTCATTTCGTCAATTTTGTTCATTTCGTCAATTTCGTCAATTTCGTCATTTCTAATTTTGTCAATTTTGTCAATTTTGTCAATTTCGTCAATTTCGTCAATTTCGTCAATTTCGTCAATTTCGTCAATTTCGTCAATTTCAATAATTTCGTTAATTTCGTCAATTTCGTTCATTACGTTCATTTTGTTCATTTCGTTCATTTCGTCAATATCGTTAATTTCGTCAATTTCGTTAATTTCGTTAATTTCGTTCATTTCTTCAATTTTGTCAATTTTGTCAATTTCGTTCATTTCGTCAATTTTGTCAATTTCGTCAATTTCGTTCAATTTCGTTCATTTCGTTCATTTTGTTCATTTCGTTCATTTCATCGATTTCGTTAATTTCGTTAATTTCGTTAATTTCGTTAATTTCGTTAATTTCGTAATTTCGTTAATTTCGTTAATTTCGTCAATTTCGTCAATTTCGTCAATTTCGTCAATTTCGTCAATTTCGTCAATTTCGTAATTTCGTCAATTTCGTCAATTTCGTCAATTTCGTCAATTTCGTCAATTTCGTCAATTTCGTCAATTTCAATAATTTCGTCAATTTCGTTCATTTCGTTCATTTCGTCAATTTCGTGAATTTCGTTCATTTCGTTCATTTCGTCAATTTCGTCAATTTCGTCAATTTCGTCAATTTCGTCAATTTCATATTTCGTCAATTTCGTTCATTTCGTTCATTTCGTCAATTTCGTTCATTTCGTTCAATTTCGTCAATTTCGTTCATTTCGTTCATTTCGTTCATTTCGTTCATTTCGTTCATTTCGTTAATTTCGTCAATTTCGTTCATTTCGTTAATTTCGTTAATTTCGTTCAATTTCGTTCATTTCGTTCAATTTCGTCAATTTCGTCAATTTCGTCAATTTCGTTCATTTCGTCAATTTCGTCAATTTCGTCAATTTCGTTCATTTCGTCAATTTCGTTCAATTTCGTCAATTTCGTCAATTTCGTTCATTTCGTTCATTTCGTTCATTTCGTTCATTTCGTTCATTTCGTTCATTTCGTTCATTTCGTTAATTTCGTTCATTTCGTTCATTTCGTTCATTTCGTTCATTTCGTTCATTTCGTTCATTTCGTTCATTTCGTTCATTTCGTTCATTTCGTTCATTTCGTTCATTTCGTCAATTTCGTTCAATTTCGTCAATTTCGTCAATTTCGTCATTTCGTCAATTTCGTTCATTTCGTCAATTTCGTCAATTTCGTTCATTTCGTTCATTTCGTTCATTTCGTTCATTTCGTCAATTTCGTTAATTTCGTCAATTTCGTTAATTTCGTTAATTTCGTTCAATTTCGTTCATTTCGTTCATTTCGTCAATTTCGTCAATTTCGTCAATTTCGTCAATTTCGTTCATTTCGTTCATTTCGTCAATTTCGTTCAATTTCGTCAATTTGTCAATTTCGTCAATTTCAATATTTAGTTAATTTCGTTCATTTCGTTCATTTCGTTCATTTCGTTCATTTCGTTCATTTCGTTCATTTCGTTCATTTCGTTCATTTCGTTCATTTCGTTCATTTCGTTCATTTCGTCAATTTCGTTCATTTCGTTCATTTCGTTAATTTCGTTCATTTCGTTCAATTTCGTCAATTTCGTCAATTTCGTGAATTTCGTTAATTTCGTTCAATTTCGTTCATTTCGTTCATTTCGTCAATTTCGTTCATTTCGTTCATTTCGTTCATTTCGTTCATTTCGTTCATTTCGTTCATTTCGTCAATTTCGTTCATTTCGTTCATTTCGTCAATTTCGTTCATTTCGTTCATTTCGTCAATTTCGTTCATTTCGTTCAATTTCGTTCATTTCGTTCATTTCGTTCATTTCGTTCATTTCGTTCATTTCGTTCATTTCGTTCATTTCGTTCATTTCGTTCAATTTCGTTCATTTCGTTCAATTTCGTTCAATTTCGTTAATTTCGTTCATTTCGTTCAATTTCGTTCAATTTCGTTCATTTCGTCAATTTCGTCAATTTCGTCAATTTCGTCAATTTCGTTCATTTCGTTCATTTCGTTCAATTTCGTTAATTTCGTTCATTTCGTTCAATTTCGTTCAATTTCGTTAATTTCGTTCAATTTCGTCAATTTCGTCAATTTCGTTAATTTCGTCAATTTCGTCAATTTCGTCAATTTCGTCAATTTCGTCAATTTCGTCAATTTCGTTCAATTTCGTCAATTTCGTTACATTTCGTTCATTTCGTCAATTTCGTTCAATTTCGTCAATTTCGTTAATTTCGTTAATTTCGTCAATTTCGTCAATTTCGTCAATTTCGTCAATTTCGTTCATTTCGTCAATTTCAATAATTTCGTCAATTTCGTCAATTTCGTTAATTTCGTTCATTTCGTTCATTTTGTTCATTTCGTTCATTTCGTCAATTTCGTTAATTTCGTCAATTTCGTTAATTTCGTTAATTTCGTTAATTTCGTTAATTTCGTTAATTTCGTTCATTTCGTCAATTTCGTCAATTTCGTCAATTTCGTCAATTTCGTCAATTTCGTCAATTTTCGTCAATTTCGTTCATTTCGTCAATTTTGTCAATTTCGTCAATTTCAATATTTTAGTTAATTTCGTTCATTTCGTTCATTTCGTTCATTTCGTTCATTTCGTTCAATTTCGTTCATTTCGTTCATTTCGTTCATTTCGTTCATTTCGTTCATTTCGTTCATTTCGTTCATTTCGTTCATTTCGTTCATTTCGTTCATTTCGTTCATTTCGTTCATTTCGTTCATTTCGTTCATTTCGTTCATTTCGTTCATTTCGTTCATTTCGTTCATTTCGTCAATTTCGTTCATTTCGCATTCAATTTCGTTCATTTCGTTCAATTTCGTTCATTTCGTTCATTTCGTTCATTTCGTTCATTTCGTTCAATTTCGTTCAATTTCGTTCAATTTCGTCATTTCGTCAATTTCGTTCATTTCGTTCATTTCGTTCATTTCGTGAATTTCGTTAATTTCGTTCAATTTCGTCAATTTCGTTAATTTCGTTAATTTCGTTAATTTCGTCAATTTCGTTCATTTCGTCAATTTCGTTCAATTTCGTCAATTTCGTCAATTTCGTTCAATTTCGTTCAATTTCGTCAATTTCGTCAATTTCGTCAATTTTGTCAATTTCGTCAATTTCGTCAATTTCGTCAATTTCGTCATTTCGTCAATTTCGTTCAATTTCGTCAATTTCGTAATTTCGTTAATTTCGTCAATTTCGTTCATTTCGTTCATTTCGTTCATTTCGTTCATTTCGTCATTTCGTTAATTTCGTCAATTTCGTTAATTTCGTTCAATTTCGTTCAATTTCGTTCAATTTCGTTCATTTCGTCAATTTCGTGTCAATTTCGTCAATTTCGTCAATTTCGTCAATTTCGTTCATTTCGTTCATTTTGTTCATTTCGTTCATTTCATCGATTTCGTTAATTTCGTTAATTTCGTTAATTTCGTTAATTTCGTTAATTTCGTTAATTTCGTTAATTTCGTTAATTTCGTTCAATTTCGTCAATTTCGTCAATTTCGTCAATTTCGTCAATTTCGTCAATTTCAATAATTTCGTCAATTTCGTTCAATTTCGTCAATTTCGTCAATTTCGTCAATTTCGTCAATTTCGTCAATTTCGTCAATTTCGTCAATTTCAATAATTTCGTCAATTTCGTTCATTTCGTTCATTTCGTCAATTTCGTTAATTTCGTCAATTTCGTCAATTTCGTTCATTTCGTTCATTTCGTTCATTTCGTTCATTTCGTCAATTTCGTTAATTTCGTCAATTTCGTTAATTTCGTTAATTTCGTTAATTTCGTTAATTTCGTTCATTTCGTCAATTTCGTCAATTTCGTCAATTTCGTCAATTTCGTCAATTTCGTCAATTTCGTCAATTTCGTCAATTTCGTTCATTTCGTCAATTTTGTCAATTTCGTCAATTTCAATATTTTAGTTAATTTCGTTCATTTCGTTCATTTCGTTCATTTCGTCAATTTCGTTCATTTCGTTCATTTCGTTCATTTCGTTCATTTCGTTCATTTCGTTCATTTCGTTCATTTCGTTCATTTCGTTCATTTCGTTCATTTCGTTCATTTCGTTCATTTCGTTCATTTCGTTCATTTCGTCAATTTCGTTCATTTCGTTCATTTCGTTCATTTCGTTCAATTTCGTCAATTTCGTCAATTTCGTTCATTTCGTCAATTTCGTCAATTTCGTCAATTTCGTCAATTTCGTTCATTTCGTCAATTTCGTTCATTTCGTTCATTTCGTCAATTTCATATTTCGTTAATTTCGTTAATTTCGTTCATTTCGTTCATTTCGTTCATTTCGTCAATTTCGTTCATTTCGTTCATTTCGTTCATTTCGTCAATTTCGTTCATTTCGTCAATTTCGTTCATTTCGTTCATTTCGTTCATTTCGTCAATTTCGTAATTTCGTCAATTTCGTCAATTTCGTTCATTTCGTCAATTTCGTCAATTTCGTTAATTTCGTCAATTTCGTCAATATCGTTCATTTCGTTCATTTCGTTCATTTCGTTCATTTCGTCAATTTCGTCAATTTCGTTAATTTCGTCAATTTCGTTCATTTCGTTCAATTTCGTCAATTTCGTCAATTTCGTCAATTTCGTCAATTTCGTCAATTTCGTTCAATTTCGTCAATTTCGTCAATTTCGTTCATTTCGTCAATTTCGTCAATTTCGTTAATTTCGTTAATTTCGTTAATTTCGTTAATTTCGTCAATTTCGTTCAATTTCGTCAATTTCGTCAATTTCGTCAATTTCGTCAATTTCGTCAATTTCGTCAATTTCGTCAATTTCGTAATTTCTAATTTCGTCAATTTCGTCAATTTCGTTCATTTCGTCAATTTCGTCAATTTCGTTCATTTCGTTCATTTCGTTCATTTCGTTCATTTCGTTCATTTCGTTCATTTCGTTCATTTCGTTCATTTCGTTCATTTCGTTAATTTCGTTAATTTCGTTAATTTCGTTCATTTCGTTCAATTTCGTTCAATTTCGTTCAATTTCGTCAATTTCGTCAATTTCGTCAATTTCGTCAATTTCGTCAATTTCGTTCAATTTCGTCAATTTCGTTCATTTCGTTCAATTTCGTCAATTTCGTTAATTTCGTTCATTTCGTTCAATTTCGTTCATTTCGTTCATTTCGTTCATTTCGTCAATTTCGTTCATTTCGTCAATTTCGTTCATTTCGTTCATTTCGTCAATTTCGTTCAATTTCGTCAATTTCGTCAATTTCGTCAATTTCGTTCATTTCGTTCATTTCGTCAATTTCGTCAATTTCGTTAATTTCGTCAATTTCGTTCATTTCGTTCATTTCGTTCATTTCGTTCATTTCGTCAATTTCGTCAATTTCGTCAATTTCGTCAATTTCGTTCAATTTCGTCAATTTCGTTCATTTCGTCAATTTCGTCAATTTCGTCAATTTCGTTCATTTCGTCAATTTCGTCAATTTCGTCAATTTCGTCAATTTCGTTCATTTCGTTCATTTCGTTCATTTCGTTCATTTCGTCATTTCGTTAATTTCGTTCATTTCGTTAATTTCGTTAATTTCGTTCATTTCGTTCATTTCGTTCAATTTCGTTAATTTCGTTCATTTCGTCAATTTCGTCAATTTCGTCAATTTCGTCAATTTCGTTCAATTTCGTCAATTTCGTTAATTTCGTTCAATTTCGTTCAATTTCGTTCATTTCGTCAATTTCGTCAATTTCGTTCAATTTCGTCAATTTCGTCAATTTCGTTAATTTCGTTCAATTTCGTTCATTTCGTTCATTTCGTCAATTTCGTCAATTTCGTCAATTTCGTCAATTTCGTTCATTTCGTTCATTTCGTTCATTTCGTTCATTTCGTTCATTTCGTCAATTTCGTTCAATTTCGTTCAATTTCGTTAATTTCGTTCAATTTCGTTAATTTCGTTCATTTCGTCAATTTCGTTAATTTCGTTCAATTTCGTCAATTTCGTCAATTTCGTCAATTTCGTCAATTTCGTCAATTTCGTCAATTTCGTCAATTTCGTCAATTTCGTCAATTTCGTCAATTTCGTTCATTTCGTTCATTTCGTTCATTTCGTCAATTTCGATCATTTCGTTCAATTTCGTTCATTTCGTTAATTTCGTTCAATTTCGTTCAATTTCGTTCAATTTCGTTCATTTCGTTCATTTCGTTCATTTCGTTCATTTCGTTCATTTCGTTCATTTCGTCAATTTCGTTCATTTCGTTCATTTCGTTAATTTCGTCAATTTCGTTCATTTCGTTCAATTTCGTCAATTTCGTCAATTTCGTTCATTTCGTCAATTTCGTCAATTTCGTTCATTTCGTTCATTTCGTTCATTTCGTTCATTTCGTTCATTTCGTTCATTTCGTTCATTTCGTCAATTTCGTTCATTTCGTTCATTTCGTTCATTTCGTTCAATTTCGTTCATTTCGTTCAATTTCGTTCAATTTCGTCAATTTCGTTCATTTCGTTCATTTCGTTAATTTCGTTAATTTCGTTCAATTTCGTTCATTTCGTCAATTTCGTTCATTTCGTTCATTTCGTCAATTTCGTCAATTTCGTCAATTTCGTCAATTTCGTTCATTTCGTTCATTTCGTCAATTTCGTCAATTTCGTTCATTTCGTTCATTTCGTCAATTTCGTCAATTTCGTCAATTTCGTCAATTTCGTCAATTTCAATAATTTCGTTCAATTTCGTTCATTTCGTTCATTTCGTCAATTTCGTTAATTTCGTCAATTTCGTCAATTTCGTTAATTTCGTTCATTTCGTTCATTTCGTTCATTTCGTTCATTTCGTTCATTTCGTCAATTTCGTTCATTTCGTTCATTTCGTTCATTTCGTTCAATTTCGTTCATTTCGTCAATTTCGTCAATTTCGTCAATTTCGTTCATTTCGTCAATTTCGTCAATTTCGTCAATTTCGTTCAATTTCGTCAATTTCAATAATTTCGTCAATTTCGTCAATTTCAATTATTTCGTTAATTTCGTCAATTTCGTTCATTTCGTTCATTTCGTGAATTTCGTGAATTTCGTGAATTTCGTTAATTTCGTTCAATTTCGTTCAATTTCGTTCATTTCGTTCATTTCGTTCAATTTCGTCAATTTCGTTCAATTTCGTTCATTTCGTCAATTTCGTCAATTTCGTCAATTTCGTCAATTTCGTTCATTTCGTTCATTTCGTCAATTTCGTTAATTTCGTTCAATTTCGTTCAATTTCGTTCATTTCGTTCAATTTCGTTCAATTTCGTTCATTTCGTTAATTTCGTTAATTTCGTCAATTTCGTTAATTTCGTTCAATTTCGTTCATTTCGTTCAATTTCGTTCATTTCGTCAATTTCGTTCAATTTCGTCAATTTCGTTCATTTCGTTCATTTCGTCAATTTCGTTCAATTTCGTCAATTTCGTCAATTTCGTCAATTTCGTAATTTCGTTAATTTCGTTAATTTCGTTCATTTCGTTCAATTTCGTTCATTTCGTTCATTTCGTTCATTTCGTTCATTTCGTTCATTTCGTTCATTTCGTTCATTTCGTTCATTTCGTTCATTTCGTTCAATTTCGTCAATTTCGTGAATTTCGTGAATTTCGTGAATTTCGTTAATTTCGTTAATTTCGTGAATTTCGTGAATTTCGTCAATTTCGTTCATTTCGTTCATTTCGTTCATTTCGTTCAATTTCGTTCATTTCGTCAATTTCGTTCATTTCGTTCATTTCGTTCAATTTCGTCAATTTCGTCAATTTCGTCATTTCGTCAATTTCGTCAATTTCGTTCAATTTCGTTCATTTCGTTCATTTCGTTCATTTCGTTCATTTCGTTCATTTCGTTCAATTTCGTTCATTTCGTTCATTTCGTTCATTTCGTTCATTTCGTTCATTTCGTTCATTTCGTTCATTTCGTTCATTTCGTTCATTTCGTTCATTTCGTTCATTTCGTTCATTTCGTCAATTTCGTTCATTTCGTTCATTTCGTTCATTTCGTTCAATTTCGTTCATTTCGTTCATTTCGTTCATTTCGTTCATTTCGTTCATTTCGTTCATTTCGTTCATTTCGTTAATTTCGTCAATTTCGTTCATTTCGTCAATTTCGTTCAATTTCGTTAATTTCGTCAATTTCGTCAATTTCGTCAATTTCGTTCAATTTCGTTCATTTCGTTCAATTTCGTCAATTTCGTTCAATTTCGTCAATTTCGTTCAATTTCGTCAATTTCGTCAATTTCGTTCATTTCGTTCATTTCGTTCAATTTCGTCAATTTCGTTAATTTCGTCAATTTCGTCAATTTCGTTCATTTCGTTCAATTTCGTCAATTTCGTTCATTTCGTCAATTTCGTCAATTTCGTCAATTTCGTTAATTTCGTTAATTTCGTTCATTTCGTTCATTTCGTTCATTTCGTTCATTTCGTTCATTTCGTTCAATTTCGTTCATTTCGTTCATTTCGTTCATTTCGTTCATTTCGTTCAATTTCGTTCATTTCGTTCATTTCGTCAATTTCGTTCATTTCGTTCATTTCGTTCATTTCGTTCATTTCGTTCATTTCGTTCATTTCGTTCATTTCGTTCATTTCGTTCATTTCGTTCATTTCGTTCATTTCGTTCAATTTCGTTCATTTCGTTCATTTCGTCAATTTCGTTCATTTTGTTCATTTCGTTCATTTCGTCAATTTTGTTCATTTCGTTCATTTCGTCAATTTCAATAATTTCGTTCATTTCGTTCATTTCGTTCATTTCGTTCATTTCGTTCATTTCGTTCATTTCGTTCATTTCGTTCATTTCGTTCATTTCGTGAATTTCGTTCATTTCGTTCATT